>JAOXJK010000023.1:120118876-120134514 GCA_025774025.1 Xenus cinereus
AACCTGCTCTGGGTGGCCCTGCTCTGGCAGGGGGTTGGACTAGATGATCTCCAGAGGTCCCTTCCAACCCCATGTCACTCTGTGATTCTGTGACTCTCCCACCAGCTCCTCCATAGCAGAAGAAGCTTGAGGACAACATCTTGTTGCAACCTTCTCTTCCCAAAGCTGCCTCCAAAAGCGATGAGCACAGAGAGCACCCAGTGCAGCAGGAACACCACCAGCAGCTGCCCAAAACGCTCCAGCACTAATGAGATCCCAGAGTTCTGCCTTTCCATTCAAATCGCAGAAAACACCACTGATAATTTTTCATGCTTTCCCAAAATCTGTTTATATTTAGACTTTTTAAAAGGCAGCAGCTGCAATCACAAACTTCCCTCTTAATTCTACAAGGTCATTTTATACCAAGTAAGATTAAATAGAATTTATGAAACACAGGATTACGTAAGGAGCCTCCATGGGAAGCCTGCCCTAAACTCCCCGAGTCCAGCTCCTTTCAGCTCTACGCACAGCACACGCTACTTCATTTTAACACTGAAATATCACGTTAGTGAAGTCTTTTCACATAAAATTGAGGATGCCAGAGCCTCTCTGGGAAAGGCTGCACAGTTTTAGGTGGTGGAAGGAGGAGAATGCCCCTCCCACAGACCTGTGTGGTGCAGGAGCAGGAAGGGGGACAGCACTTGTAGATGGTCCTATCACATATGGGGCCAAGAGGAAAACGGAGAATAACCCTTAAATGAACACCAAATGCAGCTCCTCATGGAGCCTTTTAGAGTTACCAAGTATTTCATAAACATGAACCAGGCTGTAAGGGGGCAAAATTGCCCATTTCTAAGGATTTAAAGCAGTACAGTGACTAAAGGCCGAGACTGTTCACTAATTCCAGGACATCACCTCGGGACCTCCAGGACCTCCACAGCTCCGTTCCAGTGCTCCGTTTTCTCCCCCATTAGCCAAAGCAGCACTTCATCACTCAAGTGAAATTTATGAATCAATACAGCTCCTATCATACATACGTGGTTTGAAAAATGAACCCGCTGAATGATAAATAGCCAAGGTACAAAACTGCCCCAAATACACTTAACTCTCCCCACGTTTTGCAGCGTTTAAGCGAGTTGTTGGCCGTGATGCAGCGCTCCCCAGCAACGCCAGCAAACAAACCGACACAGCGTTCGCCAAGAGATCATAAATAAAAGGATTTCATACAGCCACACTAACTTTTAGGCTCTGCCCAGATAAAGCAGGAAGTTTGACTGCCACTTTTTACGTGTTAAGATAAAGTGAGCTATTAACCCAGCCAAGGAAATTAACTCTTCTCTGCACCGGGAGAGATTTAGCTAACTCCGAGTGTTTGGGGAGAAAATAAATCTCTAATCCCACGTTATACTCAGCTTCCACTCCAATTACAATATAATACTAGTTCAGCCTTCATAAGGGAAAGACTTATAAATAGCACTGACTATTTGCCTCTAAACGCTCTCAAAGTAGTTTTAACGGGCTGCAAAAACTAGACTTTTGGATTCTCTAATGCCCATTCAGTTGGGAGTCGCCAGCGACATGGTGCCAGCAGAAACACCCCGGCTTCAGAGAGGAGAGAGCACAGGCACGGGGAGCCTCCAGCAACGTTAAGCTCAGGAAAGAGCTGAAGAGGGTAACGGGCATAAAACCCGAATGGCACGCAGAACGGCCACAGTACTGTCACGGGAGGATAATGACAAATGACAGAACTAATGAATTAAAGATGAGCATGAAATTACTCCCTCATTAAGCGTCGATAAGATATTCATCGACTTCAAGAAGGCAAAGTGGAACTCACAGAAAAACCTGGGAGTATATTGCCAGCTTATTAAACGCTTAACGCAACTCTGTACTTTCAAATACAAGTGTGGAAGTGTTTGTGACTCCTCAGCACCTCACACCGTTTGACAACACCTCCGTACAGGCAGGTCATCCCAGGCTTCCAGCTCACTTTGGGATCTCCTTCCAATGCCAGGTCTTCTACCAGTTGCTTATAGCAATATATGGCCCCGGCTCTGGCCAAAAAGTGAACTTAAAAGAAGACAGAAGCTATTTATGGATTCTGAGGGTTACTGGTCTTCGAGTACAAGGCTTAAGAAGCAGCGTTAGTTGATCTTGTGGTACGTGCAAACAAGATCTGCCCTTACACAAACACTGGAAGTCACGGGCTGTGAACACGCAGAGCCAGAGGGTCAGGTTTGTGCATCAGGCTACGGAAATCAAGCTCCTCCGTCCCTGCACCAGCTGAGGTTACTGCCAACGGCTCCGACAAAGCATTCCGGCTTTATTTGTGCAAGTTTAAATATCTGAATGTCTTGGTGAATACACAACTATTTGCTCAACGGTTTTGAGTTTCCATTGCTCTCGGACAAAAGCCATTAATGAAGACCCAGGACTTGCGTCAGCAGAAGAGTGTTTTAAATCCATAATGGCTGCATCCAAACAGCTATATAGCACTTTACACCCTTCCCAAGCCCCTGCCAAGGTTTTCTAAAGATCACTTATATTGCTAAATCGCAAACCGACCGTTCTCGAAAAGTGAAAGACAGAATGCCATCAGTACAAGGCGGTGGGGGGGGAGAAAAAGTTATTTTCCAGTCCATTTCAGAGCTACAAATGATGAGCTGGCCCTTTTCAGACAGCACGAATTTTGTTTGCATTCTTTTCCAAACAAAGAGAGCATTGAGCTCGGGGAGGACGCGGGGCGGGAGGAAGCGGAATGTAGGGCAAGAGAGGGGCAAGGCTGCGGTGCCAGGAGCCCGACAGCCGACCTGCACCACAAACCAGCATCCGACACAGCCTTTAAAGGCATGTATTTTGCATTTCATTTGTTAGTAATCGCTTTGCAAATACACTTTAACACAGTACGTATTTTCAACTCCTGGAAGAAAAGCAAATGTGCAGAAATTCCTACTCGAGTCTGGTGTCTTCAAGCTGCCCACCTTGGTGCTGCTACGGGCTCTGGCCACGGCGAGTTCTTCTGAACAGCATACTGAAACTGCAGCCTCGACACCCAAATTAACACAGCAGAAGTCAGGCCACAGTCACATTTTTAGATGAGCACCAGGAGTCACTGGGCTGGCCCCCTTTCAGGCACCAGAAGCCCTCCTGGTGCCCACGGGTTCTGGGGGGCACCAAGGGTTCACAGTCTGAGCAACAGCACTTTCTCCAGGGCTCTGGAGGTGACATCCCCCCACTAATCTACCCCAAACACCTACAGCACTGGTGGAGCTCTGGCTGGAGCTTCCATGGCCACAAAAGGACATAAACCTTATCTTTACTGCCCAGCTTTTTAGCTATTCCAGCGTTGAGTAAAGGAAGACCTGGCAGAAAGAACTTTATCTGCTACCTTTCTTTGAATTAACGACTTCAAATTCACAAAGGGAGAAGAAACCCAGCTGGTGACTGACAGCACGCTCACAGGCAGTGTACACTAACACAGGTAACGCACTAATAGGTGTCAGCAGAACAGCAGCATCTCAGAGAAAACCAGGATCCTTCAGGTGTGTTTGCAGCTTACGGTAGGGCCCAACAAACAGCCTAAAACTGTTTTTATTTAAAAAGCAAAACCAAAATGCAATAAAAGAAGACTTATAAACAACAGGAAAATACAGCAATAACTAAGCCTGGAAGCTTTTAAAATTAAATTGTAAATTAAATTGTAAAGCTTTGTTTAGTCCATTTATACAACTATCTGATTATGAGATCTCTCAATTCTCAAGACAGATTTATAATACTCCAAGACTTTCTTAAGTTTAATATCTTAATGCAGAAGACTACTTCTGAACCGGACTCCTATGTCAGAGACTGCTTTATCAAGTTCATTCAAGTTTTGAGCACAGCACTAGTAAAAAAGCAATTCCTCTAATCCCTCCCAGTAACAACCTTTCCAAAGACACCAAGTCCAGGACTACAAACTCTCTGAAGCCCATGCAAGTCCTACACACAGCTTTAATGCTTCAGAATGTTATTTTACTAAGAATACACAGACATTAACACCTGTTATCAGTGAAGCAGTTCAGACCAAAGATTCTGTAAGAGACCTTCGGGTGTAAATAGAATTCCTCCTTCCAAAGGAACCCCAACACAAGCGCATCAGTCAAGAGAGGAGAGTTCTGGTTTTATTAAGCTGTTCATGATCTCAGTTACTACTTGGGTCTTTCAAAATATTTATGCTACAAGGTATCGATACCTACACGGCATGAATCTACAACATACCCTACCACACTCAGCATTTTTAGTATAAATGCTGTTTTTCAGAGGCTTGATTCGCTTTTTGAAGCTTTTTTCCCTTCTTCACACCTTCAGCACAAAGTCTCAGCCCTGGGTTTTCCAGATGTCAACACTCGATCCTGGGAGCTGGGGCTTTGCTGAGACGGTGCTTGGCACCGGGAGTGAAAGGGGTTGGAAGCACAGGGTTTGGAGAGAAGACTTTATTTCGGAGGAGCAATGACAAACCCCAGGCCTGGTGATCATTCTGTGCCCAGGCACACTGCCACCACTTGATGCCAGCTCCACGGAGACCTTTGCAAGTACACATGGAGCACACAAACATATAGGAACCTGTTTTAAAGAACCTTAGCTCCTCACCTTATAAAAAAAACAAACACACAAACCCAAAAAAACCCAAACTTGTTCTTAGCAAAACTTAAATTGAACTGTTTTGATACTGCAGTGACTTTTTAAGAGCAGTTCACTTATAGCTGACAAATTTACAGGTTATCTGGTAATAATCTCCATCCTCATTCCTCAGAAGAAAATACCTTTGTTTCAGTACTTAAAGGGGGCCTATAAGAAAGATGGGGTCAAACTTTTCATCCCCATTCAGACTGTTCTGGAAGAGAAACTCAAGCTATTCACAGACTCATCCTTTAGCAAAAGATTGTGCAAAAGTGTAAGTTTTATCAGAGAGAGCAAAATTCAGCTGACACGGTAGGGAAGAGGAGGAAGGCTAGCTGGGACAAGCTCTACAGTCATGGCAATTCTTCCTGAAACACAGATTTGCTCCCTTTGGCAAAAACCCCACAGCATTCAGCTGCAGAAAAGAGAAAACCCTTAATAACTGGTCTCTAACAAGGAGTTGGAACCCACATCATCCTCCCCTACTGCTTGTGGCTTACATCCCGCGTGAACTTCTCTAGCAGGTAGATCTCTGTGGCTATTAATTCTCTGGGAAGTCTTCTTTCTGAGGAGAAAATTGCAATAAAGAAATAAAGGAGTCACTAGACAAAGTCTCACACTCCTGCTCACTAAACCAGGTCTGAATGAGATTATCAAAGAGATGGAGACGACGAGGAGACCTGAAAACCCAGACTTTTTGGCTTCTTTTAAGCAGTATTGAGAAATTGTAGATCTGGGGAAGGAACTGATCTTTTCGGTCAGAAGTACTTTCTCTAACAAGACATTTATTCTTCAGGAACAACGGATTATGTTGCACTTCAACTCTTCTTGTCTTTAGCCCTGCCCACGTGTAGCACTGTCAGCTCCCAGGGAAGGAGCAGGGAAGAGGGACAGGCAGTGGGACCAGCAAGAAAAAATGAGCAATCGAATCAAAACAAGAAGCCTATCGATGCTCTGGATGCAAGCACACTGTGCTGAGTCTAAACTCGGCGGGCAATACTAATTTTGCCCATACTTCTGTAGGAGGATGTACAAACAGTGATCGCGGCAGCTCCACACCTCTTGGTTTTACAGTGCTGAATCCACCCTCCTCTCCAGCTTTCAAATACATTTCATCTCACGAATAAACAAGATAATAACTAAGTAAATAAGCCAACCAGCCCTCCTCTTCCAGGAGAAGGCTCGCTTCGCATGCACCGCTGATTTCCCTTTGTGTACGCGTACACATACACGCAACACAGACCTGTCTCCAGCCTCCATACGTACATGTTGCACCGAGAGAGCTATGCTCTCCGGCAAGACTCCTCCTTTTGTCTCATTTTCCTTGACCTCACACTAGAACCTGCAAGTGCAGCTACTCCTGCAGGCGGCCCCAAAAGCTGGAGGGACGTTACCCGCTACAAGCAAACACCGCTGTAAGACAAAGCAGAAACAAAGCAGCTACAGGAAAGAAAATTAATAATAAACTTAATAACCGGAGCCGAACACCCAGAGCCAGGCAATGGATTGCTGCTGTGAGCCTAAGGGAACTCCACACAAACTGCTGCACAGCAAAATAAACCATAAATAAGGTAGGGTACCCCTGCAGACAGGGGACAGACAACACTTCATGGGTACGTGAGGCCACGCTGCAGATTCCTGTTCATTTTAACTAAAGGCTTCTACTACACTGGTCAGACCTAAAATAAAAGCTTACCAAAAAAACAAAAACAAAACAAAACAAAAAACCCCAAAACCACCCCCACCCCCCTACACTAATCCCAGTGCAAACTTACCTGAGTCTCCCTGCAGCCTGTGGAGTCCCCGGGACTCAGGAGATCTATCGGGCCTCAGGCGAGGGAGCACCCACAGCACCTCCCCAGCCAGGCCAGGCCCCGCAGAGCCCGAGCCCAGGCAATGAACGGAGGCAGCACAGGACCCCCCTGGCCACCACGGCTACTGTGAGGGCCAGCAGCAGCCCCCCGGGACCAACAGGGAGAGTATGAGATCACCTTCAGTTCCATCATTGTTGACATTCAGTGAGGAGGAGCGTAACACAGCACTGGAGATTGGAGCAAACTATGGATTTGTGTGGCAGGAAACCAGAAATTCAACGAATTTGTGTGTTTCATTGTCTCACCTCCTCCGCAGTAAGCTCTCCCCAGTGCAGTGCACAAACCAGAGCAGCCTCAGGAACTCACTCCTCCTGCTCTGCAAGGTTTCCAGTCGTGACAATTCAGCACTTACAGAGCACCAGAAGCTGCACCTCAATAAAGTGAGACACACCTTCCATGAAACCTCAGGAAAGGCACTCTCCGTTACCTCCAGCAGTCTAAGGAAGCCCCACAACAACTGGGACAGAAAAAACATGCAGGAAGGTGAGAGTCCTGTTTGGAGCCTGATTTGATGGAGCCAACCATGGGAGGGCGACGGTAACAGACACATGTGACTTAAGTCCTGTAATTCCACCAGCTGCAAATGATGATGTGATTAGTATTACATTTTATTTCCTTCTCTTTCCCACACAGCCAGTCCCCGGTGTCCATCCTCCCACCCTCGGACTAAGCCCAGCACCCAGAGGCCTCTCCTTTCCCAAAGGACCTTCCCCAGGTGCTCTACTGGTCGCCCATTTGCTCCACAACCCATTCCATACTTTTTTTTACTGCCCCCATGGACTATCTCTTCATCTTGGGGTCACCAGCCTCAGTCCACACCACCTTGGCAGCAACAGTGACACAGAACCCTTTTTCTCAGTAGCATTTGTAGTAATACAGAGGAACTACCGGGGAACAGCTGTATCTTCCACTGCCAGGGGTCCATGGTATCCTGAAAATTGATATTTTTGTAGAGCAGGCAGCAAGAAAAGTAATTGTGACCACACCTCTCTCCGAAAAGATAAGCTAAAGGTTCTTAACCCGTGCTATCTGCCAGTGTGGTGACATGTATCCTAATATCCACTCTCTTACTTCCAGCATCGCTCTTTAGCAATGTGGCAGATTCTCACAATCCAAGCAACTAACTCACTTTTAGCATTTAACACAAGAAATTAAACTGGAGATTCTTCCTTCAGTTTTTCAGCAGGATTTTATAGTATCTTTATAAAACTGCCTTTACAGGCCAAGTTTTCCCAATACCGTATCGATACAGAGAAACTCCAGAGCTGGTGCTGTTAAACGAAAACACAGGCCATTAGCAGTAGAGCTGTTGCCAGACCATTTCCTACCAATTAATCTATTCTTAACGAAGCAGATGACAATCCTGCGAGCCGGCAGCTTCTCGGGGTGACCTACATTCTGCCTCTGCGGGTGCCTGCATTTTGTTGTGCTTCCAAACGCTCTCACACATCACCAACACACAGGCGAGGACTGGGCGTTGCAGGGATGTTTGATTTATGCAAATCACCACTAACCGATACCGGGGACTCGGCTGAATATTCATTTTGGTGACAAATCCACTCCCGCGGCTTATATCCCCCCCAATATCTAGCTTAATCCCCCCAAACAATAGAAGGCCATCGTTATCCAGTGACCTCTTATCTGGGAAAGGCCACACACTGGGAATCCATTCACGCCCCCCGTTTGCAGACGCTGGGGGTCCTCACGCCGCTTCCCCATCGGCAATCCCCTCCCCAGAGCGTTCCAGCTCCTGCCCCAAATTCCACCCGCAGCCAGTTCAGAGACTGAACGACAACCTTCAGAATTGCCAGATTCAGGAGGGAAGGGCACTTTCCCAACTTGAAATTCTTTTTGAAGTGTTCCTGTCTGCCTTCAAAGCAGCAGAGAAGCCGTGAGCACGCAAGCTCCCTTTGTGCATCAGTTCGTTTCAAGGATATATATTAAATCTAGGTCAAGACTACAGCCTTCTACCGCACCAAAACCCTCCTCTCATTACTGGCCTCGCTGGAAACCTCAGCCAGCACTCTTCAGAGATTTATATTAAAAACACAAGTTAACACCAACATGTTAATTTTGGAGGACATCATCACAGAAGTCAATATTGCTACCAGAAATTCTTTAAGAGCACTTGGGGGCAGTATTAAAAAAATAATAATCAAATAATCAAGGAGAGAGAGGTGTTGCGAGCTGTGTGCTCTCCATACAGCAGGCTGCTGCACCTCCACAGCAACTGTGACCTTCCACAGTCCTTGTCACTTACATCAAAAGTATTAATCATCTTCAGAAACAAATCTTGAAATCTCCTTCATGCCACTTTATAGAATCACAGAATCATTTTGGTTAGAAGAGACCTTTCAGATCATGGAGTCCAACCATCAACCCATCACTGACAAACCCACCACTGACCCATGTCCCCCAGCACCACGTCTGTCCGGCTTTTAAACACCTCCAGGGATGGGGACTCCACCACTGCCCTGGGCAGCCTCTTCCAAGGCTTCACAACCCTTTCCATGAAGAAATTGTTCCCAATATCCATCCTAAATCTCCCCTGGCAACACCTGAGGCCATCTCGTCTTGTCCTAATGCCTGTTCCTTGGGTGACTACTCTAGTCCTCTCCATCTGAAAGAAGTCCATTTCCTTGTCACTATGCACTGGGTATTTGCAGACTTAACTCTTTACATCAGCTGCAACACAGGCAGCAAGACTTTCCTTTTCCTTTTTTTAAATTCAGATTATGCCCACGCATTTAGGTCTCAGAAGCCAAAAGGCTGTAAGGAAGTGAACACTATCAACACGGCAAGAATTCCATCAAGCTGCTTCTCCTCAAGTGGCATTGTTGAGATGTTTAATAGATTGATTACAAGGTGAAGTGCTGTTCATCCCCATACCTGGAATTGAAAGAGCAAATCCAAATAATCAGAGGTAAGAAAGGCACCGTTACCATTCAGCACACCATCGCAACTGAGGTCCCATCACATGTACCCACTGGAAAGCACTTTGAAATGGCACTGCCTCGTTAAAGAGTGGTATGGACAGTGATTAACTAAGGATTTTACATCTATCTCAAGTTCCAGCTCCCTTACTCTATCTACTGTGTACATTTAAATACTGATCTGTAAAGTAAAAAGGTAGTAATTAAGTTTCTTTGCAAAGATCAGTAGAAAACAGAACTTTCCTGTTAAGTGAAAATAATGACTCCTTCAAGGGAAGAACTAAGATACAAGAGCTTAAAAACATTAATTAGAGGTGCCTGACTGGAGGTCTGTAGGGAAAGATGCTTTAACGAATGAAAGCTAAATCCACAAGAGCTCAAAACAGCCTGTTTTCTAGTAACCTCTCCTTGAAAGGCGCCACATCCTCCTCCATGTCCAGAGGCAGCGATGATGGCACAGGCGTTCGTGCCTCAGCTCAAGCCACACTTTTGGGCGATTAACAAGTGGACCGCTGGCGATTTACATTGATGGAGATGGCTGAGGCGGAGCAGAAAACCCACACGGTTTTCTACCTCTGCCAAAGCAAGAGGGTAGGGGGCACTGGGGAAGCTCTTTACCTACCGCAGCCATGCCCCCGGGAAGCCTCCAAGGCATTAATCGCTGAAGAACACGCGATGGCCACATCCAGCCGCAAGTGCACTGGTGGCACGGGAAGATCCCAGGAGCAGAACTTCAGCCAGTGGGAGAGGCGTTGGTGGCACGGGTTTGATTTGAGAGCTGGCACTCTCCATATCAGGGCCTGGGCAAAGTTCAAGAGATAACCAGGGCAAGGACCATTTCCCAATAAAATGGATGCAGACACCGGGTTCTGGATATCAAGTGACAGCCGTTTCCAACACCTAAGAATCCGGCACATTTAACTTCAGCATCAAACCAGTCCATGTGTTCAAAGCAGAATTTTGGGGAGCAAAGCAGGGAGTCTAGCCGACACTCACTCCAATCAGACTAGAATTGAGGTCCCAGAGAGTCTCCCATGGGCACGTGCAACAGGGACAGAAGCCATTTCTCGGGCCAGAACCAGCTATGAAGCCCTCTCATCCTCCCCTCCCCAGCCACCTTCACCTCATTTATAAGCCCTTTTGTCTAATGAGGTCTAACTACACACAGCCTGTAACGCTCGGGGTCAGGCAGCCCCCCGTATCTGAAAGCACATTTCAAATTTACATGTAAAAAAATCTCTGCTCAGAAAGAAAACTGAAGCTTCCTGTCGACACCACCTCCACTGTCACCGAGGTCCACCAAACCACGCACGGTTTCTGCACAAGCACTTATTTCTTCCAGAAAAAAAGAAACTTTCTCATTTTGTTATTCCGGCAGCTAAACCTTACACAAGGCTCCCACAAACAAAACAAAAGAAAATGAACAAAGGAACTATTTTATTGATGTTTTATGCATACCAAGAGACAAGGGAGACAATAAGGTTCTTATTCACAAGGTAGTACGGGAAAAAAAAAAAAAGGAAATGAAGCTCTAGCAAGAAACAGCACTCACTTGAGAGTTCTTCCCATGAGCAATAATCTCTGCTTAGTGTCCATTAGTTCTAGGTTTGAGGCCTGATTTAATTCTCTGCCATTACATCTTTCATTTTCCAATATACTCAATAAACTCTGGCCCAGGTAGCAGAGCTCTACCTTTACCAGCTCGGATTTTCTGGAGGGTGTCACATGAAGCAGCCATTGCTCCCTCTGAACCCCTTTTGTCACCAAAGCCCATGAGGTCCCCCAACTAAAAGTCACAGAAAGGAAAGGTCTGGTCTCCAGCAAGCCGTCAGTCTGCTCAAAAATAGACAACTAATTGGAATTCTACTCTAAACCACCGAGCATGTGCTCTAAGAATGTTCAAGTTCAATTACAGCCGATTAACTCAGTTCTCATGCGTGTCTTAGCCTACTTGTATTTCCCAGATAGAAAATAAATAAGGCAAACGAATCTGCTTTCGCACAAACTCCTGCTATTTATGAAACAGAAAATTTATCACTTCTTTCTGTAGCAGTAATTTTGTCCTCAAGTTACATAAAAATAAGATTGAAGTTAACACTTACCCTGGCTAGTTTATACTCAGCAGATTGACAAGACAGAAAACACATAAATAAAGGGAAGTAGACTCATTCAGGAAAAGCATTAGCTTTGTCAGAGGCGGGTACTGAGTCTTGGAGGTCATGAAAAAGATTCCGCCAGTCAATAAAGAGTTGGAAGCTGAAGAAGAGCCCAGAAGCTCTCTCTCTGCCTCCCCAACTTCCGTAACAACGACCTGCTGCAGCGCAGAAACACAGAGCGCTCACTTCTTGTTTCACTAATTCAAACTCCTTACTGCTGGAGCTACCTGCACAAAGGAGAGCCCATCGCTTACGTTTTCAGACCAGACACCTTGCTGGAATGTACGCTTCACAGCAGGTCTTCAGTTTTCCAAAGATGTTAAGTCAGTGCAGGAGGGCCAGGCAGCTACTGCATTAGCTGCCTTTTCCAACCCACAGAGAAGGCGGCACGTGCTTTTGAATGACTACTTATTGCTGGAAAACCACATTTCTTTCACTACAAACAGAAAGTATTACCATTATTTATGAAAGTACCCTAACTTCAGCTACCTAGACCACGCCACGGCAGCCAGTGAAGCTCTAACTGTTGGCATTAGAGAGGCACTGACACTCCTCGAGCCCCGAGCGCGGCAGCAGAGGCATCCTTCCCATCTACCAGGGGATAAACCGGAGATACGCTCTGGCCCAGCCCTTTCTGGGGAAAATTCGCAGTGCGGAATTGCTGGTTAAGGACACACCTATTATTTCCTACCCAGACTCCGGAGAATGGCATTGTGTCTAGTGTTAAATATAGTACATTCAGCTCTGAGGCTCCATGGCTTGCGCTATTCAACGCGTATTTAAGCGAAGCTGTTGCCACATGAGTTACAGAACATCACTCACACGTACACTCCCATACCCAGCTTTATAAACAGCATTAACTTAAGAACCCTTCAGCATCAAGAACCACAAAGACAGAGTGAAAGCACGGCAGCGGGTATTTCTCTTTGCTTTAAGCCGAGCTCTAGGAATCCGTAAGACAGTTCCCACAGCCGGAGCTCTACGGCACAGCGGGACCATGAAACCTCCTCCAGCCCCCTGCTCTTGGAGGAGATCAGGGATTCTACCACCAGACGCTTCCACCCAACCTCTTTAAATTCTCCCGTGAGAAGATGAGTGGCAGTGTTGTGAAGCTAATCAGCAGGAAAAAAGTTTTAAGTAAAATTAAAAAAAAAAAAAAGACCTATTGCTCCAATATTGCCCAGAAGCATCACATTTGTCAGTGAGTCTTGTCACCTTTTTTAGCTATTCTCGATACTGTGACACTCAAGTTGAATGCACAGAACCTGAGAAACAGGAATTATCTACCTTTGAAAGGGTGGAAAAAAAATGATGGTGTCACACGACACACCTAGAATCAAAAGTTATTGCTGCCCCAAAACGTGGCCTGTCCCCAGGCCAAACTGGAGGCCGTAAGACTTGTTTGGATTCCTTCGTTTGCTGAACGCTGCACCTCACCTGCACGGGGAAAAAAGCCTCAAGGCAGCACCTCGCCAACTCTCCGCTCCCGTGAAAAGCCGATGAGAACCGACATTCACTTGCAAGGCAACCACAGAGACTCCTGGCTTCAATCCTCACGGAATAAGCCCATTTCCCTTCGCTCTTGCAGGGAGCCAGGAGTGGTCCCAGCCATCCCATCCCCGCAAAGGACCTGCTCCGACACCCCGTACCCCACATCTCTTCTGCAACAAAGCCCCTGACTGCAATAGTGACAGGGACTGCGTCAGAAAGTGACATCAGGAGTTATACAGGAAGAACTGAGGTTAAAGACGAGCTTTACCAGTAGCTGGACCTGCAGCACAGTGAGTTACGGGGTGAGAAACCCCAGTGCTGATGGCAGCTCTGCCCAAAGAAGCGCCTGCTCGGAGCTGTGCTGAAGCTTCTGCAGAAGCTCGCTGAGGAGCACCTCACCTCGCTCCCAGCAAGACATCACACGCCTGCCCTATCACTTGTTTCTTCTGCCTCTTAAGAAACCACTCGGTTAGAAGCTCTTTACAAAGCTGGTGGCCATTATCTAAGGCTCTGAAGATCAAAAGGAGACTCCCAGCAGGAATCTCGCCAGGCTTTAGTGCTTTTGATCCCATCCAGCAGCAGCTGGGAATTGGGAACCCCAGCCCAGGTTCTGTCCTGGCACCCAGGGCCAACAGTGAGACTACGGCAGGCTGTGGAGCCGTAACACCACAGCAGGGCCACATCAGCTCAAGTTGCCTTGGGTCCCTTCTAGAAATATTTTGATTACCCCCAGGATGGCAATCCCAGCATCTTTTATTTCTGTCCCAGTCACAGACCACCTTCAGCACGTTTTTTCCCCAATACTCAGGCTGAGCTCTCCCTGCTGTGACTCGTGCCTCTCGTCCTCAGCAGCAGCCTCTGCAGCACCGCAGCGAACCCCCCGGGACCCCAGCCTGGGCAATCGCATCCTCCTGGTTCCCTGGCTGGGTCACGGTCTCAGGCACGCCGGGACACGTGCCCTGTGGCACATGGCCACCATGACTGGGCCACTAGTGGTCTAACACTCGCAGGCAGAGCTTCTGAGCCCCCCCTTCCGGGCAAACCACCAGTGTTTCTGCTCACTCAAGTAGGAATGAGAAGCATCGAACCCCCCAGAGAACCCACATTTCTGGTCCACGCTGTCCCTGACGTACCACCCTTAAGTACCAGACCCAAAGAACTAGCCAGTAGCATCTTTGGTTTTGCCAGAAACTCGAGTAGCTAAATAAAATTTAAAAAATAAAAAAATAAAAATTTGTTGTTTACTGGCAAGATCAAAAAGTTCCGTTGAGATGAAAGCGTTTCGCAGCATGCTTATGGAAACAGAAGCGTTGGTGGGATTCATTTACCCAACAATTAGACAGCTATATTTAAGCTACACTTCTAAGCTCCCTCCGAAGTGACAGAGAGGCGTGTGCTGCCACGTTCAGATGGATGGAGTTTCTTATTTTCCTTCGCCCCAGTTACAGCAGGAGCAGAGCGAGCTAGCCCGTGCTGACAGCTCAGCTTCTAACAAGCGAGGTCTGCAAGAGGAACATCGTTTCTGAAAAGGAAGGGAAGAGGATGAGACGCAGACCGTGGCAAGCCTTGAAGGTGTGAAATTAAGATTGCTACCTACAGAACTGGAAATACCCAGATACTGGTACCGTGTCCGGGGTTAGAAGGGCAGGAAAGACATCCTTCAGCACATCAACAGGTCAGGCATCAATAGCTTCATTCATACGTCCAGATGGCTGAAGTTAATAACTGAACATCTGAAGTAAGATGTAAAGTCATCTTTACCGTAAAAGACTAAAGAGTGGTGAGACCAAGTTGAGACAGAACTGTCTCAGAGGGCAGAATAACTTTCCTTGGGGACCAGGTGCATATCATTCAGCACATGTTGCCACAAAACAGCCGCAAGAGTTTATCTCGGAAGCCAAGGATGACACAATTAGACAAGACCAGCTTTACTGAACCTCCTGATAGCTTTGTAAATCAAAGGACAGGTGAGTAGGGGTACCCTTGACCTAAAACAGGTAAGCACTTGAAATTATTTCAGTACTACCCTTCTCCGTAACCACATCTTTTGAGGTTCTGAAGCTCAGATCTTGGGCCAAAACAGCCTCCCACCGAGGATGCTATCTTCATCAAGGACAGTGGGATCCCCGGCATCCTCAGCAGATTTACAGACAACACCAAGCTGAGCGGTGTGGTGACACACCCGAGGGACGGGATGCCATCCAGAAGGATCTGGACAGGCTGGAGAAGTGGGTCTGTGTGAATCACATGAGGGTCCTGCCCCTGGGTGGGGGCAACCCTCGCACCCAGCGCAGGCTGGGGATGGAGGGATGGAGAACAGCCCTGCCCAGAAGGGCTTGGGGGGGCTGAGGTGGGTGAAAAGCTGGCCATGGGCCAGCAACCTGCACTGGCAGCCCAGCAAGCCCCCTGCACCGTGGGCTGCATCCCCAGCAGCGTGACCAGCAGGGTGAGGGGGGATTCTGCCCCTCTGCTCTGGGGAGACCCCCCCCCAGTGCTGCCTCCAGCTCTGGGGCCTCAGCACAGGAGAGACATGGAGCTGTTGGAGC
>JAOXJK010000023.1:120191229-120205379 GCA_025774025.1 Xenus cinereus
CCCCTCCAGGGATGGGGCAGCCACAGCTTCTCTGGCCAACCTGGGCCAGGCTCTCACCACCCTCACAGCAAAGAATTGCTTCCTAAAATCTAATCATAATAATAAATATATGCCCTGGTGGGTCATGCCTGTTTATGTTTATTTTCACCCTGGAAGATGAGCTCTCAGGCTCCAGAGCACAACACAGACTGTGGCTACTCAACTTTTACAGAGGCTTCTCCTCCTGGAGGTACGTTCCCAACACAGACACAGGGCTGAAGGAGCACCTTCACCCCCAGCCTTGCTTCCCCTCGTCTGTGTCACAGGGTACCCCGTAGGGGGATGTAAACAGGGCCATGTACAAACTTATCCTTGATTTTAGATTTCACAAGGAATAACATGGGGAATGTGGTAGACAACAGCTGTGGGAGTTGTGCTTTTGTGTCTTCTGAGCAGAAAGAGTGTCTTCTGAAAGGAATTTTGAGGCCTAATTGTGCCTGTCCCAGCATCTGAAAAATGTAGACTTGTTCCATCACAGGAACTGATCAGGACAAAAGGAAGGTCGGGAACTTTATGGGCCTGATTTGGAACGAGAAGTGCAGGAGAAAACTGGTGAATTCTTGGCTCAGCAGCGGCTTTCAGCTGGCTGAAAATGGGGAGATGAACGTTTGGTGGCTCAGGGCTGTGAGAAACGTGAACGAAGGGCTGGCTTTTAAACGCACCGTCTCAAATGATATGAATTCGCTCCTCACATTGCAGAATTCAGACCTCCTCTTGGTCACAGAGCCCCGTGACCTCGGAAATCCAGCAGGAGTGTGGGGGGAACGACTGTCTAAGCACAAGAGACAAGGGACAGCTACAGGAGACCAAGGTGACATTTTACGGCACAGGAATACGCTGGTTAGAAAATCAATCAAGCGGGAAGCGGAGGCTGGCGTTACAAACCCAGTGGATTTTGGAAAATAGCCGAGTGGTAGATGGTAAGCAGGGTAGGACGGGAAAGCTCTTGGAAATGAAGAGAAGGGGCCTCATTTGTAACACGGTGAGAGGCAGTGAAGAGCTACATGGGGAAGAGCTATTTGGGATTAGGAAATGATGAAAGGAAAATGGATGGATATAATCAGGGCATTGGAGAAGGGTTTTGCAGTGACTGAGGAGTGGTGTGTGACAGCCTGGGTGAGAGGTCTATTTGATCGAGAGGAAAGCTGCAATATTAGGTATTTTACACACCCGCTCCCGTCCTTCCTGATGAAGGGGGGTATATTCCAAGGTAGAATTCTGCCCAGAATCTGCTGATAAAGTCTCCGCATCAGTGGGTTCTTACATCAACGGTGCAAATTAAACTGTATTTGGCTCAGAAACCGTTTTTGAACTTCTAAATGGTCACCCGGAGCAGGGTTCAGATGCAGAGGGGAGAATTCAAGCTGGCGTGAGGACAGGGGTGGTCGAGACAGGGATGTGGGCGGGAGCGGTGGCACTGGGTGAGAGGGGGCTGGTGGCCACCCCACGGCGACTGCCGACTGCAGGCAGTGAGGGGGGCAGCCCTGCCTGCCATGGGGTGGGTGACTAGGGCTGAAGGAGCCGTTGGCGGCAGCGGGCGAGCTGGTGGCGGTGAGCAGGCGGGATCGCCGTCGCCGGCGAGGCCACCGTGGCGGCTGGGAGTAAGGAGAAAGGGGGCGGATCGCCCTGAGGAGACCGGGCCGGCCTGAGGAGACCCCGCCGCCATTTTCCTCTCAGGCGGGCGGGGGCGGGACCGCGCCCTTTGGCAGCCGCGGCGGGGCGGGGACTGCGCACGCGCCGGGCCGGGGTGGGCGGGGCCGGCCCCCTCCCCCCCGCCCGTACAGTAGGTGGAGTCACGCGGGAGGGGTCACATGACCGGGGCCCTTTACAGTAGGATCCCAATATGGCAGCGGCGGCGGGCGCAGGGGCCGCCGCCGTCGGGGCTCTCCGCGCTTAGGGCCCCCCTCGCCTCCCCCCGCCTCCCCTCCCGGGCGGACGGAACTCCCCCCCCAGGGTACCTCGGAGTCAGCTGCGTCCCGTCGCGTCCGACATGAGGGAGAAGGGCCGCAGGAAGAAGGGCAGGACCTGGGCAGAGGCCGCCCGGACGGTACGCGGGGCCTGGAGGCCGGGGGAGGCCGCTGGGGCGGGTCAGAGGCCTCCAGGCCGCTCCGGGTGGTGTCGGCTCCCTCCTGCCGCGGGGGGAACGGCCGCTCCCGTGGTGCCCGGCCCCTCTGGGAGCCTGGGGCAGGCGGGGGGTGGGCGCAGGCCGGGCCTGCGGGGCCGCAGGGGGAGGCGGCGGGGTGGGAAGGGGCGAGGTGCCGCTCGGGGTGTGCCCGCTGCTGGCCTGGCTCTGCCGGCGGCTCTGGTCCCACGCCGGGCACCCGCATAGGCCGGGTTTGGATTTTTATTTATTTATTTATTTATTTTTGACCTGTTCTCCAGTTGCTTAATGTGTCTGGGCACAAATTTATATGGGAAGGTTTGTGGGGGAGGGATTACCTCTTTGTGTTTGCAAAACGCTGTGATTAATGAGGGTGTAAGTAATATTGGCAGACAGATGCAATGGGTTTTTTTCAGTATTCTGAGCGTATTGATGTCTTTCACGAAGCAGAACTTGTTGCGGTAGGAGGTGCTGAACTGTCTCAGGTCAGGTAGTGAGTTGTGAACCCTAAAAGGAGAATTGTTATACTCCTAGTTTGACAGTCTTTGTTACTGTAGTCTTTTCAAGAGGCACTTATAGTAGTTTCTGTGCAGGGCAGGCACGTTAGAGGGTGGATAACAGAAAGGGGAAGTTGAGTAGTGGGACAAACGTGAGAGAGAGGAAACTAACAACTAAAACAAGTGCAACCTGCAGGAGCTGAGCAGAAGCATTGAGTTGTGAAAGTACAGCCCATGCTCCTGCGAGGTCTGTGTTTGCAGCTCGGATTCAAATCCACCTAACGGAGAGGGGGAGGAGTTCGGGTTCTATCCTAACCATTCTGAGAGGGGTATCTGTTAAAACAAGACTTGAAAAGTCTGGCTGGAAAGCAAATGTAAATAGGCATCTGCGGCAAAGACTTGCAAGCAGTATTTTCATAAATAGTAATTTATTTGAACTTTGTATTTACAGCTTGAAAGGCATCAAAATAGTTGCTCTTCTTTTGGGAGACATGCTGCAGTTAACTATTTTAAGAATATAAGGTTCTCTTCTGCAGGCGGACACTCTGGTTTCTCTGTATACGGTTTTCTGTATCTCTTTTTTTTAACAGTTTGTTTTGAAAAAAGTGGCAGAGTCTCCAGTGTAGGGTGGAAGTGGGACCGGCTCTTTTCCAGCCTGTGTGCACTGCTGTTCATCCACTGATCTCTTCCAGAATCCACTTAAAGGCTAAAACACTTATTGCGAAAAGCTGCACTGAAAAGTGTCAAAACCGAAGGCTGTGCATTACCCTGAGTTGCACACCTGGATTCGTGGCACGGGCAGCCCAAACTAGGGAAAGATGAGCAAATGCTTCCAAAACCACAGTTTTGGCAAATATTTCTATTTGTGTACTCAGCGGGAATGTTAAAATATTCTGGTCCAAGTCCAACTCCAATCTTCAAAAAGCTTCCCTGCGTTTTTTGGTTCGAAATAATGCCTTTTGATTCCTGTCCCAGCCTGTGCGCTCGTGTTGGCTTCTCAGCTGCCCGTGGCTGAAGTTTGTAGGGTTTATTACAAAGCCGAGTTAAGAAATGAGGCAGCTCTCAGGTACCCTGTTCTGCTGCTCCTGAAAGGTAACGCAAACCTTCCCTCAAGCTGGAGGAGCCTTCTGTTTTGTCTCCAGCGCGGTCTTGCATCTCTGTGCTCTTCTGCAGAGTTAGTTCTTCGCTCACTGTGGGGTGGAGTGGGCCTGGTAGTCACAGGTCAGCACGGAGCTGCAGGGGAAGGGGCCTGGGGCTGTGGGTTTTGGCTGTGGGACCTGCTCGTCCTGGCAAACTGCCCCGAACAGCATCGTGGCTGAAGTTTCTGTGGCGATTCTGTCCCCCCTCTGCCTCCTCGCTGTCCCTGTCGCCTCCTCGCTGTCCCTGTCACCTCTCTGCTGGTGTTCCTGGGTAGGTCAGGGAGTCAAACCAGCAAAAACCTATCCTCATTATTAGAGTGCTGGTCTGGCTTTGTGCCAGTTTAGCCTTCCTAACTAGGAATTTGGGATCGGGAGTCCCCCAGTGCAAGGGAGGTGATGGGAACGTGGGGAGGGCACCAAGATAATATCTACTAGAATTAGCTCAGTCTGGTGTAGCGCTTCAGCGTTCACTCACCACCTTGTTTCCAGCCTCAGAAGTGTGGCCTTTCTGTTTGCTGGAAGGACCTCGGGGAGGTACATGGGGAAGGGGGATGCAGTGGGACACAAGCTGGGCTTGCTCTTGGACGTCTAGGGCTAGTAATTGGAGCAGAATTGCAGTGTGAGGTAAGGAAAGGGTGCCCCATGCGGGCAGCGCGCTCAGGGAGGAAGTTACTGTTGATAAACAACCTTTTTCTTATTTCCTGGCTCATTCAGTAAATTTGCAGCTGCAGATGGCTGTTAACGTGTGACTTTTCTTGGGACAACGGCCGGGTGTCCCTGCCGTTAAAGTAAAAAGCTTCATTGAGGTAAGAAGCTGACAGTATACAGTACACAAGTTTTAAGATAATAATACACAATTTTAAGGTAAATGCACTGTGTATGTCTCTAACCTGGAGTAAACTCTTCAGATACAGTTTGGAGCAACCGAACTGCAGAGACACACCAATGGGACAGTGTGTCTAGAGAAAAGAGATGATTTCTCTGTTCTGCTGAAGACTGGAACAGGCAGATCATGTCTGTGCTGGTAAACGAGTTCTAGGGCTTGGTGTCTGGCCCCGTGGCCACCTGGCAGAGTCCACGTGTGCCTGTGCCGCTGGACCTCCCTCCGTTAAGGGGGGTGAGGGGTTTGCAGTCCCTTTGGCACACTGGCCCGTGCTCGTTCTGGAGCTGGT
Source organism: Xenus cinereus (assembly GCA_025774025.1). Lineage (NCBI taxonomy): Eukaryota > Metazoa > Chordata > Aves > Charadriiformes > Scolopacidae > Xenus > Xenus cinereus. Next base: position 120,196,178 of record JAOXJK010000023.1, read on the forward strand.
GTCGGGGCTCAGGTTGTGATCTCGCGTTCGGACCCGTGCCAGTGACCTTGTACTAACCCGGCAGCGGGGACAGCTGGGCTGGTGCCTCTGCAGAGTGAAACACGTGGCTGTGGCCATCCAGGGGTTGTCAGACAACTGTAACCGATGCCTTTTCGGCTGCTGCAGGCGGGCGAGAATAAATATTCAGTGGTTCTTGCATTGGCCTGATTGGGGTGAAGACTGTCGTCGTAGCACTGAGCTTCCTGGGGGCTGCGGGTGAAGGGGCCAGGTGCCACGTTGCGTGTGCCATCGGGACTCTGGTTGTGCAGCAGAGAAGTTCTACCCTTCGCTTTGCCTGCTCAGGTCTCGGAGTCATTACTAGGCATTGCTTTTCCTCTTGCTTGTGTTTAACGCAGTCTTTGCCAAACTGAGCGGGACGGGCACGGTGGCTCCGTGGTGGAGTGTGGCAGCAAACGGGCTGTTGTGCCACGTTAGTGGCCTTTTTATACCCAGACAAGAAGCCCCGTCGCTGGACAGGAGCCACACACAGGCTGTCTTTGTGCTTTGTGGGGAGGAAAATGTATGCTGTCACGTGCCGAGTTTGAAGACATTTGGTGTTTGTTTTTCATGGGAAGTCCCCGTGTGTGACCTGACGAAACAGTTTGCTGCTGTACAGCTGCCGAGGAGCGAGGTGAACGGTGGGGCTGGAGGTGGTGGCTATGAATGCTCCTTGGCCGGGTCATCCAGGAACACAAAACACAGTCTGTAACGCTTACCTGTTTGTGAGAGGGAGCTGCTGCAGCCGTGTTTTTTCCTGTGTGCTGGTTTCCTTTTGGGTCAAACCGACTTTGTTGGCTTTGGAGGGGGGAAATCCAGTGTGAGGATGCCCTTGGGAAAGCTCAGAGCCTGAACCTGGTGTGGTGGACATTTCTGAAGGCACAGATGTCCCAGTGTGAGTCCTGTCATGATGCTGGGGGCTGCTGGGCAGCTCTTGTGATGTGAACTCGGGTCCTCTCTTGCATCCTCGGGTTTGTTTGCATCCCTTGCGTCATCTGAGGAATTAAAATGAAAAGATGTGTCACCTTTGAAACCAATAGCGCAGAATGCACCATTCCATCTGGTGTTCACAGGCCCGTCTGTGTGACCAACAGGAGCTGCTGTAGTGAGGTCAAAAGCTGAAATCCAGTAGAAAGGTTATTTGTTAGGGAAACAAATGGCCTGCTCTTGGAAGCTGACTTTATTAAGACTGTCCTTCTCATTAAGGTGCAGTTTTTTGGGGGGTGATGGAGTGAGGTGTCTGAGGGATGCCGTTTTTCCCTGCTTTCTGTTAAAAGATGTTTGCAGAAGAGCGGGTGGAAGGATCCAAGCTGTAGAAGTTGCCCGTTTGTCTACAAGTACCTGAGTCCACTTGCTCACCCGTACGGACAAACTTCAAAATCTGCAAAGGTTCCAAGACTGCCGCAAAAATATACAGAAATTCAGAGGATTCTGTAAACCATCAGTTTGAAGGCCTGATCAGTCTAGTAGAGGATGCTGTTATTTTTTGCTACTGCATATTTTGTATTTCAAGTGCCCCGCTGCAGCTTTTCAGCGTAGGCTGGTGGAGCTGAATGGGGTGTGCTGGCAGATACTTAGTTTAACTGGGTACCAAGCACACGGGATGTCCCAGATGGGTTTCTTTGTGTCACCAGTCCTTCAGGGGTCTGATGGCTCGGTCTGGAGGCTGATTTGGAGCACGGCAGGCCCTTCCTGGTGAATCCCAGAACTGGCTGGTCACTTTTTGGCAAGGTATTGAAGAAGGTGGCACTGTAGAAGGTTAAATGATTAATCAAAGCTTGTGAAATCAGCTGAGAGTTGAAGCTGGTAAGGCTTCCTGTATTTATTTTTTTTTCAGAGGGGGGTGTTGCTGTTTATTAAGTTTTTTTTGGTGGTGGTTGTGTTGATTTTTTTTTTTTTTTATCCCCTAAGTATTATCACAGCTTTCTGCATGGTTCTCAGCCTGTGTCCAGGTACAAGACCTGCTCCCACCGCAGAGACTCCTGCTGGCCAGGCGCAGTGCAGTTGGTAGCCATGGCTCTGGTGACCAGGCCATCGCACGGCGTCCCACTGCCACGTGAGGCATGTACATGTGTGCCAGCCAGGAAAGCACTCTGGCAGGGTTTCCAGGGAGAGAGACTCACGGCTGCACGAAACCGAACCAAAGTTGGCACAAACTTTGTCACATGGTGATAGAGAACTGCAGTTTTCTTCCCTACTTACTCACACACATCTCTTATTGACCACAACGCTTGGATGTATTTCTCCTGCATTTTTTAAGTTTTTTTTTTTTTTAAAAGGACTTCACAGGAAAGTCAGTAATTGCTCTGCAAATGTGAACTCTGTTTTGACCCAGTGTGGGTTGTATCCTCTGATATCTGCTCTCCTCGATGCTAGAACTTCCAGTGAACTGAAAGTTGCCTTAAACTCCTCTTGGGAATCTCTAGGAGACAAATGGAGGCTTAAAAAATTCCTTCTGATACAGCAATAGAAGTTGGAAAGGCTGAGGTGGAAGAGAAATCCACTTTAATTGCTGTAGCCGACCAGCAGACTACAGACTCTGCCCTTCTTCCAACCACAGTAATCCAATTATTTGCCTGCCATTTTAAAAGCGATTTTCCAAGTCCCAGCCCGTGTTCCTGCTCGGAGCCGAAGCCTTGGGCAACTGTTCCCCTTGTTCTCTGTTCCTGCAGGAAACTTCAGTGGTGCTGAAGGATCTTGAACATGTTTTCTTTATTCTTGTTTAAAATAATAAATGCGGTTTAGATGTTAATTTTAATTTGGAGCTTAGCTATACTTTTGCTTGGTCTCTCTCGTTAACGTTATTTTAGCAGGGAAGGGTTTGAAGGTATCGTGCAGACTTCCTTGAGTGAGCTGGTCTCTACAGCTGCCAGAGCTTTTCTGCAAAACCTGTGGTCTCCGTTTGAAGCCACTGAGAAGTGCAGATGTGCGAGCAGGTCTTGAGCGTTTTTTGTGCAAGGCTTCTCCAAATGAGAACCTCCTCAAACAAAAGCCCGTTTTGTTTCCCGGATATTGTCTTTGTGGCGTCTGCAAAAGGTGGTTAAGATGAAGATACCCACTGTGTAACCGACACCTTGTCTGGTGTCCTAAAGAAGTTCAAGGATCATCTTTTACTGAGGTGTGGTTGGACTCTGGGTGTCACACAAGCTTTTCCTACAAAAAGAGGGCAAGTCAAATACTTAGTGCTCAAACCCCGTGCTCTGCAGTCTGTGTTTCTGTGCACCAAGTGCTGTTTGCGTTAGCAAGTAACAGGCAGTGATAAAATCGCCCTGCGGAGGGAAATCGGTGGCGAGGAGGACTCGGTGTCAGCGCTGGGTCTGCTGCAGGGTTTTGCGTCGAGGTGGCTCTGCTCTGACCCACAGGGCTGGGCTGCTGCTGCCTGTGCTGGGTCTGCTCGGATCCCGAAGGCTTTTCACCCAAAGAGACCCCATTGCCTTCTCCAGCAGCTGCTCTGCCGTGAGCTGGAGCACGGGGATGGAGCCAGCTGAGAGCCAGCATCACGAGTCCTCTCCTGAGCAGAGCTAGAAAACTAGAACGTCATGGCAGGTGGGTGTTGCTGCCCAAATACGCCAATGCTGAAGGAAGATCATCCTGTCGCTTTTTGGTTCAATTCTGCATGTCCATGCATTGTTTACAATCTGTCTTAAAACACACCAGAAGCGGATGCTTGATATATTTGGGTTTTTTCTATGATTGTCAGGTTCCCCAGTTATGTGGTTAGCTCAGAGTGTTTGGAGGAGTAAAAATAGGGGGCCAAGAACAGCCAAGGTGTTCGGTCTAATTCTTCCTGTGCTTCTAAAACATCACTGCTGTCACCAGCCACAGGATCTTCTCGGGGTCGGTTTGCCAGCTCTGCAGGAGGTTTCCTGTGCTTTTGTCTCCAGGTACATTCAGCTGCAAGAACCTGAGAGCATGAGAGAGCTCAGACCAAGGGCAACGGCTCCTACCTGTGTGTGATGCTTTGATGGGAGCAGGAGCTCTGCCTCACATCTGGATGATATTTTGATTTGTGTGTGATTCCACAGTAGTTCCATCTAAGTACGTCCTCGTTAAGTGCATTTTTGTTCACTCCAGGCCAAAGTGATGTGGTGACTGGTTACTTCCAGCCAGGAAACCCTACTGATGCCATTGCAGTGATGCAGCCTCAGGGCAGGAACTGACCTTCTGAACTCCTCTCTTTGGAGCGGGTTAAATCTTTATTTTTAAAACCACAAAATACTGCAATGCCGCTGCTGATAATGATATGCTCTCCTAAAACTGTTTGCAGTGGCTTTATGGATATTAGACACCGAATTTCCTTCTAAGGCCTGCACTGGCTCTGCTGGAGTCTGAGCGTGCTTACTTGTGTTTTAGTGCATTCTGAATTCAGAATTAATTTGATAAGATCACTTTGTAATAACGTCCTTGTACTTTTTCTGGCAGGTGATGCCACTTGTGTTCTGCTGGGAAGAATTCTTTCTTCTCTGCTTTCTGTGTGGGGAATCTTGAATTTGCTCTTAACCCTTTTGCAAGATGCAGCAATAAACATCATTATCGTTTATGGTTTGCAGTTTTGCTGTTTGGAAGCTTTTTCTGAGCACAGTCTACACGCTGTCCCAATACCTCATCCCCCGAGACCAGCAAAGCCCATGTACTCCTCTTTTCCCTTCTGCTTTCCGGCTCATGATGCACAACTGGAGCACGTTGGGGATTTGTGGCCGCTGAAGAGCTGTGTCAGGCTGGTGTTCCTGGCAGCAGGGGCTTGTGCAACCTCAGAAGCTGTTGTGGGGTGAATGGTCAGTAATTCTCACAGAGCGCAGTCTTTGCCTCTCCCAAGTGTTCCCATCGGTGTATCAGTCGGCATTAATTCAGCTCTCCTTAACTCCCACCGGAGGTTAGATCCCATCCTTGCTGCTGGGAAAAAGTCGGTGTTTGTCTCGTGGGACTCTCATAACGTCACTGAAATGGTCTTTCAGCAGCCAGTGCTGCTCTGAGAGGTTCCCCTTCAGAAGGGATGATTAGCGAGATGAATCACTTCGTCATCAACCTCCAACTCAAGGGAAGGCCCATGGTGTTAGTTCTCACCTCAGGTCAGTAGGATACGAATTCCCCACGGTGTCTCTGCTCCAGCTTTCTGACCAATGTACAAGCTGAAATTGGAAAGAGCCCCTTTTTCCAGCAAGGGGAAAAGAACATAAAAGGTGGCAACTGTTTTACTGCAGGAAAAAAGATTGATAATCCTGTCCTGGCTCTAGTTATGGGAGGACACATTTTAAAAGCTGAAGTACTACTGATGTTTTTCTGGTACTCTGATTTGTTGTTGTTTTTTTTCTTAACACTCTTAATTATTAGAAGAAGGTAGAGTTCTTAAATGTTGCTATAAATAAGGTTTTTCTCGTGGTTGGTAACAGATAATACTCGATTGGTGCATGTTCTGGTGACTTCAGTTGAGCTGGTGCATTTAAACACCCTGAAGTACCATCAGTGTAACGATGCTCATGGCTGAGGACACTTCTCACTTGGAGACTGGCGAATACCTCTCCAGCGGGCACAATCTGTGATGGCTTTGCCAGTGCTGTTGCAGAAGGTTTGCTGCCTCACCTCTGGTGACCAGGAGTGTACGTGGAGCTGATCTTTCCAGATCACCCCGAACGTGTGGCTGTTGGCCCCGAGCACCCAAGGTCTGACACACGGGGTAGAAATAGCTGCCGTGGCTCCCAGCGTGTTCCTTGTGTTTGAGAATCAGCCTGTAATGCGGGTGTAAGATGTTAAATAGCGATTGTGCTGCTTTCAGACCTTATTCCATCGGATGGTAAAACCTGCAGAGAAGTACGGTATTCTAAATATTAACGAATCCATGAAACTACACCATGCAACATTGCTGATTTTTGGCTGTGCCAGGTGCTGTCATGAACCCTTGGTTCTTAATGTCTTTTGTGGACTCTCCCCGCCTTAGGAGAAGGATGAGCCTGGGCAGGACCCCGGAGATGCTGGCACCCCCAGGAGATGCGGTTCCCTGCTTCCTGCGGGTCCTTGGTGATATTTGCAAGTCAAAGGCTGGATTAGGAGCTGTTCCAGGGAGGTGTGTGTGGGCTCTGCCCTCTCCCCGGCCTCCACAGGAGCGTGTGAAGCTGCTTGGCAAACTCAATCATAAAACCCTTTGCTCCGTGTGTGTTGGTGTTGGTTTTTTTTTTTTTTTAAAGGTAAGCCTATTTTTAGCTCGGATTAGAGCCCTGATCCCGTTTCCCACTCTGCTGGCACACGTGGCTGTGCAGCCCGGGGGAAGGGAGATGTACCGGGGGTGCGGGGCCATCTCTGGGCACCAGCCTGGTCGCTTCGGCTCACCCAGGTTCAGCGTTTCAGTAGGACATTCGGTCACTTGAGACACACGCAGTTTCTTGGCAGGGAGTGAAGTAAAATGACTTGTCTAAGTTTAGTCGTGGGTCTCGTTGGGTTTAACACGCCCCTGCTTTATGCTTTCCTGTGCAAATGCTGAACGCTCCTCCTCGCAGCCTGGTTCGGGGGCTGGCTGCAGCTCTTTGCCCGTGGTGACTGTCCGAGGACTGTTTATTCTTGAGACTTCCTCGTTGGGCTGCGGCGCACGGGGTCTGGGACTCTGACCTCGCCGGTGTTTGCTCTCCGGGTGCGTTGCCATTTACCTTCTTGTTGGGAAGCGGCGACCTGCACCACCTTGCTGTGGGTCCCACGCTCTCCTTTCACTAAGCCCTGTAGTCATGCCTACGTTTTGCTAAACGTAGTAATTTAGCTTCCACAAATACTTATTGGGAGCTTAAGATAATTTATATTTGAGAGAAAGCATATATATGCACATATATGTGCAAAGATGACAACTTTTTAGTATTTTGCTTCCAAATCCTGAGCTCTCGCGCCATGTGTGGGAGCCAACATGTACAGCAGGGAGGAGTTCAGCAAGTCTTGCTTAATTGTTTCTTGCTAATAATTGCGACCTTCCCGCATCACTTTTAGATCACTGCCGTAGAACCTCAGCCTTCTCAAACCTTATCTGCATGCAGGGATATAAGCTCCAAGTCCAGAAGCTTTGAGTTATTTCGTAGGGATGTTGGTTATACCCACAAAAATCTGTCCCAGGCAGCAAACTCCTCCCAGCCTTTGAGGCTGATGTAATCCTCTCAAGCTTCACTCAAACTCTTCTGTCTGCGCTTAAAGCTGAGCTCATCGGGCATCTGGGTGGGAGCTGGCGGGAGCACAGGGTGGTCTGCAGGATGGTCCTGTCTTCCCTTGGACAAGTTTTTTCACAAATCCAGAAATTATTTATTTGAAGCAGCGCTTCTTCCTCTCAGCCGGATCCTTGAAATGAAGTGGTCATAAATACACAAAATACTCAAATTTTGGTTCCTGTGTCTGCTGAATAGTGACACACAACTTTAGCCCCGTGTCCCTGTGACCTGGGTCCCCACGACCCTTGGATCTCACCTCTTCACACTCCCGTTCAAGCACATTTTAAAACAGTGTGAACACGCTACAGTCTCAAATGCTGCATAAAATGATAACGTGCACCAGCATTTAATGGCACTTGGTTTCTTTGTAACGTGGAATTGTCCGTTCCTTCTTGACCTCATTTCTAGTTAAAACCTCGAATAGCATTTGGCTAATTGGATGAGGGGAGAAGATATTGCAATGTAGGTCAAGTCCTTCAGTGCCCCTCTCGGCTCCTCTCCTCGCTGCGAGTGGGTATTTCTCCCCGTGCCCCGGCTGCAGGGGATCCCACCTACCCTTGGGGTTTTTATAGCTGAGCTGCTTCTCTGTGTAAGGTTTGCACTGCATGAAGATTGCTTCTGGCTGAAGGAGTGTGTAAGGAAATTTGCAGCTATTGCTGAAATTCTCCTCTGAGAAGGCCATGGCCAGGAGGTAGGAGGTCCCCGATGGATACGAGGTTGAGATGTGACCCCTTGAGCAGACGTTGCCCCTCCAGAGCATGCGGGGCACTGAGCCAAGAAATCTCCCAAGTTGCTGCAGATTCATGGCTTTCATGAAGTTTAAATCCTATTTCCAGGAAGAAGCCCCAAGTGTAAGTGACGATTACCTTTACAGCATTAGGTTGCCCAATTTTAATTCCCCCTTTCTATAAGGGAATAATCAATAGCAAGAATTCCAAAGGGCGTTTTTACCAAAGCTTGCTGAAAACACCAATGGATTAAGGTGCTCTTTGGTATCCGGTCTGGGAGAATCTCTTGCTCAAACCTCAGTGGATAGATTGCTGTAAAACATAAACAAAACCACTTAAACAAATGGGGGGAAAACAAAACAAAACAAAAAACCCAAACAAAAAAAAAACCAAGCCAACCCCCCCCAACCACTTCAAACACAAGTTTCCAGGAGGCTTTTATCCTACATAATTTTGCATACTGGTGTGGTACACACTCGCAGTTACTCGGGCAGAACTGATCACTTAGAGCTTTCTTAAATTGGGAAGCACGGCCAACTCTCGCTGCTGGGAAAGGGTGAGCTGTAAAAGAAAACTTAACAGTATGGCCCAGTGAGAGTGGTTTTGTGCTGCAGGGATCTGGGGGAGGGGATGTCTTCTTTTTTTAATTCCCTTACCAAGGGTTTCGGCTCCTGTGTTCATGAATGATTCAGTGCAGCCTGTGTTTCGGCGAGGTGCATGCTAATTCCCTGCCCTGGGAGTGCTTGGAAGCTGTTAATGAGCCTTGAACCTTGGTCCGTATGAATGAAGGTGTTGATTAATTTCATATGATAAATGGAGTGGGTTCCCTGTCATAACATCCCTCCGTCTTTGCCCAGCAATCGGTGCTAAACCCTTGGGTTTGGGCTGCAATTGCCGATTTTCCTGAAGACCTGGTGTGGGGACCAACTGGAAGGAGCTCGTTCCCAATGTAATCTGCTGGGAGGACACAGCAGTGGAAGTGTCCAAAGCCTTGGCTCCAGCTTGTATTCGCTAACAGTACGGTTTTCTGCTAGCTTTTCTCATTTTGGTGTTCAAAGCTGGAAAGATCACAGAAGCACAGAATGCTATGGGGTTGGAAGGGACCTCTGGAGACCATCCAGTCCAACCCCCTGCCAGAGCACGGTGCACAGGAACGTGTCCAGGTGGGTTTTGAATGTCTCCCGAGACGGAGACTCCACCACCTCCCTGGGCAGCCTCTTCCAGGGCTCTGCCACCCTCAAAGTGAAGAAGTTCCTCCTC
>JAOXJK010000023.1:120205593-120216992 GCA_025774025.1 Xenus cinereus
GGCAGCCTCTTCCAGGGCTCTGCCACCCTCAAAGTGAAGAAGTTCCTCCTCATGTTGAGATGGAACTTCCTATGTTCCAGTTTGTGTCTGTTACCTCTTTGTCACTGGGCACCACTGAAAAAAGACTGTCCCCTTCCTCTTGACACCCACCCTTGTAGTATTTATAGGCGTTGATCAGATCCCCCCTCAGCTTTCTCTTCTCCAGACTAAAAAGACCCAAGTCCCTCATGGATAACTTGGTGGTGTGGCATGTTTGGGGTGGGGGAAGTGGTTGTGTGGTGCTTCAACAAACTGAACATGGGTGCTGTTAGTCCTTCTGAAACTTAACGTCTCTGTTCTGTCAGTAAAATACCAGACCATAATGAGAACCATAGAAATTCTTCTTGCAGAAGTGTTGAAAGCTGAGCTGAATTGGGAAAATCCTATTCTTGCAGCTTTCGAGAGCCACAAATAGCGAGGCAGGGCAGCGGGGACATGGAGAGGCGGGGGAGGACTTGCTGACAGACGAGACCGAAATGGCTTGGCCAGAATTGCTTTTTTTCCTCTGCTGTTCCTGCTGGTGTTCATGGGCACGCTCCCAGAAGCTACAGTTTTATTCTTGGTAAAATGTAGGGGCTTGCGATGTGAGACGTGGAAGAGGTAATTGGGAATCATAGGTTACTTCTGCATCAGGTTAAGCTAATTCCCGTCGGAGGAGGGAATGGGCTGTTGGCATCAGGAGGGCTTGACCTCTGGTGAGTTCCCAGGCCTGGCAGAGAAGCAGAGGTGCTATGGCCCTTTGGAGCACTGGCTGGTGTGGAGCTGGGTGACAGAGACACCTTTTTTTAGAAAGCTTCATGTAACCGTTGGGAATAGTAATGATGGGAGAGTATCGCCATGGGGATAGGGCTACCTGACAGGACTTCTGCAGACGATGCGGCACAAGGAGATAGGCCTGAACGTTGGCTGGTGCGTGGTGAGATACAAGGCTTCCCACATGGATGTCCCGAGGCTCCTCTCTGGTTGTGCTGAGCTTTCCCTTGTGCAGATAAGGGGTGAGATGAGCATGGGTGGAGTGTACCCAGAAACTGCACTTTCTGCCCTTTGGTGCCCATCGGGTGCTCTGGTATGAGGAAAAGCAAATAGTGTTGCACTGTCTGCGTCTCCAGTGCCCGGAGCTCTGCTCACCTGCAGCGGGTGGAACTGGGAAGGGGAAGAGCAGTGGTGGGCTTAGTTAGTTCCCACCTTTTGCCAGCATGAGGGGCTTCACTGCGGTGTCTTTATAAGCTCTAAAGGAAGAGTAATTTTGCTTTTCCTAATACGAAGCTGTAGGGGAACACAGAACATAAGGAACCATAAATTTAGATGGCATCTTTTTTAGAAAGAACCTAAATGAAATAGTGTACGTGGCAACCCCTCCTAAACTAAGCCTGGGTCTTCAGCTTCCAACTACATCTCCAGGTCACACCTTGCTCTTCCTGGCAAGGGTAGGCAAAACACAAAGGTGTGAGAGTTGAGGCTCTCATCGCTTTCTTCCAAAGCTGTTTTCGGTTAATCATCGGTCGATGAATATCATCCTTAGCCTTTGTCTTCCTCTCATGCTTTAAGACTGTCTTCCTGTGGTTTCCCTCCTCCTCTTCTGTCAAAGGATTGAAGAAAGGAATGAAACCCCAAAATGGGGAGATTTTCTGGTCTGTCTCATATTGTGTGAGAAGGTTTTAACTCTGCTAGTCCAGAGATGTGACTCTGCAACCAAAGATTTCTGCTCACTGGAGAGACTTGGGGTGCAGTTCAGAGGAGATAAATGTCCCACTTTTTGGAGATGTAGTGGCCCAAGACACTCACATTTCTCTTTACTATGTTCATTAGACAGCACTGGTGACGCGGGTCGGTGTGATTCTGTGATGTGTGGGTCAGTTTGGTGGATTTTCAGAGCAGAACCTTGGCTGTACCAGTGTCCAGCACCACAAAAGTCACTGTGGGGACAGTCGTCCCTCTCGTTGGGTGTGTGTGTGTTATCCTGTGACTTGGCCTGTGGGAATCGCCCTGGCTCCGGGGAGTTCCCCATGAGGACGGACTGCTCTTAGAGCCAGAGGGGTTGTTGACTTCTTCTGGAAAGATTTCTAAAAACGAGGTGGAAGCTTTGATGTAGGGATGAGGTTGTTTTGGGTTTGGGGTCAGCAATGCTGGAAAACACATGCCAAACTACTCCCAAAGCAGCCAGCCCCGGGTGATCTGTCTAGAGGCTGGTTTGTTTGTTTTTAACTCTTAAACCCCTCTTTGCACTTAACGCTGACACATGGGCACGCTGATTCTTGTAAGCTTTTATTGCGTGAGCTCTTTGATGGTTCCGTAGCTCCATGCCGGGGCCACCAGCCCCACCGAAGGCATCGCTGCTGGTCACCGCGGGTCCCCTCTGAGGTCCAGCACCTGGGGTGCACGCTGCTCCCAACTGCCCCGTGAGAAGGTGTGAGCTGGAGGCTCCTCTGGATCCTGCTGCAGTCGCTCCACCTGGGACCTGGAAGCAGAAGACGGACTTTGAGCTTGCGTTCAGCAAAACCATAATAAGAGACATGAGCCTTGGAAGTAGTTTCTATTGTCAAATTTGCTTTCCTTTTATAGCATCTCTTGCCTTGGAACATCTTCCACTTGGGTGTTTCCCTGGTTTTATCACACGTTGCAGGATTGCCCCTGTTTTAAAGCGATACTGGAGTGAGAAGGGTTTCGTGCAGCAGCAGGAGGCCCAGCTCCCCTTATTCCCTTGTGTGCCTTGGGTCTCTGGTCACCTAAACCTAACCCCCTCTCAGTTCTTCCCTTTTGCTAAAGAATAAAGGAGCATCTCCAATACCTGCTTCAACAGCTTGGATGCAATTGGAGCCTACTTTTTTATTTTTGTTCTGTAAACAGCCCAGGGAAAATGTGGTTTTGCTGTAGATTTGAGGTGTGACACCGTCTTCTGCTCTTGCCAGTGCCTGTAAATTGGTGACATCTGGGGAACGGGGCAAAACGGAGCTGCTTGGGAGAGCAGAGGTTGGTAACGTGTGTTGTGGCAGACTTTGCTCCGGTGTGGCAGGTTTACAGGGTAAATAGTGTGACAGTAAGGAACCTGCCTTTCTTCCAAGATGGGAAATTAGAAAATACTTTTTTTTTTTTCTTTTTTTCTGATGATCTTGTTTTCTTGGAAACCTTTTCAAAACCAGGACAGCTTCAGGGCATAAAGCAGCGCATACTATAAAATAGATAACTCTCAATGGATTTTGTTAACGATGCGCCAGCTCGAATATTTCAACACCTGAGGTGCCCTAATTTGAGCAGCGGTGACACCAGCTCAGGTACACGGCTTCACCAGTATTGAACACTGACTCTTCTGTGTAGTAATAGTTGGGCTCAAGTAATGAGGTTTTTCCAATAAGTGGTGTTGGCACTTGCTGGTTTGTTCTTTGCTCAGCATTAGCCAAGCTGAATGCATGGTATGGAGGTAGTTTGTAAGTCCTGACTTAATTTTAAAATGCCTCTCAAATTCGGTTCTGTGCAGAGAGTAGTAGTATTTATTTATCTACATGCAGTAACTAAAAACAACTCGGGTGAAAGATCTGATAGGGATTAAAAGGGCAGGAGAGAGAGGAGAAGGTAATTAAAGTATATCTGTTTTATTAAGAGTGCCTTTAATCCTTGTACCTGGTTCTTCTGGATCAGCTGGTAAAGCAGCAGGGAGTTATTACTGCATCCCAAGGTGTGAACCGCTCTGTTTATCTAAGAAGGCTGAGAGATAGTATTAAACGAGTTTCTTAAAGAACCTGAGATGACAACTGTTACCAGGATAGCGCGCGTTAATCTCTGTCCTGTGTAGCCAAAGCTTGTTTTATCCGTGTCACTGGGGTGGTGGTTTCCCAGCACAAGAAACTTTGATCCCACAGTGCAGGATTAGCTAAAATTAGCAAAACCACAGGGAGCCACAGTGGCCGTGGAGCAACACCAGGGCTAATGCTACCAGGCCGTCCTTGGCCTCTGTGCCTCTTCTTAAGGGCAGTGGTGGATAGGAGTGTGCCAGTGGGGTTGTGATGGTGTGAAAGGGCCCTGCCGTGGGGTGGCTCCTGCAGACTGAGGTGTCCATGGCCCCTGTTTGGGGTATTTGCAGACCTTGGCACGCTGCTTCAGGTCATTTGGTGGGGGGCTACGTGCCTTTGGAAAAGCCAGGACTAGTGCCTTGGAGGCCCCTGGCCACTTGGAGGGGTGGGCCATCCAACCTCTTCCTCTCTGGTTTGTCCCAGAGAGGTCTTCAATGAGGCTGGACAGGAGATGTGTGTACTTTAAGGTTTCTGGGAGGCATCTGACCACTCTAAACAAGTCTCAGTTCTCATGCAAACCTCCTGCTGTTGGAAGAACCCGTGGCGGCTCAGCCAGAAAAGTTGTTTTTCCAGATGAGCTTGTCTAGACTGAGTTTAAGGATCAGGTGTGTTTCCCAGATCTCGGACCCTTCTTGTGATTTTGTTCTATTTAAACCATACCTAAATCACAGGGTAAAATGTTTCCAGTGATCCAAAAGCCTTTTGACAATGACCTGCCTGTGCTTTTCCTATAGTGGCAGTGTTTTATTTTTCCTATTTGATGTTGTCCCGAGCTTTCAGATGACTGAAGGGTTTTCAGTGCCCATTTTATGTGCTAGGACTAGTGAACGTGAGCCCCCTTTCCTGCAGGTATTGCCTGACGTGTCAGTGTTGCAGGTCACTGTTCACACCAAAATACATAACGCTCTGAGTCTGTACTTCTCTTCCTGACCATAACTTGCTTTATTTTGTTATATTTGCAACTTCGTGTGCTGGTTTTTCCGTTATTTTGAGATGAAGAAGGAGAATGCTAAGCTTTTTGAATATTTTTTCCCCTCCTGCATCCTTCTCTCGCTCCTTCCCATGTTTCCAGTTATCCGAAGTGAAAGTCTGAGATCCCTGGGTAGCAGGTTAGATTACCTGGATCCCTACTTCTCTAGATACTTTCTGAAGGCTGTTTCTATCATTTTAAGAATGTCTGTATTGTCTAACCAAATTCCTTTATCACAATAGTGTCTTGACAGTAGGTAATAACAGATGGCTAGAGAAAATTCTAAAAAAAAAAGGCAAGTGTGGAGTGATTCCCGGTTTGTTTTGTTTTCCTCAAAATATTCTCCCAGTTTTCTGTGAGGGAAGTTCCTAAACTGAAGGCGTTGACTTTGTATGAATGTCTTCTGCAACCCTCTTTAGGCAGCTGGGAAAAGCCCTATGGACTGCGGGTTGGTTCTGGCTCTGCCCTGGCATCTGCTGAAGCTCCAGGTGACACAGGGCACAGCCCATCTTGGAGACTTCTGGAATTGCTCGAGGACACCTTGTTGAACCAGGTGCTGGGCAGACTGGCTGGAGGAGGTCTAGCAGAGCGGAGAGGGCTGGTGGGGAACATGAAGAGTGGTGCACAAGCAGCACCTTTGCTTTCAGTGGCCATGAAATGAGAGTTTCAGGCCTTGTGGGAAATGGAGTAAGTAGAAGGATAGAAATGCTGGCCTGGTTGATCTTCAAGAGCAACCTTCTGAAAGCTCCGGAGAGGTCCATCACGATTCGCAGGAGTGGCAGGAGGCCAGACTCATCATCCTGCTGAGCTCAGCTACGGGAAGAAGCCCTGTGGAAGGAGGACACGGGAACAGGTTACCTGGGAGAAATACTTAGAGGCATCCTGTGGGCGTGCAAGGGTATAATTAGAAAAGCTTTTCTTCCTCTCTGCTCTTAATGAGGAGATTCTCTGGTCGAACTCGGTATTAGCTTGCTTTGTGGTTCTGCCTAGTGCAAAATTAATGAGGCGGTGTTGCTGCTGTAGGGATGAGTGAGATGGGACTTGCCAAGAGCGTGTCCACGTAGTGAAAGTCAAGAAGAAAACACAATGTCAAAGGAGAAAAATGCACCTATTTATTGCTCTGTGTGAGAAATGGTAAATGCCCTAAAGTTCTTTTTTAATGGGATCATAGCAGTACCTTATTTTTCTCCTGATGCGTTCTGCTTGCGGCAATGGAAAGGCTGACAGGGCAGTGGGAACTGAGCCTTGGCTCTTCTTGCCCTCCCTGGGCTTCCAGTGCTCTGCAGAAAAGCTTCCAGGAGTTGTCCCAAGTTAATGGTACAAGAGTGTACTGACTCCTTGGAACGGGAACTGGGAGCTGGTGGAGATCTCTAAACTGCAGTGGCCTGGTTCTAGCTGAAGTGGCTCTGGAAGTCCATCCCTTAACCAGAGCCTGGAGGTGAGGGCATCAGCTGGGGCTTGCAAAGCTGGAGGCGGCGCTGCTGGGGGGTCTTTGTTTCTCTGAGCAGGGAGATGCTGCCGTTCAGCAAGGTCTTCTCAAAGTCCTCCCCAGAGAGAGCTGTAGATCTGCAGCCAGCAGGGTAACTGGAAGTTCCTGGAGGGAATAAAGTGTGTGCGTGTGGGGGGGTGGGATAGGGGAAGCCCCATATTCTGCAGGGCTGCTGAACAGAGAAGTTAAAACAGGTAATTTCCTTCTGCAAAGTCACTTGCAGATTTTCTACTGAGCGTGCTGTGGGTTTGTTCTCTGGCTGGAGATGGGAGGCAGCACTCAGGGGCTGATGGTGCTGGGCATGGGTCAGAAGCGGATGATTAAGGAGGAAACGAGGCATTTCCTGCCCAGCCCCCCCCAGCACGAATATTCCTTAAAATATCCAAATGACGTGTAGTAACCGGCAGCTTCCTTCGGAAGCCTTCAGCATCTCCCTGAGTGCTGTTGTGGGTTAGACTTTTGCCTCTTAGCCCTCTTGCGAGGGAGGTGGGTGATGGCTGGCACTGGGCTGTGCAGAGTGTGGGCTGGGGGAAGTGTATTTGGGAATTTAACGATTTTCATAGACCGTAGTTATGAACTTTAAGCCTGAATTGTGTGCAGAGATTTTCAAACATCCTGGCAGCATTAAACACCAAATTCCCTAAAACTTCTTTAATGCTTACAACCAAACTGATCAGTAGTTGATTCAACTCTGCAAAGGTTAAGGATTTGGATTTTGGAAGTTTTGTGTCTGAGGTACCTCGGGAATTCCTGCAGCATTCCCAAGGGACACTTGTGTCTGTGAAGGCACCCTGTTGCTGTGGAGCATTTAATTCTCTTAAAGAGGTGTTATCTGGGGCCAGTGCTTTTGAAATAAAACTCGGGAATTGCACTAAAGCCAGTCCTTTTGCCAGTCTCCTGGAGTCTCTGTGTCCTTCAGGGAAGGGGTGGTGACGGGATGAGAAGACCAGTGGTTCTTCCTCGTCTGTATCCATGGAGATGTCCAAACCATTGAACGTAGCTTTCTGTGCGGTTGAAGGTTAAAATGAAAATGTAAATGCGTAACTTCCTCTCCATCTGCTTTTTCTTGCCAGGTCCTGGAGAAATATCCTAATACACCTATGAGCCATAAAGAGATCCTTCAGGTTATCCAGAAGGAAGGACTGAAAGAAATCAGGTGAGTTCAGTGTCCGTACCAGTAAAGCACATTCATACTTTGGTTCCAGCACAGTTTAGTTTACTGTTAACCCCTATCTCATAAGTATTTTGGGGACTGAAATGTTAAGTACCTGCAGAATCGGGGGCTAGGACCCGTTTGCGAAGCAGCTCTCAAGTGACCGGTACTTTCCACCAGTAAAGTAGATAGGGATCATACTCCCATGCTTACCTCCTGTAAGGTCAGCTGTCCTGATCAGGTAGTTCAAACTCCAGGTGCTGAAGTAAACTTTACTTTTTTTTTTTTTTCAAAGTGACTAGTCTGTAATGGAAATGACCTAAACCAAAACTGAAAGCTGTCCAGGAAGTAAAAAAGCAGTGTCACTTACAAATCCTTACTTTGAACACTTTATGCCTCGTGGCAGTTTCTTAGCCCTGTCTGGAGAGGTGTGTGGTTGAGCTGTAGCATCGTCCTGTCCCCCTGGGGAGCAGAGGGAGTGTTTGGGCAAAGGGGGGCACCGGCCCAGTGACTCTGATCTGCTTTAGAAACCCAGCAACTGGGCTGACAGCTCCTGAACTGCTGTTACCGTCGCTCAGTTCTTGAGTTGTGTATTTCCCAGAGAGGGACAGGTTGATCTGGTGAGGCAACAAGTAGAAAATATTTATACTTCTGTTTCCTAAGAGCAAAGAAAAGTGGGGGGGGCAAGATAACTGGATGTGTCAGTTCATCTACGTGGAAAGAAATAACCATCCTAAATAAATAGGGATATGGGAAAACAGAAACTGTCCAAGAATGGAAGAGGCAGGTATCCTGGCGGAGAGCAGACAAGGCTCGTGCTCCTGCTGCTGGGCTGCACGTGGAGCCCGAGCTGTGGCCTTGGCCCCTGCCGGGAAGGGCAGCTCCACAAAACTCGGTGTGAGGATTTGCTGGCCTGAGTCTGCCATGAGAGTTCGGATCTTGGGTTTGAGTCCAATAACATCATTTTACCTCCCAAAAAGCAGATCTTGTGATAACTCACTTCCTCTGTAGCTTCTCCAGTTGTTCAGTGTTTTCACGAGGCCAGAGGACATTAAGTGTGGACTGAATCCTTCAGCAAACTCCAGAGTGGCTCTGGGCGCTTCTGTTCGCTTTTGAGAAATGAAGCGTTTCCACCAGCTCAGTCTGGTTCTGGTCATGACCTTATAGTTGAAGACCATATATCAGCCATTGCCCACCTTTGCAATGTGCTTGACTAATATACACAATTATCGTGGTAGAATTTTTGATAATCCATTTGATAATTTCTTGTGGAGTAAGTCCAGAGTTTTGCCTTCATCCTTGATGTCTGGAGTCAAAATGCCAAGGAGACAACTCCTTGCTCTGCAGTCTCTTGCTGCCTCCCTTTAGTGAATTATCTGTGCGCTGGCAGCTTGGAAGTGTCTCTGTATGGCAGGCGATATATTTTACTGATGAGTTAACTGTATTTTGATGAAGGAAATCAGCTCGGGTCAGAGCAACCTTCATGGTGTTGCTCTTAAAATGGCTTCAGGCCATTTGACATGCTGATGAGCTCATCTTTAGTGTTCCCTCAGTGTCCTCTCCTCATCTGAGCTGTTGGCTGAGAAAGGACCCGGGAGGGGAAGGTTCCTGAGGTGGTGATGGGACCTGCTGCAGGATGGTGTTTTCCGCTCACTTGCGCTTTCCTGCTTCCTCGCCACATCAGGGAGCTGGGAAACAATGTGTTGAAGTGTGAAAGCCAATTTAAAGCTTATTTTCCTGCTGCTGCTGCGTAGGGAGTCAGAGGGGAGCAGGGAAGAGGAGGTGGGAATGGCTGGGGTGGGAGGACCTGCCAGAGGTGCTGCAGGGATGGCCCTACAGCAGAGCATCCTCCAGAGGACACTTGTGTTCCTTTAGTGTCCTCTGACCTCGGCTGACCACGGAGCTGCTTCAATACAAGTTAAACACACCAATAATTTTTTTTCTTTATGTCCTATGAGCAGGCTTTCCCGCACATACGTTGTGTTGTGCAGCTGGTGCTCCCAATGGGAGGTGTTTGGAGACTGCAGTGGGACTTGTCCTCAAGGGAACTGCAGGGGAAAATACACCAGGCAACTCCTTCCAGTTCATATCACCTGTGCCCATGTCACCTTCCCTAAAGGCTTCTCTTGGCCTCTGAGGACAAAATGAATTGTTTTGGTGGCAGCAGCTGATGCCTGGGCATCACGGCCCCTCACCTGCCCTGGGCTGCAGGACCCCATCGGGAGGAGACGCTGGAAGGAGTTGTCCTTGGTTTGTTTACGGTGTTAATTTATTCAAGCAAAGCTTTTCACAACTTCTTAAAATAACATGTAAGATCAGATTTGCCTGGTGGTAACTGTGGTGTCACACAGCGAGGAGGCAGCACAATGTTTGCCAAAACCCCACTTTTCTTATGTAGTCTGATGTAGAGTATTTGAAGCTCCTCGTTGTTTTGGCAGCCCATAGTGACCCACCCCAGGAGACTTCTCCTGCCGGAGCTCTTTCTGTGACACAGTACGTTTAAAAGCTGCTCTGTCCAAACCTGCTGTTCGTAACCTGGTGGCTGGCATTTCTGGTGGGCGTTTGCTTCTGTCCATAGCCTGGACCCAGACTCGTGGTGGAGGTGCACGGTGCTAGACAGGCAATAGACGCAGACCGCAAAATGGGAAATTCTGATTAGAATATGAGGGGAATACTTTTTTCTCACCATAAGGGTGATAAAACACTAGCACAGGACCAGAGAGGGTTGTGTGAGCTCCACTTCTGGAGATACTTAGGGTTGGACTGATCAAAGCCCTGAGACACCTGATGCTCCTGCTTTGAGCTGGAGGTTGGACTGGTGACCTCCAGAGATTCCTCCCCATCTCAATGACTCCGGGTCGTGGTTCCCAGCCTCATCTTCTTCAACGAAGTGGCTTCAGGGCCTCTTGTGAGATTGTGAGTCCCTGAAATAGCTCAAAGCCTTAATAGACATATCTGTGGACAGGGAGTACAATTAATGGGGCTGCTTCTGGTTTGTGTGGCTGGGGTACAGTGTGTCAGACAGGTCACACTCTGTTAGCACAAAACACCTTTGGTTTTCCCTCTCTCAGGGTATGAAGCTGCAGGTGATGACCTGGCTGGGAAGGTGCTGGAGGTAGCTGAAGCCTACAGATGACAGATGTTTAAATTATTTCACACATTCTTTAATCCTCAGCTGCTTTAACTGTAGCCTTCAAATGAGCTGCAGGAGCTGGAGCGCCTTGAGTTCATGTCTCATGGGTTTGATGACACTGAGCGTGTTGGGGATGGACACGGCAGGGGTATCTGTGCTTCTTACCAGGGCTGGGTTACCTCAAACCTCTGCTGGTTCTGGTTAATTATCTTCATTCTGCTGGAAGATGAGTATTAAAATGTCTATAAAGGTGTTACTGACCTCCTGGGGTTGTCACATGCAGGACTTGGGGTTCTGGGGCTCTTTCCTGATGTTTTGCTGATGGGGAAAGCTGCTTTGGAAGCAGCTGCCTTAGGGCCAGTCTCACAGGTTGTGCACATTTTAATTGCTCTTTTAATTACTGGAAGCCTTCAGGAGAAGGGGCTGGCAGCAGCAAAGGCCAATAAATGCTGGTGCAGTAAATTCTTGCGGGTTTTTTCCCTTTAGTCGGCTGAAAGTTGGATGTGGCTTTTTCTGGAGAAAATAAAAGGGTTATCAACTTAACATTTTTAACAGAAGACCACAAGACCATGGTATTTACTCTCTTTGAGACCTTCATGATGTCTTCAGTGAGTGTCTCTTCTGGACGCTCATGACTATCCTGTTTTTCTGGATTTTCTGGTCTGAACCTGGCAGGGGCTCCCCAACAGGGTTTGTCCTGAAGAGAGGGAAAGCTGGAGATACAGAGAGTCCTGTGTCCAGCCTTGGAGTCCTCAGCACAGGAGAGACATGGAGCTGTTGGAGCGGGGCCAGAGGAGGCCCCGGAGATGCTGGGAGGGCTGGAGCCC
>JAOXJK010000023.1:120225969-120236506 GCA_025774025.1 Xenus cinereus
CAGGCTGAACCCCCCCAACTCTCTCAGCCCCCCCTCCCAGCAGAAGGGCTCCAGCCCCCCCAGCATCTCCTGTGGTCCTTCATGATTGCCTGTGTCTCCCAAAGACGTTTGTTGGCCAGAGGAGTCTCTGGGTCAGTGTACAAGTACCTCAATGACACTGACTTTTGCCACGTCAAGAACCAAAACAGGACACGTGGAGGGGTCCCTGAGGTGCCTGAGGCTCAGCTGCTTCCTCCAGCACCACTGGCTAATGCATGAGCATCAGGCTGAGCCCTCTGCTGAGGCGGATGAGCTATGGGCTGGGGTTTAGAAAATTCCTTCCTCATCACCTTTTTCACTCGTATTTGTTAACAAATTACGCTGGCAAAAACTCAGGGAGCACGAGATCCTGCAGTGCAGGGATGCTGTAGAGGCTGTTTTCTGACCCTTTGCTTGGAATAATGTGGGTTTGAAGGAGATGTTCTGCTCTGACTGTGGGCTGCAGCCCCAGGGAGCTCTCTGCTGGTGGCATCTCTGCTGCCCGGGCTTGTGCCTGAGCCCTGTGGTGTCCCAGCCACGACCACAGAGCTCCCCAGAACTCCGAGGACTTCTCTAAACCCATTTCTTGACCAGATGAGCAAGGAACCTGCGATATCCCAGTCTGTGGTGGCGTGGGGAGACCAGAGTGGTGCCCTACCAGCTCCCTGCCAGTGGAGGTCCCTCTGACGGGGACCAGGTCTTGCTAATGGTCAGCAGAGCTGGGATTGGGTCTAGCGACATAAATCCTATCCCTCCTCTCCTGATGGGATTTCTGCTGTGGTTCCTGAGCTGCTCTTTCTGGCCAGCATTCCTGTCCATTAGCTTGTACACGCTGGGGTGGAGGAGACCAGACCCGTTCCAGGACGTTCCCTTCTCCTGGTACCAGGAGTGGGAAATTCAGCTGGGCTGTTTTCCTCTCTGGGGCAGAACCGGGAGTGCGTGTGCTCTGCTGGCATCGCCCAAGGCGCAGAGCCTCCTTCCCTCCGTTCCCCTTCCCTCCTGGGGGATTTTCACTGCTTTTGGTGGGATTTGTTTGAATGTTCATAGACAAGCAGCTGCCTCTCCTGCTCGGGGATTTCAGTCGATGGGTCACAAATTTAGGTTTGCATTTGGTGGTTCTGGTTCCAGCCTGTGTGGCAGGGCGGTGGGAGGCAGAGACTCCATCTCACAGCTGCTGTCTAGGGGTTGTGCTCGATACCAATGTGCTTTACGACCAAACCCACTATTTCCTGGAGGGTGTGCTGAGGCTGACCCTGCAGCGGGAGCACGAGTCTCCTGCCGAGCCGTGTCCACCTGATTTTGCTTCTGCTGCGGCGGGATGGGTTTGAAAAACCAAACAGAGAAACCCCCACCAGCACCAGTGGAGAGATGGATCTTCTGTCTCGGTTCTCTGGCTGGGATCAGAGATCTTCGCTCTTTTCAGGGAAAATTACACAATTGGTTTCTATTATTTATCCCACAACACTCATTTCAGCGTGCTCTGGGTTCTCTTTAAAAAAAACCCACAATTTTAACTAGCTCCGCAGTCAGCCGTTAGCTCACACCAAATCTGCTGAGTTTCAGATGAGCAACGTTGAATATCTGGAGCTTTGAAAATGTGTGACCGCCTTGATGTTCTGCAAAAAACTATTGGAGAGCTTGAACTTGGGGGCTTTTCTGTTTGATTTTTTTATCCGGGGCTGGAGTGTGGGTATGGATCCACGGACTGGTTTCACTGGTGCTTATTCCGGCAGCTTCAACTTGTATTCTCCTGGAGAGTAGAAGTTGGATCCGGACTCTTTCTGCCTCTGCATGCGTGTCGGTGGGGCAAGGGCCCAGGGTGTCCAGGAGAACGCTGAGCAGGTCCCTACGGATGCCGTTAACCCCGTGTTTCTGGTTCCAGCGGGACGTCTCCTCTGGCCTGCCTGAATGCCATGCTCCACACCAACTCCCGAGGGGAAGAGGGCATCTTCTATAAGGTCCCGGGGCGCATGGGAGTCTACACCCTGAAGGTGAGTCTCTCGGCTGGGGAATTCCGTTTGAATTGACTTTCATCTATTTAAAAATCCGCCGGATTAGGATAATCCTGAAGAGGGAACTATTCCTCAACACCATGAGTTGTAGCATCAGCTTGCCCTCCAGATGCAGACACTGAATCTTTGTGTTTCTGCTGAAATACAGCTGAAGGCGCTGGTTTTACTCACAGCAGTGTAGTTTGCTGATATTAGTTATTATTCCAGAAATAAGAGGAGTTAAAATTGTAATAACACTTTAGCCCAAAAAGGGCAACTTCATCTTCACCGATCTCAACTCGTATCTAGAAATGAAAAATTCCCTTATCCTCAGTCTGTTAATAGCAGGCAGAGAACATTTGTAGGGGAAAAAATGCGGATTCCTTGATTTATCTGATTAACATCTTCAAAAATAATCTTTATTTGAAACCTTTTTCCCCAGCTATACTGCTAGAAGGAAGCCAGCTCACACTATTCTTGATTTGCAGTAACTTTTTCTCTGAAGGCTGTGCCATAAGATGTGATTCCTCTCCTTACACACAGACCCCTCCAGTGCAGGGGTCTCTGCTGGAACCGCTTTCCTTGTCTCACTCCTTGCTCGATGGAGAGAAATAATAGTGTCTATGAGGAGATTCGTCTCCTCCTAAAGTATTCAAGCTGTATGAGGAAGTGCTTTAGAAGTGCCAGTTAGTTTACCAAGGAAATCAATTAAGAATTACCCAGAAAAAGTTGTCCTCATTGTCACAGTCAAAAATTCAGCCAGGTTGGATCCCGTTCCTCTCTCTGCCCTGGAAACTGGAAAAGTACATTATTCCTTGAGTATTTGTATATAAGGTGACAACAGAAGATGTCCCTTTGGGTGCTGTGCATTGGTGCTGATGGGCCATCAGAGCAAACCATCTCCAGAGCTTCCAAGAACACCACTGCAGGACACCTGGCAGAGGTGGAGCTGGTGTCAGTGCGTCCACATGAACGTCCGTAAAACACTGTTCCAACAACGTGTGAGTTTAGGGCCAGGGCTGTCAGGGACAGAAGGGAAGTAATTATCCGTGTGCTGATGAACCGGACTAATTCTTGTGTCATTTGCTTCACTACAGGAAAGTGTAAAGTTGTACATTTTAGGAATAAAGAGTGCAGCCCTAAACCCGGAGCGGGGAAGCAGCATCGTGTCAGAGCGTTAGGACTCGGGAAAACATTTTCACTAGAAGGACTAAGTTCGCTTATTGAAAGAAGAAGAAGTGTAGTGTAAAGAAGACAGTTCTGCTGTTGGGAGAGCAGTTCTGCTTCGAAAGCAGAACTTCAGTGGGGTGAGCTACTGTGAGGTGTGTGCCAGGGGGATGTTAGTGGGGGTCCCAGACTGACCTCTTGCATGGAAATTTTGAGAGAATGCAGGACCCACAGAGCAGACTGGACACCACATCAGAAGATACTGGTGAAGATCTCTCACTCCCAGACGGAAGGAGAGCCATTGATGTTGTACAGGCTTTGTGAGCCCATGGTGGTGGGAAGGGACCTCTGGAGATCGTCTTGTCCAACTCACTGCTTAATGCAGGGTCAACAACGTAGCTCGGGGCCGTGTTCAGTCATGGTCTAGTTCTGAATTCCTACAAGGATGGAGACCTCCAGCTTCTTGGGGAACCCATTCCAGTGTTTCACCATTCGTGCACTAAAGAAGTTCTTCATACATGGAGGTGGAATTCATGTGTTTCAGTTCATGCCTGTTGCCTCTCGCCCTTTCTCTGGGCACCACTGAGAAGAGTCTGGTTCCATCGTCTTTACCCCCTCCCACCAGAAACACCACGAAGTCCAGTTTTTCCAGCTGCTCCTGTGTTCCTCCGTGCCTGGAGGAAGGCACCCTGCACCGAGGCTTCCTCCCCTCTCAGCAGAAGACTTTGAAGGAGACCTCTTGGAAAAACTGGAATAGATAAATGTGTAATTACTACATCTCAGGTGCCTAAATCATCTTTCTGCAGGTCAGGCTATAAAGGAGGTTTAGTGAAGGGAGTGTCAGCGTTAGGAATACATAAGCTTCATCTTTTTCAACTTTGGTGACACTTGATACAAATAGATTTTTTTTCCTGCTTTTGGTGATACCTTCTCTTCTTCCACTGTGGTTCACAAGTAGCTTTCCATGTGCAGTTAAAAGAGCTTTATTTGTGAAGTGCAAGATGAAAATATAATTGGATACTTGAACCTATTGGCTTACCTTGCTGCTGGGAGAAGTCTGGAATCAATGAAATGGAGAACACTTGTGTTGTCTTAAGTACTTCTGGGCATTACATGTGGAAATTGGTCATAGCTGTAATTCAGAGAAAGGCCAAGAAATCAATTGTCTCCAGTAAAAGGGAGAGGTGGTTAAACTTTTCCAGTGGGTGTTAACAGGAGGATTTTTTGCTGTCTGATGCCCACAGACCAGCTCCTTTGACCAGCTGGTACCAGCACTGTCGTGTTTGCTTTCTACAATAGAATAACGAGGAATTCAGGGTGATAGCATAATTTCAGGAATGCCATATGGATTGGCCGAGATGATGGGACAGAGCGGAGTGGGGATAGAATCAGAGAGTCGTCCAGGTTGGAAGGGACCTTTCAGACCATCAAGTCCAACCATCAACCCAACACTGCCCAAACCACCACTGACCCACGTCCCTCGGCACCACGTCTGCCCGGCTTTTAAATTCTTCGAGGAATGGGGACCCCACCAGGTCCCCGGGCAGCCCGTCCCGGTGTCTGGAGAGTGGCCGGTCTCGGGTGGGGATGAGCTGGTGCCTCCAGCCACTGTCCTGCCCTCCTTGGCTCAGCCTCTGCGACATGTCCCGACCGGGTTTGGGTGGTGGGACAGCGGTGACTTTAAGGACCAGAACTGAAGCAGAAAACAAGTTAGCTAATTAGCGCTAATCTGCAGCGTGGGTGAGGTTCTGACTCGGGCGGGACGATCACTAGAGGGCAGTCTGGGTTTAGGTGTGACGGGGCCTACACCGCTGGGCTCCGGGCTGGAACGGGGGGCGAGTGTGGAGAACCCACCACCCAGCCCTGGGGCAGAAACACCCCCCGGGTGTGTTTTCAGGAGGACCTGTGCCACAGGCCAGGCGCTGCCAGGGACTCGGTTGGGAAAATAACGCCGCCTGGGACGGTGGGACACTGAGCCGTTCATAACTTCTGTGAGGAACTTCAACAATGGAGCGGATTTTTGTCAAGCGAGAGAGAGCGTGTTGGAGTTGGTGGTTAGGGATGGCAGAGACGGGTACAGCGTAAGGACGGGTGTATCTGCCGAGTGATGGCGAGGGTGCTGTGCTGTAAAAGACGGTTAGTATTTTATATGAACTCACGAAAGAGTGTTTAAGAACCAGAGGCTGAGCAGTTCTGACATTGCAGCATAAAAAAATCCACGGTCGGTTCTTGGTAAATAAAAGCGCTGCTTTGCAGTATGTTGTTAATTGGAAGGGTTTGTTGTGGCGTGGGTGACTGTGTCCGTTCCTTCCCTTTGCAGAAGGACGTCCCGGACGGGCTGAAGGAGCTCTCTGACGGCTCGGAGGAGAGCAGCGATGCCCAGTCCGACTCCCAGAGCTCCGAGAACTGCAGCAGCAGCAGCAGCAGCAGCGACGGGTGCACTAACAAAGATGGGAAGAAAAGCAGATGGAAAAGGAAAGGTAATTTTCCGTTTCAGGAGAGATGATTTTAACATGGTCTGTGTCTGTGAAGCACTTTGGGGTTTTTTTCCATCACATCCATTGCCTTACGAAGACAAGAGGCCTCTTCTGATGCCTTTGGATGCAGCGCTGGCTGGGAATGAGCACGGGGGCTTAAAGCCTGTTACGTGAACTGATGGGTCCCGTAGGGTCTGGCTTGGGCCACTGCGCCCTTTTCTGTCCTGTTGCGGACTCCTTTCCCTCAAAACCCAGGCAGTGCTTAGGTGTTCGGCACTAGTGAGTATGACAGCATTTACAAGCTCAGCTAATCCAGGGGCGTGCTGGTTTGCGCTCCGCTCCGGTACCTGGGTGGCTGCTGAAGCTGGATGGTTCAGCGATGTTTTGAGGATACCCAGATTCTGGATTTTTCTACAGAAGAATGGTTTTGGTAGTGCAAGAAGAGAAAATTGTGGATTTCACTCTGTTTTGTGTCCTGGTGTCTTTGCCACTCAGTGGAGGCGCTTGGTTCTTGATTTTGGTTTGGTTTTGAACTGTAGCTTTTAATACTAATTTCATACAAATTAAACGAGTAGCTGGAGGGGTTACAAAGATCGTTCCGTCCCTGCTTTGCACAGTGGAGGGGAGAAGCACCAGAGCTGCTCCGATGGTGCAAAAGGCTGTAGCTTGAACCCCTGCTTTAGTGGACGGGTGGGAACACACGGGGGCGAAGCCACTGCCCCAGCTGCAGGACAGACTTGTGCAGACATTCAAATCAGTCGGTGCCAGGCCATAAATACACAGCAAGTTGGACTTTCCTACTTCTGGGTCTCATGACTTAATTTTCCTGTGGTAGCTCTCACTCTTCTGTCACTAAATGCAACGCCTGGTTTATCTTCCCAGAGCCGTTTCTTGGCCGTAACATGACCTCACACCAACATTAAATCATCCAAAACTGGTTAATGAGATAAAATAAGGTACCGTGATGGTAAATGGTTAAAAAATTTTTGCGTGAAGCATTTTTAAATTCTAATATTTGTAAGGCATCTTGTAGGTGACGCGCTGTAACTCGCTGTTATTTCAGGGACAGTAATTGTCTCTAAGTGGAACCCACACTTCTCTCCGCTGGTTTCTCAGGGCACAGACCAGCTGTGTCGGAGCTGACGGCCTCAGACGTATATAGAAAAGAGCTGTGCTGTGAAGTCCACGGGGAAGAAAACTTTCTTTCACTTTTAGTATTTCATTTTCTTCATGCATCTGAAAAGATTCTTTTGGTTTCCTCCAGCAAAACTTGAAGTTTCATGACCTTGCTGTGTATAAAAACTGACTTGTGTGTAACATCCAGGGAGTGGCCGTGAAAGCCATAATGCAAATAGAAAGTGCAAAGGGCTTCAGCCCCCTCTGACCGCGGCTCATCTCGGCATTCGGCGACCTGGCACTGGTAACCTGGTTACTGGGTGACCTGGTACTGGTTTCGGGGAACGGGTGGCAGTGGCAGAACCTCCTGGCAGGGACAGTCCTGGCCCCGGGGGACCCCGAGACATGGGATGCTGCTGGCCCCTCTCCTCCTTGGTACCGCCGTGCCCTCTGCTGCTGTTTCCCTCTACAAGAGCAGAAGAGTTTCTACACGGAAACAGGCTTTGTTTTCAGTCGGTGCGTTTGTTTGCTCTGCTTTAAAGTAACCAGAAGAGCATTAATTTCCAATTAGGAGGATTCCTTCAGCGTTGAGCAGTGTAGCTCTGGAATGCAGCACTCCTACACGGCCGCTTCCTGGGCTGGCTCTGCCTGCATGAAACACACAAAAGCCTCCTTCCTCATTAAAAACAAATAAAATAAAAAATCCCTAGTCACTTACATTCAAGACCAGCCCAAACTCAGCCAGAATTGTGGTTGGCATTGCTCGGCTGCTGGCCGTGTTTCCACCTGTGTGCCGTTTGGGATGGGGCTGTCGGCATCCACCCAGCCCTCTGGAATTCGAGATCCCGAGAGCCTCGGTAGGAAGCAGCGTTAGTGCAGCCTCTCTTTTTTGGCAAGGACTGGGAAGGATGGTTTTTATCGTGAGAATATGGAATTCTGATAAAAATCAAGGGAGTGAATGCAGACTGGGGCAGACGGCGAGCAGACGAGCTGTGCTGGCGTTGTTCTGCTCAGAGGCTTTGACTGGAGCTCTTTGCGCCTGAAATTTCGCTTAACGTGACATTATTTTTGCTCATCTGCATATAAACCAGGAAGCGCCTTCAGATAACATCAACAGCCACTTCCTTATATGTACAAAAATAAAGTGCCCTGACAGCAGCCAAACCGACACTTTGATTTTTAGAAAGGAGTGAAACCTGTGCGCGTTTGCAGACCCACATGGGCCGTTCGCGGCACCAATCAGGAGCGTTGGGGGAGAAGTTTAAAAACCAGCCCCGAAGTTTAAAATCGAGCCCCGGGCGTCGCGTCCGGCACCTCTGTGCCGGAGGGAGCCGGGAGCAGCCCCGCTTCCAGAGCTCCGGCAGCGATGTTCATGGAGCAGCTCCGTGCCCTTCCCCTGCAAGGTAAGAGGCGGTTGTTCCCGGAGGCGGGTGTTCGCTTCGGGGGATGAAGCTGGTGTGTTTCTGGCGGGGTCCCTCTGTGCCCATCAGAGGTGACAGACACCTTCTCTTCGGCCCTGAAGCAGCTACTGGGCTCTTGTCTTTGGAGACTGGCGATAAAAACCAAGCTTTGTTTGGATGGAGCACCTGTAAAAGGATGCTGCCAAGGCTCCTTGGGTTCTGCATTGGTTTAAATCATCCTGAAACTCAGTGGAAATGCCTCAAGCCAGATGCTTTTCCCACCATTTCACCAATTTGCTTTGTAGGACAACTTGTAGTTTGTTGTAATGCGCTCCGTGAATGCGAAGTACAGGTGTCACCTGCATGCGCTCGGTGTCACTGTCTGCGTGAGCACCTCGTTTGTACCCTGGGGCTGGTTCTGAGCTCAGGGTCACTGGTTTCCTCTGTCCCCGCCGTGTCTGGCCATGGACCACGTAGAGCTCCATTGGGTTCCTGCAGGCAGCTGCAGGGCTTCGGGGGACTGGACAGAACTACAAACAGTGCCTGCACCTACGAGTAAATAAATGCATTTAGTTCCAGTGTAGAGCTGCCCAGACTTCATGGCTTCTGGCAATGAAAATGACTGTCAAAATTGGATTTTCTTATCATTTGTGCCGTGTCCCTGGTGTGCCCTTTCTAATCCGAGTCGTCCTGAGAGAAGGATCTTGTTTAGCTTCTGGAACTGACACCTCCTGCGAGAGCCCCTGCAGCAACAGGTCTCTCCTGCAGCAAAACCCAGCCTGGGGTTGCTGCGTTAGAAAGGGGAAAAAGTATCGGATGGTAAAGTGAACTTTGAGGCAAAAGGGGGAAACAAACTGGGCAAGATTATCGACAATCTTTCTGTATTAGCCAACCACCAACTTGTCCTGCCTTTTTATACAGCAGACGTGCGCTGGTGGGTCCCTCGTGGGGGATTACAGATTAGTCTTCAAAGTGAAAAATAACTATATTTGGCAAAATGTCATTTACTGAAAATGGATGAGAAGGTTTTAGTAAGGTCACAACAGGATATCGCCGTGAACTCTCCTTAAATAGGGCAGTGAAGGAAAATAACTGGAGTAATTAAACTTCTACACTATGTTCAACGCCAATGGCCCGGGAAAACAGGAATAAGAACTAAAAGACTGTTCTGTACCTGAAATTTTGTGCATTATCTCTCAGTATAGAGGAAAACCGTGGGAGTCCGGCCGCAGGGAAATAGCAGCTCAGGGTTGGAGGTTGTGATCGGCTCCCGTAATTAACCCCCAGGGGCTGATCGCCACTCTGCCTTCAGACAGCGCTCTGCTGCCGCCCACCCGCAACAGCTGCCAAACAAAAAATAATTTTAAAAAAAGAATTGTGTTTGGGTTATGTCATTCTGTTTCTTCCTGCTAAAGATTTGGTTGAAGTATCAGCTTTTCTAAATACAGCCAATTCCTGCTCGCGCTCGTGACTCAGGAGGAAGCTGTTTCCCGAGTACCACATTATGCAATTTGCCGAGGAATCTGCAGACACGAAGCCAAAAACGTTCCTTTTTCCTCTATTTAGGTTAGCGTATCTTCTGTTTAGGCTGGTGTGTCACTGAATCCAGAATTGGAGCGAGCTGCAGTGTTTCACAGTGTGCTGTACAGCCTCCTCTAGCCGTCACCAGGTTGTATTTCCATTACACTTCACAGCAAGCACTGTATTATTTTTTTAATGTTGCGTGAGGCACAGTTATTAGGCTGTGGTCACCGGCGCTTCCGGTGGCTCTGCCTTTGAGAGGTGGTTTAGACGTGTAGAAAATGGGTTATAAACTTAAAATCTGCAGTTAGAAGTATTTTTTGCATGAATTCCCATGCATTAATTGTCCTCGGCAGCTAAAAATCCTCAGGCTCCCTGAGAAACATCAGGTCTGTTTTCTGCAGGACCTTCAATGGGTGCTTTTACCCAGGGGACTGTTGGGATCCTTTCCCAGCACTTTAACAAACCCTCCCTTTGGGGGCTCAGCCCCACTCCCCCTCTGCAGGGGACAGCGGGGCGTTGGAGTGGTGCCATCGTCCTGCCGTTCCCTGCAGGAACCGGAGAAACCTTGGGCATCTCTCCTGCCCTCTGTCCCCCACCGATGTGGGGAGGGCAGCTGCTTTGGGGCGGTTATTTCCATAAGCAGAGTATTTTTAAGACACTGTATGGCCCCCAAATATTCCCACTAAAATGTAGGGAAATGGGATTTGTGAGACCCTAATTTGTTCTGCAGAAAACTAAAGAGCAGCTCAGCCACTGCATAGGGGAGAGAGCCCCTCTGCTGGGAGGGGGGGCTGAGAGAGTTGGGGGGGTTCAGCCTGGAGAAGAGAAGGCTCCGCGGAGACCT
>JAOXJK010000023.1:120242456-120267795 GCA_025774025.1 Xenus cinereus
GGGGGCTTGGAGCAACCTGGTGTGGTGGGAGGTGTCCCTGCCCAGGGCAGGGGGTGGCACTGGGGGGGCTTTGAGGTCCCTTCCCACCCAAACCCTTCTGTGATTATTTTTTTGGGTTGACTTAAAAGCTTTATTTTGCTGGCGCGATACACAGCCATGGCAGTGCCTCAGCCCAGGACTTAAAATTCAACTCTGTAGTTTCTTGCTGGAAAAAAAACCCCACCAAACCCCAAGAATTCTTTGTTTCCACAACATCACGCCTGCACTTCCCAGCGTCGGGGCCTCTGGGCCGAGCCGCTCCGCAGGGAGGGCAGGGGGCAGAGCGGCAGCCACGGGGAGCGCAGCCGAGGGAGAGGCAGGTTTTGAGGCGCAGTTGGTTTCCCGGCGGAACTGTGAGTATTGGCGCTTCCCCTGGTTTCAGCCGGGAGCCCCGGGATCCGGAGCTGCGGTTCTGGCTGCGCCGCTGCAGCCCCTGCTCCCGCCGCCCCTGTGCCCGATGCAAGATTTAACGTTTCTGGGCTAATTTTAATGCAGGGTTGCAAGTTAATGAAAATCGGTTTGGGGTGTGAGCTGGCGGCGCTGTTGACGATTAGTTCCACGTGCGGGTCCTGCTGTTCCTGAGCGACGGTTCCCGTACGGAGCGAATCAGGAAGAGTTAATCACAACCAAAATTTCTGTTTCCCTGGTGCCTTATTGGTGCTGCGCTTCAGTTCCCGTCCTTGCCTGTGAGCTTGTCTCAGGAGAAGCCTTGCTGCAGCCCGTCTCCGGCGTGCACAGGATGCTGGGTGTTGGGTGACCCTGTCTGTGGAGCTGACTGTGCTGGAGGTGGCCGTGACCTGCCCGTGTTTCCTCTCGCAGGCCTGAACCTGCTGAGTGGGCGTACTCTTGCACAATGAATCTCTCTCCTTCTCCACACGTCTGATGCAGAAATACCTCTCATGCTCCTTTTTTTGACTGCGATGCCTGAAAAGCGAGGGAGAGGAGATGCGCTGCTGCTTCTGCCCTCGTACGTGTCCCTGCACGACGGCACGGCAAAGTCCACGTCCTGCCTGACCTGCAGTTACCTCCATCCCTGTTCTGTAGGCTGGAAATTATCTTCCCAAAGGACTTGAACTCAAGGAACAACCTATTGAAATGACAGTTGTTCTCGGGGTGTTGCACATCACCCGGAGAGAGAATACCTGCAGGGAACAAGGGTCACCTCCGAGGCCCCTCGAAGCAGGAGCTGTGTTCAAGCTGAGCAGCAGAAGGACACCAGGAACATGAATGATATCGGTTGAGGCTTGCTCACGTCAAAACTGGCTGCTGAATGTCAGTGCTAGAAGCTTTTCTGGTGTCAGAGCATAAGATATTGGCCTTTTTCAGAATAATTTTGCACTGGTGTGCTCAGAGGAAGATTTTCTAGTCTTCCCTTGCTTCCCTTGCTAATGTAGACTTTTCTCTCCCCTTTTATATCACATAAATCCATCCCCATAAGAAGATCTTTTCCCTCGTGGGGCAGTGCATCCTCCTCACTCCGTTTCGAGCCGTGACAGTTATGTTCTGAGCCCGCGGGGCTGGGCACGGCTCATCGCTTTTGCACGGCCGCTCTCTGCAGGGGGGTCTCCAGCCTGGGGCTGGGGGTCCTCCAGGTGCTGCCAATAACGAGCTTGGTTGTGTGCCCTCCCTGTGCTGGGGCTGAAACCAGAACAGCTTCTCCGTCATTTTGGTAATTTTGGGGTTTGTGAGCCAAGAGAGATCTTGGGAGATCTGCGTGGCTGATAGGGCTTTATGGCAGAGATGGTGTCGGAAACGTTTACAGTGCTGATGGTATTCCCTAGAGCTGCAGAGCTGTGTCTTTCCTCTCTCTTTCTTAAGGTGTTTGTTAGTATTTAATTGATGTCCTTTCCTGGAGGGGAGGAACTCCCCAGTGTAACCAAGAAATCACATATGAATAAACTTACCCCAAGAGAGCTTTGAATGGGGAGAGAAAGAGGGAGAGAGACCGAGCTTGGGTGGGATCGTGGAGCTTGGAGATGGATGAGCCGTCAGACACAGCCTTGGTGAGGACTTCAGTTTGGTTTCTCAGAGCTGCCCCTGCAAGGTACACCCCAGTCTCTATATGAAGCAAGCAGTTGATTAGGTTTTTTGTGTTGCTAAAACCGCAGTTGGCTCACAGGAGTGTGGGGTCCCCGTCCCACAGCCCGGGTTTCAGCTTTCCCCAGGGTCAGTGCCGGAGGGGGAGCTCTGGGCAGCGGCAATTGGACGGTATTTTGGGGCGTTGTTTCCTCCTTCATTTTAGCAAGAAACGGTCACGTGAGGGAGAACTTCTTTGGGAATGGTTGTCTGGCTTTTAAGTTTGATGTTGTTTTGATATGAATTCGGGGTCGAGTTCCCATTCTCGTTCTGGCAAACGCGTACCTGTAGCAAAGAAGGGCACTGGATTAACAGGAAACGTTTCTGTGCTTCTCAAAATGAGTTTTAATGACTTTCGCTAGAAGTTTTTCATGTAATACATCTGGATCCCATTAGCTGTTTGAAATCGGGTTATTTTAAGCTTATGACTGCACATAGTTGAAGGGGGGGGCTATTGTATTTTTAGTTCAGCTCGACTGTACTTTCTTTCCAAGTGAGCAAAGTGCAGCCTTTTCTTCCCGAGCGTGTAGATCTGAGGGCAGCCAGCCCCACGGAAACGCAGGCCACCCCTCCAGCAGGAGCTCCGCATCTGCTCCAGTCCTTTCTTTTCGTATTATACTCTCCCCAGCCCAGACAAACTCAGAGACAGCCCCCCCCGCAGAGCTCCTACCCCCGAGCCCCCGCCGGGACGCAGAGGTGAGTACCCGGTCCCTCGCACCGAGCTCGAGAGGGGCTGGTGCCAGCGCCTGCCCGTGGGACCCATCTTGTGCCTGGATCCTGCTGCATTTTGGCCCTTTTGGAGGCAAAGAGTAAACACCCCGTGCCTGCAGGCTGCAGGGAAGAGCGCTGCGTCGGTGCCAAGTAATAAATGAGATTTACCCTGGCAGCAGGGTTACAGACTGCAGCCTGCTGCTGGGTGGAGTGAATTGCCGGGATGATGCGTTTCCCATTCCTAAGGCGCATCCGTTCCTGCAGCCGGGGGTCGTTGGGTGACGCTCACGCAGCAGGTACCCAGCAAAAGGCTTCTTAGCCCTGGGAGGTTCTATATTTTATCTAATGCTCTGAGTAGAAATTTAGCAGAACAATTTCAGTGCTCAAAAATAGTTTGATTCCACTTACCCAAAGATGAGAGCTTCCTTCATTGTGTAGTGTATTTGGGACTACAATTAGCTCTCGTCTTTAAAAGAGGAAGGATGGAGATCCAGTAAAGCCCGGGCTCCAGGGGCCGTGGTGTGAGGGGTTGGAGAGCTGTGCCCTCGGCTGCGTCCCTGAGCCTGTGGCGAGATCCCGGCTCCGGTCGGTGGTCTGGTGCTCTACTGGGTGCGTTGGGTTTGGTTGTCTCCAGCAAAAGCCTCGTCAGATTTATTTTAGTTTCACAAACCCAAACCGTTACATCATTGTTTTTTTCTCCTGCTTTGGAAGTATTTTGCCTCCCAAACTCTCCCAACAATTGCAGATGAGTATTTCCTTTCCTTCTAGCACATTTTCAATGGTTCTATTGTGTCTCATGCTGTTGAACAGTGCATTAGTAGGACACCCACACGCCGGTACTCTGTAAGGTGAGTTGCCGAGGTCGACCTTAAGCCGAGTGACCCTGAGTAATTTTCTCGTGGAGCCACTGGAGTAGATCTGTTGTGTAAATGCAGGTTCTTTATGCTCGCTTGCTTCAGCAGCGCCCGCTGCGTCTCTTTGGAAACGAGCCTGAGAAACCCCAGCGGTCATTTCTGCTGCATCGGGTTAAGAAAATCTTAACCTTGGTTTGGGAATTGCCCGAGCGCCTGCCAAGGAGACGCGAGTTCTGTCATCGTCCCCGTCCCTTTGCTGTGAGATCTGCCTCTGCTTTTCCGTTCCCTCCTCTCTGGCTCGGTGCTGCTCCAGGTGTTCTCCTGCGCTGGCTCGAAGCCCTGGGCTCTGAGTAGCCCGTCCTGCAGCTGGCTACAGCCCGGCAGGGACAGGCCAGGGGAAGGCAATCCCTCTGAAAGTAAATGAGCGGCTGAGTGAGCAGAGACCTCTCTAGGTCTGTCCAAGAGACGGGTTGAGCTTAAAGGGACGTTTCAGTCCCACAGCCAGTCTCGGTGCCCCAGAGCAGGATCCCTTCTGTCTGGCTGTTTTCTTCTTCTTGTTTTTCTGACGCTATTTGTGAAAGACAAACATTAGCCAGAATATTATTATTAAATATTATCTTAGGCAAGCCAGCAGGTGCGCACTGGAAGCTGGTGGGATTTCAAACAAATACCTTGCTACTTTCACACCCTACAGGGTAAATAACTGGTGCAAGATGGGACATCCAAGCGAAAAAAAAAAAGATACAAATATTTTGGGCATCTTCACCTTTCTGTTCTTTTCAGTCCCGTGCAGTGTGCACGACTGCTGGTACCTGGCACCCCCTGAGAATTAGGAGTCTTGGCCCTTCTTTTGGGGGGTGACAGAGAGTGCGTGGACACGATGAAGCTGTCTTACTGTTTCTTTTGGACGGGATCCCTAGGCTACATCCTGCGTTTAGTATTTGCAGCAATTTACTGCAGTTTTTCTAAAAGAATTAACCACTCATCATCTTCAATAAATGATTGTTAAATAAATCTTACTACTTCTCGTTGCTGCTGTTAGCACAGTTTCTTTATAAATAGAGAAATTGATACATGGAGAATTGGTATAAAGAGAATTAGGGTTTGCAAATCTTAAGGGAACCTTGTAAACTGTCATCAGATCTCGCCAGACTGAGATTTCCAATGTAATTGACCTCTGACATAATTAAAGTTCTGTTGTAATTTCATTTCTCAGAAGAAACGCTCTCGTGTCAGCGACACTCCAAGTAAGAAGTGTGAAGCGTAAAGGAGTCTCTGTCCCACGAATCCCGGCTGTCATTGGCTGCAGATGGACCTTCCTCCAGTATTTATTCTTCCGGCTGGGCCGTGGGACCATGTTGGCTCCACTCTCGGTTCATCTAACAAATGGGCACTGCTGAGGTCTGGCTGACACAGGGTCACTTTATCTCATCGACGTGACTCCAGGGGAACCGTTGGCGTCTCACCTGGCGGAGCCCTCAAGACCCATGGGTGACCCAGCTGGGGCAGTGACCAGGGCCAAGGGTACGGAGCTCCTCCTTTGGAGCTGTCCTGGGGATGAGTATGTTTAATTACTTCTCTGAGCCGCCGCTCTCAAATACCCAAGGTTTTTGTCGCTGTCCTTTAGTCACATTTCTGTCCTTACCACTTACTATCCGGATGACGTCTCCATCCCATCTCTCGGGTGCCTCTTTGGGACGAGGGGATTCTCCTTACTGTTTCTAATTCACAAATTTGTTTCTGTCACATACTGGCCCACAGTCTTCCCTAAGCTTTAGCTCATCCAGGAAATCCTGATTTACACAGAAACAGCGCAGAGCGACTCATTGAGTATTTTAACCCCGGAGCGTTGTACGGGATGCACCGCTTCCCCGGCTGTCGCTCTACGCTCTGTAATTGTTTCTGCAGCTGCCCTCCAAAAGCGCTTTGAGGATTTAAGGGCATCAAGAGGTGTGATCTCAGCTCCACACACGTTTCCAATTACAGGAAAGCCTGAAGTGAAGGCAGAACTGACTTTACGGAAATTCTGTTTAAAGGAAATAAACTCCACTGGTCCTTCTGGGAGTCGGGCTGTTTCCCTGCCCGTGCAGCCTTTGTGTCCTCCTCCGCTTGGCTGCGTGCAGCCTTCTCAGGAGGATGGAGCCTTTCTGAGGGCTTTTGGGTCCAGGACAGGTTTACCCTCCCATCCACCACCCCCCGTTTCAATTTAGGGGCCCACAGCTGCCACTTGGTCGCCTTTCTCAAGTTCTCCTCTTTGTTCTAGAGAAGGTGCTGTGGTTACAGCTGTCAGTGGGACGCAGCAGCCGTTGTGGCACCAAGGGCTTTTGCACCATCAGAGGATGCACAAAATACCCTAAAGTGGCTTTATTCTCTCTGCTCTGGGGCTGAGTTGCCTTCCCAGGTGTGGGGTTCAGCCTGGTTTGAAAATACAGCTTTTCTTTATTCAAAGACGGCATAAAAATTCAAACGTGAGCAGAAGGTGAGGCCGGAGCAGAGCAGCCTGTTGGGCTCGGTGTCTCTGTTTCCCGCAGAACTTGCAGTTTCAGCAGTGATGGGCTTCGAAGAGGATGTGGTTTATGTTCCTGCTGTTCAAATGTCTCAAACCCAGCAACAGGCTGGCTGTTCCTCTGCCCGGGTTTCAAATGTGAAACCAAACTTGTGTTTTCTTCGCATCTAACACCTACAAGCAAGGATTAGGAGGACGGTGGGGGGAGCGTTTGTCCAGGCGAGGGCTGGGAATGTCCCAGGTTTGGTGGGAGCGAGGGCGATGGCTGGGCTGTGGCTGGGCTCAACAGGGTCTGCGAGCACCATATTTTGTTGCTTTCACACAGAAACAGGGCACCCAGACACGAAACTACATCATTTCATTCTGCCTGCTTCACTCATGGTCCTTCCATTGAGAGTAATATCAAATCCCTCAGTATCCCTAGCTTTTATTGTGTCCTTAATGGTTTTCCTTACTTTCCTGAATCCCACCGAGTTTTGTTGATGTGGTGTGACCAGCACTGCGGTACGTGAGACAGTCAACGTGAATTCCCCGTAAGAATTTTACATACTTCATCTTCCCATGGTTACACACAGCATCGTCTCGCTGGCCATTCTCAGGTGCTTGCCAGCCGGAGTGGGTCCCTCTCCTGAGGTGACCAGTTAATGTAGGTTACTGCAGGTTCCATGAGCGTCTTGGGGTTTTTTCCTCCAAAAATTACTTCTTTGATGTTTTACTTGGTAATTGTGGTCTTTTGTCCTCTTTATTATATTTCTCTGAGGT
Source organism: Xenus cinereus (assembly GCA_025774025.1). Lineage (NCBI taxonomy): Eukaryota > Metazoa > Chordata > Aves > Charadriiformes > Scolopacidae > Xenus > Xenus cinereus. The sequence goes on from JAOXJK010000023.1 coordinate 120,249,405, forward strand.
GCCACACAGTTCGCTCTGGTCTTAGCTAAACGGAATATTGAATATTTTGCTGTTTCCTGCCTTCCCGTCTGTCACTGAGCGCTGAGCTGCTCCCCCCTGAGTACGTGACCAGGCAGAATTCTGGCTGATTTCTTGCCCGTTACCATTTGATTCTGTTCTTTGCCTTCTCTCCCATCCAGCATCACAGTTCTGCCAATTCTTTGGTTTTCAAACAATAGCCAAATAATTTTTAGAAGCCTTTTGTTGAAGTTCTCTGGAAGCGTGAGTGAACTCAGAGCAACAAACCATCTTTTCTCCCATTCTCCATCGTTGCGCTCAGAGAATTGCAATGAGCCTGGGGGACCCGCTGTTCCTCTCGGGTGCTGCTCACACTGTCACCTCTCCAGCTGCTTCTTGTTCTTCAACTGCAGTTTCAACCAAACCGGGAGAGAAATGCAAGTTTCTGAACGTTCTTGCTGCTTTCCAGGCCTTGGTATAACATCGGGGTTCTTTTTTTTTGCCCTTTAAGCGGTATTCCCGCTTGCGGTGTGACGGTGGCACCTTTCTCACGTGCGTGTGTCACCTGGGTCTGCTCCTATCACCAGGGACTTTGAAATCACCAGTTTCTTGCCACACCTTTTCATTGCTGCTCTTTTTAATGACATTTCAGAGCGTGACGTTCCCACACCTCAGGGGTGTATGGCTCCTGGAAATCTTGCTCTTTCCATGTAATGCCCGTGCCAGCTGGGAGACCTCTAGTTTTCATAATCTGGTGGTACTAATTCTCTGCATTTTATGGCAGTGTTGCTCTCTGGTGTTTTCGGGACCTTCCCTTTTTTCCCCTATTGTTTTTCTCCCTATTTTTTCTCCCTATTTTTCTCCCTATTGTTTCCAGGAGCTTCCCTCCTCTCTGAGCGGGATCACCCTGGGGCTGGTGGGAATGAGGGGCTGTTGGCCTTCTCTCTGAACTCCTTTCTGGTGCAGAAGGACACTAGTTTAGCCTCCTGTTCTGGAACTAATTGCTTCAGGAAGCCGTAATTTAAACAGTTTACACGGGGAATCTGTTTGTTGTCCTTGATGGTAGGGATTCTCACTGCCCCGAGATCAAACATTCTTTTACTCTTCGTTTTGTTCCCTTGATCTTACAATGGGCATTATTATCTAGACGAATTCACCTGTGGCTACAGAGAGACCACGTGTTTGCTGACTTGGGGTGTTTCCTTTCCCCCCGGGTGCCGCAGATGGACCTTTAGATCTGGCTGCAGGTGCAGCCGCGTCTCGTTGATGCTCTGGGCTCTTTGTTGCGTGGGGCCGTGGTGCAATGTCAATGTGGGGCCTTCCAGTTAACGGCATTCCGCCTTTTGGTGTGGTAGGGTTTCAGTGGGTCCGTGCGGTGGGTTCCCCTCGGGTGCTGCCCAGGGCAGTACAGCCTTGCCAAGACAAGGGAGGCAAAGCCGTGATTTCCGCGCCCCGGCTGCTTGGTTGCAATGAGAACGTGTAAAACTCCAAATCTCCTGAAATGAGAAGCCGTGCCTGAGGACTCCACGTGGCTAGGGCTAGATTTCCTTAAGCGTCTAGCCTCCTCCGCTGGGAATATACGTCCATTACTGGGATATCCTGCGTATTCCCGTATTTCTTTTTTAAAAAGGGGCAAGTGATGGTCAAGTTCCACTTCCTTTGCGTGTCATTTATCTTCTCGCTCTTGCCTGGGGTTTGGGTTTATTCTGGTCAGAGGCTGCTACCGATGAGGTGTCTGAGCACAGGTCATTCCAGATGAAGACAACTGTTACCTGTGTCTGTGTTTCCAGTTAAATTGAATTGGCCTGTGAACCTGAAGCCTTTTCTCCGGCTGCAGTGGTGTTCGATAGCAGCTATTTACTAGATGAATAAAAGGAGAGATGGACGAGAGATGAAAAATCTGAAGTTGGTGGTAGGAATTGCTGTTGGCTGTCAGAGGAAAGCAGCTGCCTTGGTGCGAGGGGGGAAACAGAGGTGATTCTTCATGCAAAAAGTAGCATTTGCTGGAGGTGCGGTTTTCATGAGCCTCCTGGGATGATCTGGAACGGTGAGGGCTGGCGAACGGGCTGCAGGCAAATGGATAAAGGTGGGATTACGTGGTTTGTTTCTTTTTCTTTTTGCAGTGTCATCTAGACTGTCCCAGACATCCTCCCCGCAGTCAGCCTGCCCGTCACCTTCCATCCAGGCAGGCAAAGTCATCTCCTCGTCCCAGAAGCACAGCAAGAAGGCGCTCAAGCAGGTGAGTAGCCTGGTCTGGGATCTGCTTTGGGCATCGTCAGAGTCATTTATTTCTGGGGTAAATTGCCTTTCTCAGGAAAGCTGCTCTCTGCAGGGAGGTGAGTCAGGGCTTCCTGGCTGTCTCGCACAAACAGTTTCGCTAAAACACCCCTCTCTCTTAAAGGTGGTTCAAAATCTTGTGCTGTTTAGTTATTTGCTTTTTCCCTAAGTAAGCATCTAGAATTTATTTTTTTATTATTGTTATTAGAGAGCAGATATGAGACGTTATTTCTTTTCTCCCAACCTTTTGCTGAGTGCTTAGCTTCCTACTGTCTGTTTTACTAAATGGAAGGTCTTTTGGGGAAAAGAATTAAATCCCCTGACTTCTTCCCCTAGTTAGCGGCATAGCTCCCCTTCCCAGGAATTCTGTGGGTGCCGTGTGTGTGTGGCTGGAGGGAAGAAGGGGAAGGAGAACACACTGACTTCGCGTTGCACCTCTATGGGTGTTAGGAGAGAAAGAGGAGGGATTATTTTCCATGCCTGGGGAATGCTGTTGTGCAGACAGTGTTAATTGTGTGCAGGCAGGATGGAACGGGTGAGGGTTTGCACTTCAAATCATTTGTTCCTCCTAATGAAAAATGCAAGACGAATTAGTCCCCCGAGTGTGTTATGTGCAGGTGTTTCCCCAGCAGCATTGTTTAGTTTTCCACGGTCCATAGAAAGGAAATGCTTTATCGGGGTTAGATTTACTCCTTAGTAACTTAAAACCTGTCAGGGTTTCTGAATGGAGTTGCAGAGGAGGTGCTAGTCCAGGGATCACGGAGGCTCGTCCCAGGCAGAGGAACACCTGCTACAGGGCGGTGGGAGGAAGCTGGACTTTCCCAGTACTCACGGGGAGGTTAGTGAGAAGACAGAGCCAGACTCATCGCAATATGGTGGAGGAAGCGGGAGGAGGAGTGGGCACAAGTTGGATGGCATAGGGGGAGACAGGAGATGAGGAGAAGGTTTAGCCCCACCAGGACAGTCCCCCAGTGGGGCCCAGAGAGGTCGTGCCATCTCCAGCCTGGGAGGTTTCCAAGCCTCGACCAGCCAGAGCCTGATGGAGCCAAATTGACCCTGCCCTGAGCTGGAGGTTGGACTGGAGACCTCCCGGGGTCCTGGCCCACCAGAATTACTCTCTGATTATGACAGGACTCAATATAAATTAGATATCATAAAGAAGCTCCCAAATATTTCTAACAGAACTAAGTGTGAAGCTGACACGGAATTTACAAAGAGGTATCTAATGAGTAATTGTTTCCTCCCCTTCCCACAGGTGCCTCAGCCACCACTGGTGTGGGCACCTCAGGCGCTGCAGGGCTGAGAGCTGAGGTGACACAGTCACCAAATGCAGAATTCTTTTACCTGAGCCAGGGAAAATGCAGCAATTAAATGGCACACAGAATAGGTTAAGTGAATACACAAACCGTTAAAAATGTGAAGTGATTTACATAATGAAAGTATGGGATTCAGACACCCCCCTGAACATACGAGAGGTCTTCATAGTCTAATACTTCCCTGACATTCACAGTTGCCTGCGGTTCATCTTCACACCAAAGAAGAATTTGTGAAAGCTTTCTTGAACATTTATATGTGTGTTTGTTCCTCGTATGAATTCTAGGTCTCTCTTTTATCTTTCTGTTTTTTTTAAAAGCTTTTGACCTCAATAACAGGAGGTTAATTGTGCGTTGCAGAGGGTACTTCCTCTTACCGATTTTCGATTTTGCTGTGTTTCGGTTTGGCTGAATGGTTCTTTTAACCTGTGGTAGAAGTGGATAATTTAGAACTATTTAATAAATTGGAAAATAGGAAGCTAACATGTCTCTTCGCTATCTGTATCCTTTTGTGGTCAGTCTCCCTCATCTGGGTCTTTACAAACTGGAAGTCTGTCTGTCTGTCTGTCTTCTGCTTTCCTTGTGTGGCAGATTCTGCAGGTTTCTGCACAGTTTTATTCTCTCTCCCAGTTCTAACTATTGTTATTGTTATTACTATTTCAGATAGCGATGATCTCTAGTTAACAGACCCACTCATTTGTATATATGCAGCATAATGTTTCCCATTACTTCCTATCCTGAAATTCCACTATATACTTCATCCGCCATAACTTACTCTGCTGTTACGTTTATTTGGGTCTGGATTTCATTTTTTGAAAAGAGACGCTTTGGTTTGGGGAAATGCTGCAGTTGAACCAAATGCCTTCTTACTTCCTTAGTCATTTGTGCCTTTTAGGCTGTGTCAGGGTTGCTTTAACCATCTGCTCTGAAACAAAGGATTTTATTTTCTTCCCTTTAGTGTTTTAATTGTTGTTACTCTTTTAATTAAAAAAGTCCTGAGAAGCATCTCTGTTGAAGGCTTAGTAAGTTGCTACTTGCTTCTCCAGGAGATGGAATTTAATTGTATTATGATTCTTTGAAGTTATTTATATAATTACTTCATGAACCAACTCTGGCTTTGGGATCATTTCTCCACATTCTCTAGAGATTTTTATTCTTTATTTTTCATGAAAAGACACAAGTTAAGATGCTTTGCAACCACTCACTTTTTGCTTTAGCTGCACAGGTAGGAAGTCTGTTGACCTGTAGTAATGTATTTAAATAGACAGTGTCAGTGTCCCCTGTGAGCTGAACGTGCTTCAGAAGTTGTTTTGAGCTTTTGATGTAGTTACGAGTCAGAATCCAAATATCAGTCGCTGTAAAACAAGCAGGCTGTTTGCTAATAATTTCTAAGAATATTTTGAATTTCCCTTTGCTCACGTTCTTCTGCCCTTTTCCCCAGGCCTTGAAGCAGCAGCAGCAGAAGCAGCAGCAGCAGCAATGCAGAGCAGGCATGCCCGTCTCCTCTAACCAGCACGTCCTTCTCAAGGCTGTCAAGGCAGCTGGGGACTCCACCACGGCCAAATCCGGTACGTGGCAGTGACACTCCTGCCTCCTCTTTCACTGTTTTGGCTCTTGAATTTGCCTTTTCTTCTTCTTAGGGGATGAGAGAAGAAAGTGTCCTTTTCATACTGCGTTCTTTTTGTTGCTGAAATAGCCTATCTTCTGTTTTCCTGGCTTTGACTTGATTAGGAATGCATTGGGTTAAGAACAGATCTTGAATAGATCTTACGGTGCCATTGTCTGGGTAAAAAGCTTCTCTCTGTGATAAATGTCTTCCCTGCACCTGCCTGTAGCTGTGGTCCGGTGCTTCTCATGGCTAAACAAATTAAGGTGGTGTTTCTCTTAGTATTCATTTCTTTTCCAAAGTGGCTCCTCATTCTGTAGCCTGGCTTTCGTGTCTTGCTCCAAAGAACCTGCTCATCTGAAAGATCCCCAAGTGGTTTCCAGCATTTATGCTGCAGTAGAAATGCATGAGATCACTGCTCTTCTCTGGCTCATTCACAGCGCATTGCCCCCCTTACCAGCAGCAGCATTTCACTAGTTAGCAGAAATTCTCAAATTTTCTCAGAATTCCTTTCAGTGTAACTGATTCCTGTCGTAAGCTCCTGGTTCTGTGAGTATGACTCGAGTTGTTGTCTTCTAGATGCAAGAAATGCCTCTGTGTTTGTACAGACGCATTTTCCAGTTGTACAAATAAATGGCTTTGTAGACTAACGCCAGTATCATTTTATCAGTCCTCAGTTTCTCCAGTCTATAAACGGTCCCACACTCTAAAAACTACTCATTTTTGTTTGTTTTGGGCCAGGCTCCTTATGCCTTTCTTTGATTCCTTCCAATTGTCAAACAGGCAATGAGCAACTGTTGTTTATTCAGCAACTTCTTGCCACTCGTGACTTTGCAGATGTCTCTTCTTCAATCCGAAGCTGTATCACCTCATCCCTCGTGCAGAAGGCTGTCTGCTTTCTGCAGTGAGAGTGAACGCCGTACGCAGCATTCAGGGTGCAAGATGCATTCCGAATTTGGATAGCATCACTTTGCTGTTCTATATTTTGTTCGTCTTCTCTTAACAATGCCCAGCATTCAGTTTGGGCTTTTTGACCTCGCCCAGAGCAGGCATTTTCCTAGAACTGTTGAGATTCTGAGACTCTTTCCTGAGTTGTCATTTTCTCTTGTAGGACCCAACACCAGGTATTTAAGGTTAGGGGGGGGCTTTTTGTACATCGCTTCGTGTTTCTGTACAGTGAACCCTATCTGTTCTTTTCTCACTCAGCCGTTCCTCGGCATTAAGTCTTCCTGCAGCTGGAATGGGGTGGGGGGAGGAGTTGGTACTTAAGAAATACACAGAATTTAGGTGCGCACGGTGAGTCTATGTGGTATGGAGCAGGAGAGGCAGGAGCGGGATCAGCAGCATTTGGTACAAGAGGAAAAGAGGACTGGCTTTTTGAGACCGAGATCTCTTCCAAAAAGCAATGATGTCCTCCTCTGTTCGCAGTCCTGCTGATTCTGATCCTGCCTCACCATCTTCTGCAACACCTGCACAGTCCCTCGTTAACCTGTGTGTGCTTCTGAGGTCCCAACCCTTACACCCCATCTGTTACACCAATTCCATGGGTAAAATGCTGTGCTGTCTGTCAAACTCAGGCACTTCTACGAGATGGAAAGGCCCTCCCCCTTAATAATTACCCTGTTTCTCCATTCTTCACCCTTGATTTACTTGACTGGTTCCAATTCATCTCAGATGATGATCATGAAAATGAGGAAGGCCCAGCAAGAAATCTCACTCGAAAAGTCTTCGGTCAGGTGTTCCCTCACAGACGGAGTGGCTGAGACTGGCAGTCATGGAGCTTGCCTCAAAAAAAGAAAGTGAGAGCAATCAGACCACAAAAAAATTAAATTTCCAACCCCAAGCGCCAAGCAATTTTCAGTCTTAAAAACAATTTTATTAGTAAAGCCTGGTACAGGAGGTGAACACGGCCAGTTGTTCTTAGGGCCAGGGGAATACCCGATGTCACCGTTGACTGGTGAAGAAGTAGCCAGAGAGGATTAGACAACAGCAATAAGACAGGATTGGCATGAAAGACATTTTGCTCTTGGCTGTTCTTGGTATAATTCAGTGAATGTTCAGCTCAAATTGGCAGGTTAAGAGATTTCATGGAGCCATCAGAAGCTGGGCCCAGGAGCAGCCTCCAGAGCTCATCTAGTCCACGTCCTCCCACGGGTGTTTTCTCCAGTCTGCTCTCAGAGATGCCATTGAGGCAAACTCCCAGCAGGTCTTGCCCTTCCTGCTTTGTGAACTTTATCCTTAAAATGTTTTTCTTAGCCTCTAATCAGAATCTTTTCTTGCTTCCAAGATTTCCCGTCCACCGTGGACACAGAGTGCAGGTTGTTTGATTTCTTCTCCCTTCCACCTTTCACATAATTGGAGATGTTTTCTCATCTCATGCCGATTTTCTTTGGTATAAAATTCTTTCTGTGTTTTAGCATGTTTGTTTATTCTCCCTTTCCAAATAGCTCTAAACAAATCCGAACCAAGACTAGCCCAATCTGTCCTGGCTCGTTGGTCACACACTGCTGGAATGTCGCTTGTAACATCTGCTCAGACATATGAAGGTGGCGGCTGTGCGCCGTATATCCCAGCGAAAGGAACAGGCGTGTTTATCGGCTGTACCTCAGGCATCGTTTCAGAGCAGAGCAAGTATTTGACAGTCAGTGAGGCTGCCTGTTGTTCCCAGGGAGCTTTGTAGTTCAGACCCTTTCAAAAAGTTTAAGGGGAGAAAGGTTCGTGGAATCACGGAATTGTCAGAGCTGGAAGGGACCGCTAGAGACACCTAGTCCAACTCCCCTGCTAAAGCAGGGTTGCCCAGGGCACAAGGCATCATCTTGCTTGTTTGAAACTCGGTCCTGCTGACTGTGCCTGTGCCCGTACGCCCCGGCAGGTGTGGGCTGAGGAGGGAGCCAAAATTCATCCAGCAGAAAATTGCACATTTCCCTTGACGGTGTTAAGGAAATGCAGTGCCAGGTGGACGAAGTCTTTAGCATAAAATGATAGTTTAAAAGCCTTTTGCACTTTCTCTGCTAACTAGGATTAATGGTTCGTTAGCACAGCAGGCAGCTATCGTTGCTGGAGGACCCCATCTCCTGAGCTCCTGCCCCAGGAGGAATTCGTCTTCACTTAGGGAAGTAGGAACAGGGGAGACCTAAGAGGGACTCGAACAGGTAGGATACTTTGTCAGATTGTTAGCTAACATAGAGTAATTATTAAAATAGACTAATGGAGTCAGTAACCCAAACTCAGGTTACTTAGAGTACGTAAAGGAATGTTTGGTGTCTCTATTTTTTGTGATTCTCATGAGACCCTTGCCAGGCGTGGCCAGTCGGGTGCTGGAGCCTGCTCTCTGGCCCTTCCCAGGCACTGCCTGTCAGGCCTCTGGGGCAGCACATCACAGCATATCGATTTTTCTCCTTAGTTTGGTTTCATATTTCCCAAATATCGCTACATCCACTTTAATCATGGGTGAACTATTTTCTTCCAGCATCTCTATTTAATTTTTGTTATTGGTTGGTTTTTTTAGTCAGAGCTGGCACGGCTAGCGTAAGGAAGAGAAGGAAGGGGAAAGGAACCGGGCAGAGAGGAGACAGAGGCAGATGGGGAGCAAATCTGGCACAGACTCAGGAAAGGATCTGATTAGTGCCAGTCGTTAATCAGAGCCAGCGTGTGTTCAGTTTGTGAGTTGACCTCCTGTATTGTGGAGTTTCTCTTTCGAGGAATGGGACCTTTCCGTGCCGGAGTGAATCCCTGTTACAGCACACAAACCTAGAGAGAGCAGAGGGGAGACCAGCTCGTGTTCTCAATTCGTCTCACTGAAGACGAGGAGGGGAGGGAAGGAAGGGAGAATCTAGGGAAGAAGCTCTTCCCACCGGCAGAAAAAATACTGCTGTACAACAGGGAACGTGGGTGGCAGTGATTTGTAAGGAGAAGTCACAGTTTGGCTAAGTAGTGACTTTGGAGGAGGACATGAAAACACCTCTTGAGTATTTGAAAGAGGAGGAGGAATTACTGAGGGTGGTCCAAAAGAACAAAAGCTACAATAGTAGGTTAAAATTTAGAAAGTACATGTAAAGTATGAAGAGGTTTTTCCTAACAGTGAACTCTAACAGAAAGTAAAGCTGCCTCTGAGAGGAAGGTTTAACGAGATCATTACTGGGTTTGGATATAGATGGGAAATAAGATGGGACTAACTGGGAAACAGAGTCAAGCCATAAATGAAACGACTGTCATCCCTTTATTTTGTGGTAAGAAGACAAAGGGGTCTTCTGCTGTCGGCCCCTTGGGAACTGAGTGCTACAAGAATAAAGGAATATGAGGATCCTGGAAGAGCTTGTCCCAGAGCTGCGGGGATGAGGGTGTGCACGTTAAAGAATCTTTTTTTCAGTCCAAACAGATGTCTCGTGTAATATTTCTTTGTCCATCGCGGTGTTGAAACGTTTCCATTTCCTGTGCAGCTTGGGAAGGCAAGCAGTCGGATGGACAGTCGGGCAGCCCGCAGAACTCCACCTCCAGTTCCTCTCCCTCCGTCAAGCTCGAGAACTCCTTGCCAGGGCTGGGGAAGAAGCCGTTCCAGAGATCTGACAGGCTCCACGCAAGTAAGAGATTTATTGTTCTGCTTACAGAGGTCTGGTTGCTCTGATGGCGGAACAAAAGCCTAAATAGCAAAATTGAGTAAAATGCATAATTATTCCATTGCTAAAGTGACTTCTGGAGAGCTCTGGAAGGGGCTGCTAGTGTGCTCTGCGAATTGGGATAAATAATTCAAACCTTACGTATGCAAATACGCCTCTTCTCATTTCTCATCATCAGGGGTTTCTCCTTGTGAATTTGCAGCTTGCTGTTTGAGAAGCGAAAAAGCACTTGCATTATTTATCAGGCTTTTTAATGTACTTAAGACACTTTGGTAACTTTAAAAAGAAAAAAGAAATGCCTTCTCAGATCTTTATACGTCAGACCCCACTGTATTTGGCTTCCTTCCCATTCACGGAAGTAGCTGTCTTGACCTTTTGTGGTTTCTCTTACATATACCAGTGATGGATTGACCTTGGTGAACTTAGGGATATTCTGAGGTGCCTGTCTGTGCTAATCATCCTTCATTTCCTTTAGCACTAAGTAGCCGCTGCTCAGGGTGTGTTTCATTTTTCTCCTTGTAATTAGGAAATTCTGCAACTTTAGATTATAAACCTGCAGAGCCATTTTCTGAATGACTGTTAATAGAGCAAACTTCCCCTGATGGAACAAGCCCCCGTGGCATTTATGTTGTAAGGTGCTGTTACCTTAGAAATTATGCTGTCGTCCCCGAAGTGGGGGGAGTCAGGCTCTGTCTTAATATTGCCCGTTTCACTAATAATGCACTTTTAGTCTAAGCTTCAAAACACACCATGTTTTGCCAGTAATAGGCAGTGATGGATCCAAAAAATAGAGCACACAGTAAAATGCCTTTTCTTCTTTTTCATTTAATTTCTTTTTCGTTTTTCTTCTCTGAATTTGCAGCACGCGTGAAGCTGTAGCATACGGGCTAATGCCGGATTGCTGGCTTGCAAACTCAGAAAGGGAAAGAGGATAGTTCCTCGCTTTTGCTGCTTTCTCTGGTGGTGTGGTTTCTACACAAGCACAATGAGCTGGTGATTTTTTTCTGAACTGCTTTTGCTGAAAGCAGAGTGTGAAAGTCCAAGAAGAAACCCCGAGGAACAAACTGACCTTAACTAGGGGCTTAAAATAGAAACTTGATGTGGCCAAAAGCAGTTTAGAAACCCTCCCGAGAAAGACTCCTTGCCAGTCCCAGGTAGCCAGGATTGCTGCAGAAGTCAGGTGAACAGGCTGCAGTGTATTAGGTGTGGAAATTTTCTGTGATGGAAAGCATCTCCACACGTTTTTTTTAACTATATGTGTAAAGGTAAAGTGTATATTTCAAGTCAAGGTACGAAATGGATTGCTGAAGTTGCATTTTGAAAATCTTAGGTATAGTGAACTCCGAAGGAGTCTTTAATCCTCTCTCAGGTGAGACGTTACTTACATCTTTGTGGTTCCTTGCAGGGCAGCTGAAGAGAACGAAGTGCGCTGAAATCGATGTGGAAACTCCTGACTCCATCCTGGTGAACACCAACCTGCGGGCTCTGATCAACAAGCACACCTTCTCCGTCCTGCCCACGGAGTGCCAGCAGCGCCTGCTGCTGCTGCTGCCCGAGGTGGACAGGCAGGTACGTGGAGAGAAGACGGGCTCTGGGGCGTCACAGGGAGCATCCGAATACCGGTTATGTCTAATGGGATAGACTTTTTCTTCTGTACGCGGTGTTCAAAAAAACCTGGAAGATTCTTCAGCGATTCGTTTGGGTATTTGTTGCTGCCAGAAAAAAAGAACTGAGGTTGGATAAACCAGTGGCTTAATTCTGTTTAATCGACTCCACGTTCCCAGCCACAGCGAGAGCAGCGTTTCTGTTAGGTTGGGCTTGGAGAGGGCCAGGAGTGGTGGGAACATAGCGGTGTCGGCATCTCCCTCTCTCCTGCCCTCTCCCAGACTCTCGAGTACAGGATTAACCCTGCAGCCCCTTAGCCCGGTGCCTTCCCCCGGGGTGCCCTAACACACGCGGCCGTTCAGTTCCACCGCTCTCGTTTCTCATTACCTGGTGTCACTGCTGTCAGGTTCTGAACTTGGTAGAGTGAAAACTGAGTTTTCTATCGCATATTCACACTGTCCAGGTGGCAGAGTAGACCTGACCTGTGCCAAAGAGCTCGTGTCCTGCCCTGAAACACACACTAGATGGAAGTACAAAGCAGTGTGGGTCAGCCTTGAAGGTGGTTTATTTTTGTGTCAGCCTTCTCTGAGTGAAGAGAGGGGTGTGAAAAAGCAGAAGAGTTCTCAGTGGGGAGGAACTAGATGATCTTTAAGGTCCCTTCCAACCATTCTATGATTCTATGAGTTGGGTCTATCTGCTCTGGGAGTGGCCCAGAAGAAACGGTGAGGGTTTTTGCTGAGCTCTTTGCTAAAGAGTTGGTGATAACTGGAACAATTAACCTGAGTGACAAGGGGGTAAGAGCTCAGCCTTCGGTATTGGAGGAAGAGCTAGGGGAGTCTTTTGAGAAGACAGTTATTTTCAAGTCAGCTGGGTCTGCTGAATTCCATCCTAAGGGTACAGAAAAGAACTGCCTAAAGGAACCTCACCGTTTTCTTCAGCAGCTTGTGGAAGGCAAGGATGATACAAAGAGAACAGAAAAGAACAAATGCTGCACTTGCATGTAAAAGGAGGAAAAGCCAATGATTTGAGGAAGCGAGGTTCAGTCTGTGTACGCTCGATACCAGAGAAGTCGTAGATGGAAGCTTCCTTCCTTCTGCCGCATTCAGACGTTACGTCTGTCTTCAGTGTTCCCCCCCGACTGGCAGGGAGCTTCAGAGCCAAGTGGGGTTCTGGGCTGTGCTTCCACTTCAGCTGCAGAGCCATTGATTCAGCTGCCTTCACAAATGTGCCCAGAGCCCTTTCAAATGGTCTTCAGATACCAAAGCTGGCTTCAAGCTGCCACTCCAGATGGAGATCTTCTGTACATCCTGTCTCAGATCTGCGTGTCCCTTGAAGACACTTTGTGTGGTGCTCAGATCAGTACTAGATGCCCATGTTCACCCTCCGCAGCCACCTCCCAGGAGTCTGCGTCTCAACCGGGCTCCTTCTATAGAAAGTGGAAATCTGGTTAAATCCAGAGCCTGTGACCAAGTGCAGGTGTCTGCGGCAGGACGAGGTGAACCGAGTCCCCACCTCCGTACTCTGGGCTGACTCAGTCGCTACAGGCTGTGAAGGGACACCGGCTTAGACGCAGACACGTAGAGCACAGACATCCATGGAGTTAGATCCGTCCTCATGGCTGGGATGCTCTTCTGCTTCTCCCAGAGTGTTAATGACACGTACGGGTCTGGCACCGCCCTGGGGTCTGCGCTGCGGAGGATGCTGTGCTGAACGGAGAGGGCACGCTTGGAGTTAGGGCGAGTTCGAACGTTTTATGTCGTCTCATAAATTCTAATCCTCAATCGGCATTCACCAGGGACTTGTTAGTCCAAGGCTGATCCAATAAATATTTGAAGGAATTGCTTTGTAAGTCCTGCGGCCTTTGTAATAATTAGGTATGTGTCAAAATATGGTGTGATGGAGTTTGCAGCTGGAGTTCACTGGCAAGAACCTCGCAGCAGATGGCAAGACATTTCTGTCCTGACTTCTTAAGTTTAAATTGAATTAGAATTTGACTGAGAACAAGTTTTGACTAAGTAATATCGCCTGGCTCCAGAGAGGACAGTTTTTCCATTTCACTGTGGTAAATCTCCTAGAGCAGCCCACCACGTTGAGGGGTGAGCCGTGCTTTAAAAAACATCAGGCTTTCGGGAGGAAACGGGAGAAGGGGTAAGGTGTTGGACATTCTCGACGTGAAGGGTCACACATCGTGTTGTGTTTCACTGGCAGTGACTCGGTCCGAGCTGTTACAGCTGGTGCTTCTGCAGAAGGGGGCACTTTGATGCAGCCCCACGGTACCTGTCTGTCCTCCCGCGCGAGGAACAGGCAACACCGAACTATGAATTCTGCTCCTTCTAGTCCATCGATAGAGATTTAGCCTAGAAAATAAATCTCTGCTGTTGTAAATCCCTATAACCGCTGCTCCTAACTTACAGCTTAAAAATTTCTAACTAAATCTTACCTAAAAACCCTTCTATGAGGTCACCTCCATCGTTGTAATTGCCTGTGTGATGAGTGCTGCCTCGGGAAAAGCTGTTTCTCTCTATGGATCCTGCCCCGGTGAGCACTGGCTGCGCGGATCTCCGGCTCTAATCACGTGTGCCTGGCACTTGGATTCTGCTTCTTTGTTCTCATTTATTATTTATGCTAGAAGTGGAAACACACCAGTTTTACCCACTGCAAGGTTTTGTGACTTGCTGAATGATACGTGAATTTTTGTGTTTCTGGTAGTGAAATTCCACATTTACTTCTGGGGGACAAAGAGCAAAAGCAAACCTCACATATGTTTTATTACCCTGCTTGTAATTTCCCACTGTGTTTTGTTCCAGTCTCAGCCTCGTGCTTTCTCACTTCTGTCCTACTCTGTAGCACGGCTGCCCTGTTTGCTCAGCCGTGCTTTGAAGATGGAATGGGTTTTGAGCTTCATTTGTCCCTGTTTTTCCTGAATCATGGATGGTTATGGTTCTATACATTTCAAAGTTACTTTTATACGATACCTTTTATGTCCTTGCTTTTTCTTCATGAACATTTTTATGCTCAGGTAGCTCAGGCGATGTCGTGCGTTCGTTTTGCAGGGAAGGGGCATCTGAAGGAGCTTTTCCGAGGCTGCTCCGTTCCCTTGCGCTGTCCCTGCTGCCTGTACCAGCTGCTGCCCACGCACGTTTGTGCAGCAGTGGGACCACAGAGGGCTGGGCTGGAACAGGGACGAGGAAGACTTGCCACAACCTCCTGGATCCCAGACGTGGTTCCACACAGCCTTAAGAATGCTCTTTATTTTCTTCTGAGCAAGCTAAAGGCCGCTTCCAGAGAGATTTGTGGCCATGTTGGGACTCTTGCTCCGCTTTCGGATGCCGTGTGACACCACGTGGTGTTGGCCTTCCCCGCTGGTTGATCCTCTCCCCTTTGTGGTGTGTTCCAGGTCGGGGCCGATGGTTTGATGAAGCTGAGTGGCTCCGCACTCAACAACGAGTTCTTCACTTCTGCTGCCCAGGGCTGGAAGGAGCGGTTGTCAGAAGGTAAAACTTCCCCAGACAATGAAATACAAGGCTAGAAGGTTTCCAGCTGGGAGTGTTTTGGGGAATGTGTAAAGGATATTTGATGGAGGAGCTGGAGTGACGTGCTCAGTGAGGACAGCTGTAGTCAGCGCGGCCCCCCTATCTCATCCCAAGGTCACAGAGGGGGCTGCAGGAAGGAGTTCTTTTTGAACTTCACATGTGGAAAAATGAGCAAGTCTCTGGAAGAGACAAGAAAAGAAGGAAAAATGTGTTTAAAATCTTGTTGCGATGACAGCAGAGCTGTGCTGTACCCCAGCTGTGGTAGCGAAGATCAGTAGAGAAGGTAAATGATGTTCCCCCAGTAAAGTGCTTTGTCATCAGCGAAGTCGTCAAACCACAGCTGGCACGGCCAGTCCTTACAGCTGGGATTTTTGTGTAGCCTCAGAACGGCCATCGAGTAATCCACAGGACTCCTGCACCTTCCACGTTCAGTGGCATCTTGAACTTAGAGGTGCTTAATTCTGTGATTTGATCAAATCACACCGTCAGAAGCGACTCACTCGTGGGCAGGGACCGTTTCCCCTCCAGAACTCAACCGTGCAGCCTCTCACCACAGGGTTTATAAAGACTATAGCACCGACCATGACGCGTGTAAGAAGAGGGGAATATCATTTACTCACGCCCAGATGATTGACTCTTAAGAGGCTTTTCCATAGGAAATTTACCCATTTCTGTGTGAACCTGCCTTGGCAGGGGGTGAGACTGGCTGGTCGTTGAGGTCCCTTCCCACCCAAACCATTCCAGGGCTCTATGACACACGTTGCAGCTCAGGAGAGAGGCCGCAGTCCCACGGGCAGGGCTGCCGTGGCGCAGGCTGCGGAGGGGACTCTGAGGGATGGACTCACACCTGCGAGCGGGAAGGCTCCTGGGGTTACCCTGGTTCCTCTCGTCTGCAGCGTTTTTGGAAGATAACCTTTATTGCCTTTCACAGGTGAGTTTACACCAGAGATGCAGCTAAGAATACGGCAAGAAATAGAGAAGGAAAAGAAGGTGGAGCTGTGGAAGGAGCATTTTTTCGAGAGCTACTATGGCCAGAGGTAAGGCCTTCAGCCGTCTTTTTACTCCTGCCCCTCCTGTCCAGACTGGTTCATCAGATCTTAGGGGGTCATGTTTGGGCTAAAAAAAATGATTTGATATTTCATTAGGAGGGATGGATGAAGTTAATCCTAAATGAGACGTCGCTCTGGGAGTTACAGTCCCATCTTACTCATTTCTTTCACAAATAAAGATGGGTGAACAATCCAGGGAAGTAGCCGCAGCTCTTGGCTGGTGCAGAGAGGCAGCAGTGTCGGTTCTAAGCTGAGGGTGCGTCGGTGGGTCTGCTACTGGCCGTGTCCCTCTGGAAAAAACGATGGGATGCTCTCAGTGTCCCTTTCCACAAATGTCACCGTATGAGCTTATGTCAGATGGGAGCTGTGCGGGCTGTCTCGTGTGCTGCAGATACCTCTGCGGTGGCTGATAAAGGGAATATTTACTGGTGGCCAAATTCATGAGGTTTGCAGCCTGGAAAATGTGTTTCTGAGTAGAGGACTAGACCAAACCTGTGTTCCCTGTGCCTCAGTTAGTTGGTTTAAACTTTGCTGGTAAGTTTTGTTTCGTGTGGAAGTTCTACCAGGGCGGAAGGAAGGTTTTCAAAGATCGTGGTGAGAGACATTTCTTTAGGGTGTGGTGCGTAGAGAATCCTCGCTGTTTTCATAAGGATTGTAGGCTTTTTGCAAGAGTGTTTTACAAAATAAAAATTCTGGTTTTATTGACAGTTCTGGACTGAGTCCCGAAGAGTCCAAGAGGCTGACAGCAAACACCAGCCCTGCCGAGACAGAGCCTGAAAACGCAGCAGCCGAGCAGCCAAAATGCGCGGCAGCCTCTCTGGCACCGCTCAAAGAGGAGGTGTCCTCTCCCTTGGAGTCCAAAGCACAAGCGGCCGTAGAAGCACCAGCCATGAAAAGAGGGGGAGAGGAGAGGAGAGAGGACACGCAGCCCAAAGCAGCCAGACCCACGGAGGCCTCGGTTTCCCCGGGTGCGGTGAGACCCAGTGACCGCGCTCTGCCCGTCAGAGAGAGAGTCCCGGGAGAATCCAGCCCAGAGAAACCCCAAGCTGCCGTCACCCAAAAGCCCGAAGAAGCGAGGAAGCAGCCCGCGCCGAAGGGAGCGCTGGCCACAGAGGCTGTCAGTGCCTCAGCTTTGGCCCCCAGCAAACCAAAGAGCCCCGAGGCAGGGGAGGTAGTCGCAGAGGTGAAAAGTCCGGTGACTGCTCCAGAGCCACCGGAAAAGAAGCCCCCTGTAAGCGAGGAAATGGAAGTCAGCGTGGAAGCCCAGAAAAGGAAGTCAGAGAGTTGCGAAGAAGCTCTGGCGGCTCCTGAGAAGAGGCCGCGCATGATGGAGAACTGCCAGCACCGCCCGGCATTTCGGGGCCAGCCCCAGTCCTTTCCTGCCGCGGGGACCCCGGTGCCGCGGGTGCCCCCACTCAAGGTAAAGAGAAATGAGGACACATCCCCATTTCCTGGGTTACTTCAGCTGGTGGCTCTGGCAGAAGCGCTTTGTCCCTTCAGCTCTGGTTCCGTAGGGAAATTATGGCACCTGATTATTGCAGTGATGGAAATATTTGTTCCAAAAATGCAAAAGCTCCTCTCTTGGCCAGAGGGAATGCTGGCTGGGTGATCACTCTCACTGCAGCGTTGGGTCTCCTGTACACACGCGGGTGTTAAAAGAGTTTTTGGGCCGGAAGCTCAGAGAATTGTGCAAAAGCCCCAGCGAGAGCGTGGCAGGGAGCTCTGCAGTTCTCGCTGGAAAGGGGAGAGCGGGGGGGCTGGGGGGCTGTAGCAACAAAGCCAGCTGTAGCCCAGGAGCGCACCGGGCTTCGCAGAGGTGTGGGTACCCCCGGCAGTGCCCTTGAAAAGGGTAGAAATGACTTCTGAATAAAGTGTGGACCTCGGAATAAGGGCCGGTAGGTGTGGAGTTCTGGAACAGCCTTACAGCTTTTCCTGAGGGAGCTTGGCAGGTTTGGAGTAACGGTGCTGGATGCTGTCACCTGCGACAGCAAGGGCTGAGCTGTGGGTCCCGAGGATGGTGACAGACTCCAACCTGGAGCGCCAGGCATCAAAGGTGTGCCTGGCTTTTATTATTTAGCTCAGGTGAGGGAGAGATTTGGATTTCTCCCAAACTACAATGATTTCTCTAAGACTACAGCTATAAGCACAGAAGTTCCTGAAGACGTGTGTTTAACATCCCCGTATCTCAGTTGTGCTTTTCTCCCCCTCTGTTTCAGATTCCTGTTTCCAGGATCTCCCCGATGCCATTTCCTGCGGGCCAGGTCTCTCCCAGGGCGCGTTTCCCCGTCTCATTTCCCAGTCCGGGAAGAACAGGGGCCAGAACTTTGGCGGACATCAAGGCCAAAGCCCAGCAAGCCAAGGCACAGCGGGCAGCGGCCGCCGCTGCCGCCGCCGC
>JAOXJK010000023.1:120270135-120283317 GCA_025774025.1 Xenus cinereus
GAAGAGGATGGCTTCGTTGTGGGGTTTGCTTTGGGAAGTACAATGGGAAGAAACGGGAAATTTACTGCCTTGCACAAGAGACACGTTGCCCGATCAGGAATCCAGAGTAGAGTCCTTCTTTCATTAAAGAAAGAGCACCTTCTTGTACAGTGAGTCTAAATTGAGCTCAACTACGGGAATCGTGACAAGAGTTTGCACTTAAGGAATTATGTAAATATGTCACATTATTTTGTTTAAAACTATTTTTTCAGTCTTTTAGGAGATAGCGTTTGACTTGTGCTGCAGTTTCGGTAACCCCAGCCTGCCCTCCAGCGCGTTTCGCTGAGCTCCGCTCCAGGGGGGGAACCAACCCCCGGCAAAACCGCAGCCCGAGGTCGGTCTCCTCCTGGCAAAGGGGAGAACTGGAAAAATCAAAGGAAGGGAAGGTTTGTGCTGAGCGATGGGAGCACCGAGGCAGGAATCCCACCCTGCGCGGGCTGGCCTCGGTGCTCCGGATTTCAGTGTGAGTTTTTTGAGAGTTGGGAGGCGTTGGGGTTGTCCCCTTGGGGTTATCCCGTTGGGGTTGTCCCGTTGGGGTTGTCCCCTTGGGGTTGTCCCCTTGGGGTTATCCCGTTGGGGTTGTCCCATTGGGGTTGTCCCCACCTTCCCAGTCGTGGCCTTTCCCCGGGAGCGGGCCGTTCCCCGCGGGCGCCCTGGGCTGTGCAATACTGGCTGGAGTTTCTGAGCTGCGTATCCTCTCCTCGTCAAGGAGGCACCTGCAGTAACCTTGTTTTAAGGAACATAGTGTCTTGATTTTGCTACTGGTAAATACTGAGAGAGGCGACTGTAGGAACCATAGGATGGGAGACTTCCAGTCGCTAAACCAGCTTGGGGGCGGGGGGGGAGCCCCGGGACGCGGAGATCACCGGTACCTGCTGAACCCCCGCTCCCTTCTGGGCTGTCGGCACCCGGCAGAAACCTGCTTGTTTTTTATGAGGCGTTTGAGGGGGCGGGAAGCGCCGTCCCACAGATGGGAGCCATCGGCCGTGGCCCCCCCGGGACGCGAGAAAAGCATCTCTGAGCGTCACCCTCAGTCCCGCTGTTTCCTCGGGAGCTTTTACTGCGCTCATTGGGGTCCCCGACAGGCAGACTTCTGATGTCTAGAGGTTTTATGTTTGGCTCGGTGGAGGGACAGGAGAACAAGTGTCTTGGGCCTGAGGTGTGCCCGCTGGGGGGGTCTGTGTGGTTTTCGATACCAAATGCTTGGGTTCTGCGGGGCTGGGGAAGGGGCTGTGCGCCCCCCGACCCCATCCTGGGACACGGCCGGGGACCCTCAGCCTCCCTGGCAGCCTCCCAGATCCATCCGCTGGGATTAATGGAAACTAAAGCAGTTGCAGAATGGTACTGGGTTGTGAGGAGCTGCCGCCGGGCTGGCTAACGAAGCACCCGCCCGGCTGGCTAACGAAGCCCAGGCCGAGCTGTGGGTATTACAGCGTCCCATTGGGGGTTCCTGGGGTGTTTCTCTACCAAAACCATGGGGTTCACTCGTCACCTCCAGTCCCGGGTTGTTGCTGGGGGGCGTGGGGGGGGCGGGGGGCATCCTGCATCTCGGTCAGGTAACGGAGCGTTGTCTCTTTTTGATGGAAAAGCACTGAATTCACTTTTAATCCAAAGGCCTTTTTAAGCTGAAGCAATATTAACAAACTGGGTGGGACGGCTGTTCCGTGCCGGGGGGGTCCTCAGCCTTCCTTCTTCTCCCTTCGCCTGTACCAACCCCGCTCCCCCCCCGGGGACCCGCGAGCTGTTGGGAAGGGTCAGAAATAACCGCCCGGGAAGCAGCGGGGTGTCCCGAAAGGGGATGTATTGGGGAATGACAAAGAAAAAGAGAGTTGCAGATTTCGTCGAGGCGTTTCCTTCCCCGCCCGGCAGAGCGCGGACCCTCCGGAGCGGGATTCGTGGGGGGGTCTCAGGGGCTGCAGCGCATCTTGGTCTCCGTTTTGCTCGTCCTAAATTTACTGGGGAGCAGCGACCCCCGCTTCCTGACGAAGCGTCGCTGCTCAGACATCCAGTACCAGAGGATTTAAGTATTTGAAATAACGTCACATTTTTTAATCTAGAAGTGAAATCTCAAAAAACCCACCCAAAACCCTCCACACAAACTCCCCCCGGTGCGTCCGTGGTGCTGTGCAGGCGGTGGCGGTTGTAGCCCAAGAACCACCCTCGGGCTGTCTGTGTGTTCCCTGCTCGGGGCGTGCGGAGGGACTGGCCTTGGCTTTTGGCTTCTCCCGTTAGAAGCCGACACGGGAACGGGGGGATCCTCTCCCGCCCCGGCCGGGCAGCAGCCCCCGGCTCCCGTGGGGAGGGGGGTTCCTGCCGGTGTCCGGCTCGGGGGGCGCAGCGTAACGGGGGCGGGAGGTGGGTGCCCCGAGGGGCCGGGCTGGGAGCAGGGTCTGGCCGCTCCGGGGCAGCTCCAGCCTCCTCTGGACCTGGAGAAGCTCCAGCAGCGGAATAACCCTCAGGTTGGTTCCTGGCTGCGACACGTCCCCAGGGTCACCCGGTTTAGAGACTGCTGGTAGTTACAACATCAACCGAAAAACCCCATTCGTGCCTCAAATAAGAGCGAAGGGGTTTTGTGGGTGTAACGGGGCCCGTTCTGTTCGTGCCCCAGCTTTTATCGGCGTGGCTTTCCGAGGCTGCCGGTGCCGCTGGAGGGACAGGAGAAGGTGTGGAGGGAGCAGCCGGCCGAGACCTTGCTCTGAAGGCGGCTGTGCCCGGGGAAGGCTGTTCCGTGGCTCCTCTCGGCCCTTCCCAGCCCGGTCCCTGCCCCGCCTGAGGGTCCACCTCGTTCCTCCCGTGGGATTTCCCCTGTGGTGGGCGGCTTCGGATTCCTGTCCCGCAGATGCCTCTTGGGAGCCCCCTCTGGAAGGCGAGAAGCCGCCGCTGGTGTGTGGTCCCGCAGGAAGGGCCCGGCGTCACCATCCCGGGGTGGGACGAGTGGCCACCACGAAGGTCCCGGTGTCTCCAGACCCGCGTGGGACGGGGTGGGCATCTTGCGGGGTGACCTGGAAGTTTACAACTCCCTTCAGTGCCTTAGGGATATTTTAATGGATCAGCACTTTTCTCGGGCTACTTTTATGCTGTTTCTTTTTAAGGAAATTATTTCTTTTTAAGTGCACGTCTTTGTGCCGGGGTGCAGGCTGGTGAGGGAACGTCCTCAGGGCTGCGAGAGGGGCATTAAGTCGTTAGGAAGTGATTAGAGACAACGGGGCTGGGTGTAATTACCACCTACAGGTCGACATCAAGCCTTGGAAGCTTCGCCTGTTTTCCATTGTGGAATCGTGCATTCCAGAGGGGGGAATCCTGCAGCCCCGGGGAGGATTGTCTGCTCTCCCACCACCCGACCTTCCCGCTGCTCCTCCAGCAGGACCAGGACCCTCACGCTGGGTTTAGAGATGAAAGGGCCGCGGGGACGCAGCTGAAAGCATTCCATTTGGGTTCCCGGGCATTAAATTCGCAGCACTGCGGCGGAGGCTGGCCTAAAATATCTGAGGTGAATGGTTGTGAAGGCCTGACGCCAGCCTGGGGCTGTGGCCGCAGCAACTCCAGCAGGAGAAGTTCCTGGGGTTTAAATTCCCCCTTTGGGGCCGTCCCCGAGTCCCGCAGCGTGAGGTCGGGGGGCGCAGAGGGATGGACGGGGTGTAACCTCCCGGGGGGCACTGGGGCAGGGGAGCAGCTCTGCAGGAGTTTGGGGTCTGGGGGGGTCGGGGGCACAGGGGAGGGGCTTTGGTGGGAAATTGTAACGTCCATCCTTAGATGAGAAGGAAAGACCAAGATGTTCAGCAGCTCCGCCGGCCGCAGGAGTGTGTCCCCGTCGTGGTGGTGGGAAGGAGCCGGTGGTGGAGCCAGTAAGAGCTGGGTCTGAGGGGTGTCCTTCACCTGCTGCACCCTCCCGGGCTGGTCCCTGCCCACAGCGGGAGACTGGAGACTCGGGCTTCTCTGCTCCACGGAAGGGTCTGTCTGACACCCCGTTGAAACCACGTGGCCGTGGGTGGCCACCAGAAGGCTGAGGAGCACCAGCCCTGCCCAGGTGTCCTCCCACCGTCTCTGGCAGTGGCCACCCTTCAGCGCGGCACAGCCACACCAACGTGGCCACGGGGCGATTGGTGGTGGCCACGCGTGGCCAGTGGTGGGGCTGGAGGCAGAAGCCACCACCGCTCGGGTGGCCTGGTCTTACTGGAGAAGAGCTGGGTCGGGGTGTTCTCCGGGGAAGTGCCTGGAAGGTCGGGAGCTTCCTTCACTGGAACCATCTCGCCGGGGCCACTGGGAGCCCTGGGGCCACAGTTGTGTTCCTCCTGGGAGCTGTTTGGAAGCCACCGCCGGCCCCGGTGTCACCTCGGGGCTCTGCTGGCCGTGGAGGAGGGTCCTCGGTCTGGGCTGGTTGGACCCTCCACAGTCCCATGTCTGGAACCGCAGGCGGCTGTCGCGGCGGTGGGAGGGAAGGAGGGGGTGTGCGCACTGAATTACCGGGCAATTAGCAGGGATTAATTACTGGGGGTGGGGGGAGGAGGGTGTTCCTGGCACGAGGGGCTCCCGGGGAGGCGGCTCCAGCCTTTGCTGGGATCACGGAATCCAGAACTTTCTTTGTTACCTGGGTTGGTTTTTTTAATGCTATACATTTGATATAACAGAAGATCCATTTTAAGAGCTTACAGTAATATATTTTAAGTAATATATATTTTAGTATCTGTTAAAAAAATAAATAAATAAAGGCAAAGGCTGATTTGTGGCGTAGGTGAGCAGGGGAGGGAGCGTGCGGCTCCTCGGCGAGGCCAAGGGGAGTGCTACGGGCAGCAGAACTGAGAAGAGCTCAGTTTTTTTCCACTAAATGCAATAAAAATGGGAATTCTTACAAAAGAAGAAATCCAGTGCTGTTTACCACGAGCAGGTTAGAGGATACTAAACCTTTGTCTGTCTTTTGCCTTTTTAAAAGGGACTTAAATTGGCCTAGAGGGTATGTACAGAGAAATCAAGTTGACACCATTTAAAAATGTATTTTTACACAAATAATATAGAAAAAAATCATATTTTACATAAGAATTTTAAAAAATATGTGTATATATATACTGTATGTACTTCCTATATTCTTTATTTTACATTTTTCAATGTATTAAAAAAAAAAAGTATTTGAGCTGGTTGGATTTGAGCATGTAATAAATAATGTTTAAAAAAAAAGAAAAGGAAAAATAAAAAAGAGGGGGAGAGGACGGGGGTGCCTGAAACCGCCCAACGCTCCGGAACCGCCGGGACCGGCGGTTCCAGAGCGTTGGGCGGTTTCAGGCACAGCAGAGAAAGAACATTCTCAGCCCCGTGTCCCCTTTGTGTTTCCGTTAATATTTGTCTAATTTTGGGGTCTCTCACACCAGCGACGCTGGACACCCCCCACACCCCCCCCGGCTGGCGCGGAAGCACCCGGGTTTCGCTGTGCCACTGACATTTGGAGAAATAGCTGGAGTTTTAGTGCGAGCGTCTGGTGGGGAAGTCAGACCCCGCACCCAAAGCCCAGGGATTGCAAGGAAACACGATCAAGGCAGATTTTATTTTTTATTTTTTTTATTTTTTTAAATCTGTAGGAATTTGGGTGAAAATCTCGCTGCAGAGGGCGATAGGTCTTTGCAGCTGTTGGAAACGGGGTGAGTTCTCGTCGGGAATGGGGCACGAGGTGCTCCCGGAGCGGTTTGTGTGACGCCGTGGGGCAGGTCGGGCGGCAGCGGGGTGTGGGTCGGGAGATGACCCCCAGAGAGGGGGCACCGCGTGTCTCAGAATAAACAGCAAACGCCGCTTGTTCTGTCTCTGAAAGAGGAGGGGACCCGCACCCCCGTCACTGCCGCCCCCGTTCGCAGATCACATCTGTATATTGAGAGATATATATATATATATATATCCCCAAAATACAAACCTCCGCTGGGAGAAGGGCAGCCGTGGCCCCGCGGCGCAGGGGGGACGGTGTCCTCGCCCCAGCCCCTCTTCCCGGTTGGGCTCAGATTAACCTCAAGCGACATTTACACAACTGCTCACTCCAGTGAGCAATCGCAGGAACCCTCCACAAATTGGAGGAGCTCACGGCACCTCTCTGTCAGTCGGAGGAGTTCACAGCGATTGTGCGTCAGTCGGAGGAGTTCGCAGCGATTGTCTGTCACAGACGCACAGGGAAGGAAGCTGGGTGTGGGAAAAGCAGCAGCATTAAAGAGTCAGGTCTCAAACGTACGACTCTACAAAACGAGGTGGGAAACTGGTGTTTTTCTCCCTCCCGCTACGATTGTTACTGGAATCTCTGGGAACAGCAAACCCAAGCACGGGGGCTGCGTCGGAACTGGCCGTGGCCGCGCTGGGGGGGCTCCCTATAAGCAGTTGCACTATAAGGAAGTCCCGCAGTCGGGGGTGCACGTACGGGCTGTGGGGGTGTGCGGGGGGGTGTACAGGCGTGTACCCACGGCTGTATTTTAGCTACCTGTACGCGGAGACCGGCGGCGGCTCGGGCCTCTGGTGAGGTCACACCCTGCGGAGTCACCGCGGGGCCGAGAGGGAATCACAGCTTTTCCCTCCGTTGCGGGACAGGAACAGCCGCGTGAGCTGAGCTGCTGCACTTTTAATTAACAGACATTCCTAATGCCGAGTCAGCACAAACCAGTTGCCCTCCTGTCCCTGCACCAGGGGTTTCTGTTGGGGAAACTGGGCCGAGAGTTGGATTTCCAGAGTCCTCTGGGCCCAGGGCGGCCGGGCCGGGTGTCACCTGGGGTCTCGGGGACGGAGGGGTCAGGTACGGGTTTTTCTGGGGTGTCTGGCGGTGCGGGGGGTGCCCCCAAACAGCCCGTCTCCAGCGCCTTCTCCTGGGAGCCGCGGCCCTGGCCCAGCCCGGCTGCAAAGGCAGAGTTAAATCAGAAACGTGGGGAGGGTTGTGCGGAGAAACAGCAGTTGGAGGTCAGCGCGGTGACACCTGCGCGGTGACAACCGGGCCGGCCCCAGCAGAGGAGCTCTGTCACACCGGGGACAGCCGTCGCGCCACACTGCATTTTGGCAAAGCTCGTTTTCTCAAGTTTTTCCCTCCTTTTGCTGCGTGAGATTCCAGCCGAGGCTCTGGGCAGCCTCGGGGGCTGGGAGCGCTGAGCCAGGCTGGGAGGTAGCCCTTGGGCAACCAGAGCCCGCCCCGTGGCTTGTGTCTTACTGCGGAGTCTGTCCCTCTCCCTCTCTCTTCTTTTTGCCGTGTAAAACTACCTGCTTTATAAATGAATGTAAAATACAGTAGTTCTTCAGCACATGGACAAACGTGTATTTTATCTTAATGTTTCATTTTATGTTAAATAAAAGGCATATGATTTTCTGGTCGGTGGTGCGGCTCCTCTCTGTTTCTCAGTGACGTTGGCAGTGTTTCTTTCAAGGGACCCAGATGAATTACAGGGAACTACGTTTTTCTGGCTTTATAAGATGTGGATATCTTTAAATTTTTTTTGATGTATTTTAGGGGGAAGACTTTGGTTTAACGGTAAGCCTTAATAATGTACACTGAGTGCACTTCCCAGCTGCAGCAGCGGGAGGAGGGGCCTGGGGCGCAGGAGCCGGGCGTTCCCCTCGCTGAAGCCATTAGAAGTGTCACCGATGCCTGTCCCGCCTGTGGGACGGGGCTGGGAACCTGCAGGTGACAATAACCGCCTCGAAAGCGTCGAGAGCGAAGGGAAAAACGGAGACGGAAAGACGGGGGAAGAAATTCCCGTCTTGCAGAGCAAAGAGCGAATCAAGAGCCCGGCCAAGTCCGGCTGTTGGCAAAACAGCCCCAGACGCCAGCAGCGGGTGCAGCGAGCGAGCACAAAAGGCTGGATGGAGGAGGAGATGCCGTCAGCGGGGCGGGAGGCTCTGGCGGTTCGGATGTGGGGAGCAGCTGAAGAAATGCTGATAAAGGGACAGAAAGCACCAGAGGTACGTGCTGACACTAATCCCGAGCGTTGCGCTGATAAACTCTCTTCCGATAAAATAAGGTCATTTCTTCAGTAATAAAAACGATAAAAGAGACTGATGGGTGGGAAATGGGTAATAAAACGTGAGAAGGTGAGATAAGAGTAGCTCTAAAGTGAAAACTGGCTCAAAGGTGCGTAACACAGCGGGGAGAAGGGTTTGGCTGGAGAATTCTGCTGAGGTGTCGCGAGGATCAGGCTGGACGTGAAGCTTTCTTTCAAGATTTCCATCAGTGAGCCCAGCACGGAAATTCCCGGCCATCCCAGGAGAAGGAACTGGGATACCTGTGCCCGCCCCCCCCGGCACCCGGGACTCGCGAGCTGCTGTCACCGGGGGCTCAGGGACAAATACCACAAGGTGCTGCTGGAGGAGCGGGCGGCGCACGGTGAGCGGAAGGAGGATGAGAAGGCACCGGACACATTAATTAATCACACCCCGTGATTAGCCGCTGCCGGTGGGGTTCAGCCGTGGGAAGTCCGGCCCGTGCAGCGCCAGGAGCGGTGACACGGGCCTGAAGCGCTCGAGGCAGGAGGATGCTCCGTGGGGTCCCACTCACCTGCGGGACAGAGAAACAATTCGGGCTGGAACAAGTGCCCTGAAAGAGCTCTAAATAATAATAATTATTATTATATATATTAAAAAAAGATAAGGGAGAGGCTCCAACATGGTAAGAAGCCCAAAAGTTTAAGTTAAACTCCAAAAGGTAAAAGGTTCTCTATCGCCAGGATAAACATTAACGTCGGGAGAGCAGCTGCAGAACACTGGGGCAAGAACGGACAAACTCCCAGGAGCAGTGAAAAGCCAAATGTGCCGCTGAGGCCGAGGGCACGGGCGTCAAAAGAATCCATAAAAGGTGAAAGATGGGGAGCCAAACCCTGCTGTACAAATAGAAATGAATTAAAATCAAGGTATCAGTAAAATCTAAAGCACTGAAAGCTGCCAGCAGGGAAGGTGCACGTTTAGGATTTAGCAGCCAATGCCCACGTGAATGAAGAGGGGAGAGGAGAAAAATAGAAGAACGAAGAAAAGATAAACTATAGAGAACGGGGAACGGACAGAAAAGTCCTGGTTTGTGCTTCAAACACCATTTACTGGGAGCACCAGAGCAGAGTCTTGTCGTTACCTCCCATGTTACTCAGGAATCTCAGCAAAAAGGTAGGCTGGGACCTACACAAACAGTGCAGAGAAACCTCTTTTTCAAATTAAAAAATATCATACTAAAAGTGCTTTTTTCTTTCCTTAGACCCGGTAACCAGCCCCCATTTCTAACGTTAATAGCGTACGGCGTAAAATGAAAAGTGAGCCAGGGTTCAAAGAGGAGCTTCAGCTTCCAGCTGGAGAAATGAAGTGAGACCATGAAAGGTCTGCAGAAGGTCTGAGCCGTTGGAGCCCGGCAGCGGGAAGGGCGTCACAGGTGGGTCCGGGCTGGGGCAAACTGTCCCCAGACTGTCCCTGTAGGGACAGGAAAAGCCCGTGGAAGGGGACAGGGCTGGTGGGCAGGTACCACGGCAGGAGCCGAGCCAGCGGAGCAGCCCGTAACCCCAGCTCATCGCTGGCGTTCAGCAGGGCTAGAGCCGTTCCTGCGTTCCGGGCGATACAGCTACTTTTAAATAGAGAATAAAGAAAAACAAACCCAAGAAGAGGTTGGTTTAAGCCACCGGAAGGAAGAATCAAACTCTGCACCATCAATTTGTGGATGACAGACAAATGCTGCAGAGCTCCTTACTCGCAGAGGCTACAGAACTACAGATGAGCTCGAAAGTGGCCATCAGGAAGTTTCATTTTTAGAATCTTTGATACAAATAACTACAAATAAGTAACTGTAACTAGTACTGGCACATTTAAGCGTAAGTGCAGCGCTCAGCTCTGCACAGCCACAGCCCGGAACGGGGAAGTCAGAGCAGCAGGGCCCACGACAGCTTCTTGGTGACACCGGGGAAGAGAGAATCTGCCGTTGGCAGAAATGACACAAAATGCAGGTAGATCCTATTGCTCTTCATGAAGAAAACAAAACAAAACAAAACAAAGAGGCAAACCCAAGAGCAGATAAAATAACTACCGGAGCTAAAGAAACACTGGCACAGGACTGGAGTGCTCTGAACGGCCTTTACATTTGCGTGAAAGTTGGAAAGTGGCTTCTGTCTGCACAAGGGCAGGAGTTTGGAGGCTCTCCCGATAGAGGGGCAGGTGGGAAATCCAGCAGATTTTAAACCTTATAAATCCACGAAGGGAATTATAGCCACGGCGCTAGAGACATGAGGGAGCTGCTCCTGGTGATCCCGGAGACTGGTTCCAACTGTTTGCAACCATCAGCGGAGCTCGGTGCCCCGCGTCCCACGTGGCGAGGGCCAGCTCTGCCCCGACTCGCCCCTCGCCAACGCCTTCCCCACGGCTTTCACCACCAGCCGAACAGAAAGGCACCGGGCCGCCAACGCCTGGGCCGAGACACGTATCTGCGGAAGGTCTGGAACTCCCTGGTCATCTCCCGAAACCTCTTCTCTCTGGTTTCAAGACGTGAGAAGCCGCAAATGAATTTTAAGCAAATTTGGCCACATTTTGCCACGAAAGCAACAGTTGCAAAAGGGGAAGGACACAAAAGATTGCGCCGCTGTCTCTCCCCCCTCCGCCCCCACATTTTTTTCTCCGTTTTGCACAATTTATCCTTGAGGAAACGTTTGCCCTCGGAATGACTCTGGTTAGAGTTTGCTGCCTCAGCACGAGCCGAGCTTTCCCTGCCGACGCCTGGCAGGGTCGGGGTGGGCAGCTCCTACCACCGCCCTCCTCTTCTCTCCCTGTGGTTCTTTGAGACAGAAGCCTCAATACTCTCGTGCTGCTGGGAGAAACCACGCAGAAGACAAACACAGCCTACGGGAAATACTTCTTTTTACTCCAGAATAATGGAAAAAGTAAGCTATTTACATTGCTATGCAACTTCTGGTGTTACTGACCTTGCAAATCCTTCACCCTTTCTCCACACAAAGCTTAAACAATGGGGATTTTTTCTGTTTTCCTTTCTTCTTCACCTCCACCAGTTCCCTGGCCTTTGGTGCTGGGTCCAGACATTTAACATCTTCTTAATGATCTAGATGATAGGACGGTGAACAACCTCAGCAAGCCTGCAGAGGACACAAAACTGGGAGGAGTGGTGGATCCTCCAGGTGATTGTGTCTCCGTTTAGAGGCGCCTCGACAGGCTGGAAAAATGGGAACAGAAGAATCTCATCAAGTTCAAAGGGAAATGCCCGGTCCTGCACTGGGGAGGAACAACCTCCTGCACCAGTAGGGGCTGGTGGAACGACAGGCTGGAAGACAACATGCCAGAAAAGATTCAACAGAAAAGATCCCCAGCAGATGGAGGGAGGCGATCCCTCTCCTCTCTCAGCACTGGTGAGACCACCACTGGTGTAATGTGCTCAGCTCTGGGCTCCCCAGTACAAGACAGGGACTTACTGGTGTCAGTCCAGTGAAAAGCTGCAAAGGTAATGAAGGGATTGTCATGGAAGGAGTGGTTACGATCTGATCGCTGTGCTGCACGCCCTGCACAAAGCCTGAGGTAAGCCATTCCACACCCAGTGAATTGGGCAACACCAGCGTGTGAAACCTGCCCAAGGGCTATGAGACCGTGTGGCACGGAATGGGACATGGCCACAGGACCCAAACCTGTCTGACTGCGGTGATTCTACCCAAACTGCCTCCAGGAACAGCCCCCGTCCCAGGCAAGGTGCCCGGGATTGTCTGGAGGATGTTTGGGAGAATAGTAATTGGGCTGGAGCTTACATATACACACT
This sequence comes from Xenus cinereus, assembly GCA_025774025.1. Lineage (NCBI taxonomy): Eukaryota > Metazoa > Chordata > Aves > Charadriiformes > Scolopacidae > Xenus > Xenus cinereus. Next base: position 120,281,909 of record JAOXJK010000023.1, read on the forward strand.
AAAATACATTGGTTGCTTAACTGCTTCAGCAGCTAAACAGCACCATCAAATTCCAGTGCCAATGCCTACATCCCGCTGGTACCTCATTTACGAGCGCAGAGGCAGCCAGCAGAAGCAGCCTCCACACCCCCTCTGCCCAGTCTGGTTCCACGGCTGTTAGTGGGCCTGACTCCAGGATTCGGGGGAAAAAAACCCATCTACTATCATTTGCACGTACGTGGCTCAGAACAAACACTAACGCAGCAGGAGCTACAACGTCCAAGCAGCGCTTTTTCTCTCTCGTTTTCCTGTTCCCTCATGACAGCGTATCTCCCTCCCACACATGCGAAATGTCAGCAGTCCCTCCTCTCCACACACAACCTAAGAACCCTGTTCCCTTCCCGCAGGCCCAGAACACAGTTTGCAGGGGGAACCGTGGCATTTCCAGAGAGGGAGGCTGCCCAGGGGGAGGCTGCACGCACAGCCTCCGGGAAGCAGATGCCCATCCTGTCCAACCTTCCTCAGAGAACACTGACGGACCCGTCACTGCTGCCGCTGCTTGTGCTCCGGCGGGTTGCCAGCGAGCCAAGCCGTCACACAGCTGATTGCCATGCAACAGCGTTACCCAGCCAGACACAGATGGTCAAAGAATGGAGCAGGGGACATTGGCATTTGAAAAACTCGCTGTTCCTCTGGCGGGGGAAGCAGTGAGACACAGCAGGGTGTTTTTAGAAGACTCCCCTGGTGCACAAGTGACACACACATCCTTGAAGTGCACAGTGCCCTGCTGGCCACGCTGCTGGGGATGTAGCCCAGGGTGGGGGTGGCTTTCTGGGCTACCAGTGCACATTGATGGCCCATGGCCAGCTTTCCCCCCCTCCACCCGAGCCCCCCAAGCCCTTCTGGGCGGGGCTGCTCTCCACCCCTCCATCCGCAGCCTGGGCTGGGACCAGGGGTTGCCCCCACCCGGGGGCAGGACCCTGCTCTGGGCCTTCCTGAACCTCAGGAGGGTCACACAGGCCCACCTCTCCAGGTCCCTCTGGATGGCACCGCTTCCCTCCAGCGTGTCCAATACACACGTACACCACACTGCGTTTTTGGGGTCACAGTAACCCCACGGAACGCTCCACCAGAGCCCACCCGCGCCGAGCCTTCCCCTGTCCCACTGACAGGTCTCCCTCAGGCCCAGGGCAGCGTCTCCGCAGGTACCTCCAGGCGTTTAAAAGGCTTTAAGAAGCCGCCTCCCCATTCCACACAGCTCTAGCGGCACCAGAGCCAGACCCGGGGCGGGCCGGGAGCCCCGCTCCTGTCAGGGCCGCCCGGGGCCGGCCCCTTTCCTCAGCGGCGCCCACTGCGCCTGCGCGCTGCGCCCCTCCACGGGAGCGCGCCAGGCGTTGCTGGCCGCTGATTGGCTGGAGAGCACGAGCGCC
>JAOXJK010000023.1:120291131-120315101 GCA_025774025.1 Xenus cinereus
GGTGCCGAGGCGGGCCCGCTGCGGGCACCGCTACCGCCCGCGGGGCCGGGGGGTGCGGGGCCTTGCGGGGAGGAGGGTGTCCCTGCGGCGGGCAGGCTGCGGGGACCGGCGGGCCCGCGACGCGCCCGTCCCGCCCGGGAGGTCTTACGGCGGCAGCGCCAAGCCGGAGCCTCCCAGCCCCGTGAGGTGCGGGGGTTTGGCGAGCTGCGGGCCTGGCGCGACGGTGGACGGGCCGAGCGGAGCGCCCTGCGGGAGGCCGGAGGGGGGCGGAGGGCTCCGCTGCCGCCCGGGGTGCTCCTGGACGGGCCGCCTGTGCCTTGGAGGGAGGCTCGCGGGTTCCCCGCTGTCCCCGCTCTCGGTGGAGCCCGTTGGCTGGCAGCGGGGACGTCCCGGCACCGGGGGGTTTGGCCGGGCCGTATCGTTTCATCTCCCAGCAGAGCTGCTCGCACAGACACAGCAGCCGCAGCTTCATTGCCCTGTAGTTAACAGGAGATGCAATCAGGGCAAGAGTAGCATAATCGTAGTTATATCTGCAAAACGGGGGGGGAGGTGTTATTTTTCTGTGGAAAACCATGTTTTTCTTGTAAAAAGCTTGTTCCCCCCCTCCCATCTCTTTAGATTGTCTTTAAATGTCTGAAGAAGGAACTGAGCCTGGGAAAGTGGAAGTTGCCCTGAGAGACTTCTTAGTGTGATTCAGGTAAGGTGACTACGTGCGGTGTTGAACTTAAAACCTTGTGTTATGTAGCAGATTTTGGTTGCCTGTTTGTTCACAATCACGTAACTTACTGAAATATTCCATTTATGACAAACTTCCAGTGTGAAGTAGTGACTTCTGTATTTTATGTGAGATATTGGACATGTGAAAATATTCCCGTGTGCGATGCAATCCTGTATTAACCCCCCACCACCATTGCGTTCCTGTGGAACAGGTCCCTTAGCTGGAGAAGGAGAAGCTGATGGATGTTGTTAGGGAGACCCTCGGTGTCACGCGGGGCACCAGTGTAGTACTCTCTCCTTTCGGAGGGCCTTGCTGACCCACCGAGAACAGGCTGGAGGGCACAGGGATACTTTGAAAGTTGTTTCTGTGCTGCTTCAGAATCCCTGTCTGGTAAAGCCTGAGTTATTAGGGTTTGGTCAATGGTTGTGCGTGACTGCGCTTGAAAAACGCTTCGTACTTTCAGTTTTCTTTTCTTCCTCTGGTTCCTAAAACAGACTTTTATAGTCTGTTGCTCTGTCTGGCGTGGCTGCCCAGTGACAACACTCCCTCTGGGCATGGAGTGTCAGAAGTCTCAGCTCCAGGTTTTAAAAGTTGGGAAGTGCTGGACTAAGGAATTGAGTTTTTTCCTTCCTTCTGTTTCCTTCTCTTCCCTGGTACGTGGCTGTGATCCTACCCTGCTAGATGGTACCATAAAGTACAGCCAAGGGAAAGGAGGGCACTCAAAAGCGTTGGGTTAAGACTCTTGCTTTTTGTGTTTCCCCTTCTTCAAAGGATATCTTGGATTAATGGGAATTCAGATAAAAGGGCAAACATGCTGCTGACCTGAAGCCTCCCTCTTTAGGGAAGCTGGAAAGAGGAGAATGAATGGCTGTAGACAGCACAGGGCAGATTGAATCTCTCTCACCAGAACATGTGCATTTTGTGAGGGCTGGCTGTGGCCTGCGCTACTGTCTTTTCTGAAGTTCTTTTCCCAATTAGTCACTTCATGTCATGTTTCCAGCAACATTGTTCCTTTAACCCTTACATTCTTGCTAGGCTTCCATCTGTCCGGGATGCTGCTCCAGGGGTGGCTTCCTTAGGTCATTGCTTTGACCGTATCGTCCTATTTAAATCCTCTTTGGGTTTCTGCTGCTCATCGTTGTCATGCCCAGGGTTCTTGTCCTTGCTTTGGAGCTGTTTGATGAGGTACCCCAATCTGCTGAGGTTCAGTGCCCAGAAGGGACCTCCCCGCCCTGGTGTTTGGGATGCCAGAGTGTGTTGCCTACTTGTTGTGTGTCCTCACATTTAAGAGGTCACATCTGGTAGCTCTCCGTGTAAGTGCCTTGTGACACCCCCTCCTGGTTCCTCACAGGTTTGTTGTGATGAATACAGAAGCTGTGCCAGGATTCTCTCAAACTCCCTCGTTTTTTGCATCAGACTGCTTCTTGTCTTAGGCTGTGGGTTATTTATAACAGTAAATTCCTTTATATGTCCTCTGTGCTGCAGCTAATACGTTCAGGTTGCTGGTTTCTCAGAGAACCTAGATGTTTCAATAATAATATAAATTTTTAAAAAGTGATGAATGGTTTAGAAAACTAAGGAAGAAGCCATAATGCAAGAACGAGGGCTTTTGCAATATCATAAAGGCATCGTTTGTCCATCAGTTTAATTCTGTTGCACACTGGGTACCACAGGTGGTATTAGGAGTGGCAACTTAGAATTCTTTGTAGCTGTGGTTGTGTGTTACCTGTGGTATGTTGTGCGAGCTGACAGGTTTTGCAGAGGGAGAAAATCAAGTCTTGAAGTTTAAACCAAGGGCTTGGGGACTGGTTGGCACGTTAACCCCGGGGCGCACAGCCCTTCCTCTGCGAACTTCAGAGGGTCTGGCTCCGTGTGGCTGGTCCCTGGCAAGCTGTTACAGAACCTAAGTGATGTATTCGGATAAGGCACTTCTTCCAGATAATTTCCTAGACCTTCTTGTAAAAGGAAAGGTAAATAGTTCTCTGAGCTCAGGCGTGGTGGTGCTGACGCTGTGGGTACAGAATACGTCACCTGATGGAAAGGAGGACGATTTCCCAGCTGGTGGGAAGGGTTTCAACTCACTCCCAGCACAGCCTGGTTCTCCTAACATTATCCATCACTGCTGCTTTCTCTTACTTTGTTGCTTCAGAGTCATTTTGTCTGGTGATAAGGATTTGTATTAAGGTAATTCCCCCCCCTTGAGTACCAGGGAGAAGAAATCATGTTTGTATTGTGTGTGTTTGGTTTAGTGCTCAAACAGGTTTCCGCCAATAAACTGGGGCTAAACTTAAATAGTTTCATGGGTCCTTTCCAGTCCTCTGGGCTTCCAAGGGTTACTAGAAGGAATGAAAGTACTTTGACTTCCCAGCTGTGCTTAAGTAATACTGATTTATTAAAAATACTTGTACCAGTGAAGCTTTTTAGGCAACTTAAATCTGGCAGAAGTGGTAGGAGATACCATAATGTGCTATCTGTTGTGGGGTTTTATTTGGTCGGTTGTATCTCTTTGAAAATGAATGGAATTACGACAACGGGTACTGACTCATATCTCAGTTCTAACAAGATGGGGTGTATAAAGTGGGTACTGTAGTTACAAAACACTTAAACTCAGAATAACTCTGCTCTTAAATAGTTACTGACCGGCTGCAGGTGTGAGATTTTTCAGTCCTTATCAGCCTGGCTGCTTTCAAGGGCAGCTTTTATCTTCATTGGAGAGGTGGAGGAAAAAAAAAAAAGCAAAAAGCAGGGGAGCCTAGGCCCTAGTTGAAATTTCTTTACAAACAGGAAAAGTGAGACAGCTAAGGGGTACGGGCTATTGGTTTTACAGAAGACAACGGCAAGCGCGATCAATTAAAGTTTTACATGTGGCTTATTTTGTTTTTCCTTAAAGAAAGAAAAAACTTCATTTGTGTCCACGATTGGTCAGACGTGTGTTTGTGGATCACAGGTGATTAGAAAAGAAGCTGAGGGAGTTCTCTGTGTGTTAGGGACATGTAGGTGGGTACGGGGATAGCAGACCATGCAGAGCTGGCTGGCAAGGACTGAATATTCCAAAAGGGATTCTTTGAATACAGTCCGCAAGGAGAGGTTGGATGGGAGGCAGGGTGGAGTTCCCAGCTGTGCTGTATTCCCTGTTAATGCTGGTAGGTGGGGTTGGTGTAACAGCTGAGCAGGCTTTGAGGGGAAACTTAAGGAGCAGTAACATGAAGAACACTGGACTGGGGCCGGATCGGTGAGCTGGCTGTGTGACTGTCACCCTGCCGGTGGTACAGCAGAGCAGACAGCAGTGATTTGGAACAGGTGTGCTATGAAGTGCTCACATTAAAGCGTTTCTTGCCCTGGTTACCGGGGGATGGAGCCCAGATAAAGTCTGGGGGTTTAATCCCTTGCAGTGGTGGTGAGAGGCTCCACCTGGGCTGCGTGGGCAGTTACTGCAGGGAGAGAGAGATGCTTTGGGGCCGGGCACAATGCCATGTAAAAACCACACCGGTATTCTTGGAGTTGGTTTATTTATATTACCTTTTTTTTTTTTCCAGTGCTTATGGAATCTTATCTTTTTAATTATTGTGAGTTGTTCTTTTACTTATTTATTTTTTGATAGAATGATCACATCAAAGGAAATACCGAGGCAGCAGGGAGGCACTGGTGGGTTTGACTAGTTTGGGTATAGCTAAATTTCTGAAGGAGGGATGTTGTGTGTTTCTGGCAGCTCCGACAAAACAGAGGTTTTCTTGTGCCTGGGACTAGATACGTGTTCACTTTCCCACTGAGTGTGGCAAAAGGCAGATATACTTTTAAGTTTAGGTTAATGTAAATTCCTTATTCTATACTCTTAGACCCTTTTAATGCTTTTCAATGCAGGAGATAAAATTAGCATTATGTAAATAATTAAGCTTGGGTGAGATGTTTTTTTCCCCCTAATGCACTTGTGACAGTGCAAGTAGTTGGTGTTTCCAGGTGTTTGTCGCTACCCCTTGACTGAATTTCCCATCTCTGGGTTGTGCCAGAGGAGCCCCTTGTGCCGGCTCTTCCCGATGTGCTGAAACTCTTCACCTGAGCTGATCCCACCTGGAGGGAGGTGGGAAGGGAAGGTCTGGATGGATTACTATTGACTGGTGAAGGTGGCAGCAGGTGACGGAGAACTAGAGGTGATGAGGGGCACATGGTATTTTCTTCTGCTGGTGGGGCTGGAGGAGAGAGGTGTTGGTGCTCTAAGGCTCCCTCAGCCCCGTGTGCAGGCGGATGTTCTGCTTAGTCCTCTCCTCCATCTCTTAATCTGTGTTAATAGAGAAAAGGGCAAGAACGTTACTCAAGACATTTCCTAAGAAATATTCCATCTTGCCCAAGAGGCAATTTTAGAATTCTCTCCTGTGCTCTAGTAAGCGGTTCTGGGAACCTGCGGCTTGGGATGGCCAGAGAGGGGTGGGGAGATCCTGTCAGAAAAGCTGGGAAGCACAGATTGCACCGAAATCCCCTCCAGGGTTAGAAAAGAAGATGAGCCTTCCCTTCCCGAGAGGGAGAGGTAAGCTATTAATTAGGAAACTTCCAACTTCTTATTGCGTGACAATCACGGGGTCATTAGCTAACATTAACGCTTTTCTTTTAACTGCTGAATTTGCTCTTGTTGGCAGGCTCCTGGTAAATCTTGTGTATAGACACTACTTTTAACTTCAGCCCCAAAATCAAGAGGGCGGGTTGTAAAACCCCATTTCTGTTCCCCAGGCTTTTGGGCAATAAAGGAAACCCAGAGTTTGTGCTGGCTCTCCCGTTGTTGGAGAAAAGTGTTTTTGTGTTCTAGGTCCTTTGAGTCCTGACTCTTTTAGTTTTGCTGGCAAACACATCTCACTGTGTGATAGGTGTTGTCCTTAATTGCTTGCAGTTTCCCTGTTCCCCAGCCTTAACAAGTCCCCGTTTACTAAAAATTAATATGTATTGCTATGTACCTAAAATAATACATTTTAGTATTTTTTTTAAAGCTTTCTTTTGTTATTGTGACTTCAAAGAAGTAGAGTACTAACATGGGATACCTACTGTCAGTCACCTCAGCTGTGAATTCTGTACATCAGGGATTTCTTTCTGTTCTGGGCATTGAACAAATACGGGCAAATACATGGAGTGAAATGTCGTGTTACAGTAATTCGGGTGTTTTGGAACTCTACACAGATGGGAATTTTTTCTATTTTGTCCTAAATTAATCTGGAACTTCATTTTAAATTATTGTTAAAAGCTTTTGAAGGCTCTGAAATGAACTCACAGTTTCATATTGTTGCTTGTTCCATCTTTGTTTAGTTTCTATCTAGTAAAATCTCAGTTTCATACCCGGTGGGAGGGAGTCCTGCTGCTCTCCTGCTGGGCCTTAGGCCGGTGCCCTGGCTGTTGCCCGTAACAGTAAAGGAAGGCGATAAGGACTGGCAGAGGTGCCAGGGCATGGAGTGGAAATGTTCAGTACTTAGTACTGAAGTTTTTCCCCTAAACTACTTGATTGCCTATCCATTTTCAAGAAAACTTAGTGTATAGTATATGCATGTTTTTCCAAAATCTTACTTAAGAGTACCATTTGATCCACTGTATTATTTATTTTTTTTTAAAAAAGGAACTACTGGCTTGTATAGAATTTCACTGCAAGGTTCTAATCCATTCTCTTGATCTTAGTCTATTAGTTGGTTTTTTTCACTTAATGTCCTTCTACACTGATTGTAAAGATCTTACCCAAGCTTTTGAGCCCAATGCTTGTAAGAGAGCTTTATTTTAAAAATCTGAGAGCGATCCAGACCTTTAAGTTCTGAGGAAAATGTGCTACTAGAAGATGCATATTATTTTCAAAGATGCTCTGTTACTCCTGTTGCTGGAGATACAGAAGTAACATTTAAAAATATTTTTAATACTTTTGTGCACAATTGCTTATGCGTCAGTTACTGATGCCATAGAGTGATGGGAACAGAGTTTGAAATTTTCAGTTAAAATAGGATAATTATCAGAAATGGTTAAAATATACTTTAAAAGAAGATGTTCCCAGTCTGCTCGCATAAGTGGAAAAGGCTTAGCTTGTGTCTTCCTGGGGTTTGCTCTGTGTTCCATATCTCCCCCCGAAATAAACTCTAGATCACTTTCTGCTCCCTCAGAAGAGGCAGAGGGGAAGGAGAGCTTTTCTTTCAGCCACCTGTGAAGATGTCTGCCTTCTATTTACACTTGGCAGAAAGTTAGTAAACTTCCTTCTCTCTGTATCCAGTATGTTTAAGATCAACATATGCCCCAAACAGGTATTCTGAGTTTTTTATTACAATTACAGCAGGGGAGTTGGACTAGATGATCTCTATGGTCCCTTCTAACTCTAAAAATTCAGTGAAATTTATTTCTGAACAGAAGTACGTATAAGCACAATTTTACCCTCGCACAGCAACTGCAGTCGTCTTATCAGTGATATCAAGTATTATTACTGCTAGTAAAATGCAGTATCAAGAATCCGAACTAACTCAAATATAATAATTCATAAGTTAACTTGTATTTCTGTGTTCTGTTTGGCTGGAAATGGTTATCAAATCACAAGGATCAGAACTTCCTTTGGAGTGTATCTTAAAGGTGGAAATAAAAAATAAAACAAAATTGACTTTAAAGGGAAAAAAATCTCTAACTGATATAGTGACTCAAAAAGCAGTGAGGAAGCCCCTGAAATTGCAGGTGTGGAACCCAAATGCTGAGGTTTCTGTTCTCTACATAGAAGTCACTGCAATAGCAGTGAGGGCAGATGTTTGGAGGTGGCAGCTGGATTTAGTGCAGGAACTCAAGGCTGCTGCCTTGCCTGAGCTGAATGACACAGTCTGTCTCCCCCTCTTTGATCCGAGGAGGAAAAGCTGGGGTTTTTTAGGCCGTTACCTACAGCTGATGAGCTCCAAGAAGAGCGAAACCTGTTAAGAGAGGTCCTGTAGTATTGGCCTGACACGCCAGGGGCTGGCGGTCCCTTCTGCGCTGAAGCCACATTGGGATGGAGAACCCCCGGAAAGCGTGCTCCGGGGTCAGCAGGAGCTCCTGGAGCATGGCAAGGGGACACCAGGCATTAGCTTTTACTTCTTTCTTAGAGCACTGGATTTTATCCAGCCGGGTGTACGTATGTAATGCGTGCATGTGTTGGGGGGGAGCTTTTAAAGGTAAGGAAAAGAACTGTGAAACAGAAGAATGAAATACAAACAGGAAAAGGGAAAAAAATGAAGTCAAATAAGAGAAATGTTTGAGTTGAAGGTGCTATTGAAGGTGTTTTAGATGGCGAGTGACTATAGAATTCTCCACACTTACTGGTGTGGAATTTATAAATTATTTGCCATGAATTCTGTCACGGAGGCTACCCGTGAAGCAATGGAACGGTGTTATTGTGGCTGTTGAAAGAGGGAGAAGGTGATGGGATAAAGGGAAATAGTAAACTTTTTGAAGGTTTGCATCAAACATCCTCATGTAGTTCCGTACAGTCCTGTATCTTACACAATTTTCCTGCTTTAAGGTGACCATTATTTTGCAATGAGAATATACAAATAACTTAGCATTTAATGATTCTTTTCTAATATTCTTTAGTAGTAATTAAACTGTTTCCGTAGTGAATATTTTACTGCAGTGCAGATAATTCCTTGTTGATTCTCAAAGTTATGCATTTAAATAGGTAGGTATCTTGAACTAAAATCTCCCGTGGGACTTGAGGTTAGTCTTCCCACTGAAAGGAAAAAAAAAAAAAATCCTCTTTTATATATGTATATAGCCCTACAGATGTTTACACACGCTTATGTGTAAGTAAAAATAAATGCTCATTATCATATTAGAAGGCCTCGGTAGTTTTCAGCGGGCTCAGCCTCTAATCGGAGCGCTCAGAAGAGTGAGTAGAGCAAGTGTGTTACACCAGAACCGTTGAAACTGGAGCAGTCGTGGCTGTTTTCACTCTCCCTGAGGTTCCATCCCCAACCCCAGCTGCGCGGGGACAGGAGACGGTGGCAGCGGGGACCTTGGCTCCTGAACTTCTAGCATATATAAAAGATGAACCCTCGGCCGACACCGGGTTCGTCTTGTTGCTCTCAGCTTTTCTTCTGGAGGTGCTGCCTCTCGACAGAGAGCAGAGCCATACCCTGCGGCACCAGCCCGGTTCTCACTGTGAATTCGGCGCTGTGCTGTCGCTGCGGGCGGGAAACGCCGAATTTCACTGGCTCACACTTGGGTGCTCTCTCTTGTGAGTCGTCCCTCCTTCCACCTGAGGTGGTGAGTGTGAATTAGCCCTCGCTGTCAGAGCAGGACCTGGTGGAAAGACCAAAACCTGTGGAACTAACATTTCCTTCCAGCTCTCCATGCTTATCGGGATCCTTGAAGCTTTGGGAGACATCCAGCAGGAGAGCCTGGCTCTGCCGTGCAAATCTAACTGTATTTAGCAGCCTTTCGGGGAAAACGTCGTAGGTTGAACCTACTCCTAGTCCTTATTCTTAAGTGAACCCAGAGCTGTCGTGATGCAGGTGACCCTGGTTACAAAAAGCTTTTGGAGGAAGAAATACCTGTGGAAACCCTCCCGGACAGACCATGTAGCCTCACTGTCTCCCCGCGGCTGGAAGCAGAGTAAGTTATTTGGTGATGCTGCCTTTGCAAGAAGAGCAAAACAGGATGTTCGTCACCAAACACCCCTGTGTGTGAAATTCACGTCTTTATCAGATTTTAGATTTTTCCCCTCTGATAAAGGGTGGTGGCAGAACAGAATCACAGAGTGACATGGGGTCGGAAGGCACCTCTGGAGATCATCTAATCCAACCCCCTGCCAGAGCAGGGCCACCCAGAGCAGGTTGCACAAAACACACAAGGTTTGTGTCCAGGCAGTTTCAGCCTTTGGATGAATCGAGTGTTATTAAAGCTAAAGAAATGAAATTCCAGTGTTGTGATTCAGGTACTTACATGGGCACCAATTCTATACGTTTTGAAACTCCGCGAGTCTCTCTCAGCTCTTGAAGCAATCTGTAGACTGCTGATTTTTGGGTTCAGTGGTGAGTGTTTCCTTTGACCATGACTTCTGTGTCTCTTTAGCAAGAGAGAAAATCGGGATTTTTCATATCACACAATATAGATTTTTTTTTTTTTTAAACTATATTTGGAAACACTGGGGTAGGGAAAGGAGAACAGAACGAGACAAACACATCGTCTTACCAAGAGCCTCAGAACAGGGTAGAGGTGAGAAAAACATCCCTCTGCTCTAAGAGTCAGGTTATGTTTTGAGTCAGAAAACCAATATAGCTAAAGAGTCTGAGATGAGTTCCTCGTAGTGTCACCGTCCCCAGGATAACTGTGTCACATAAACAGCAGTGACTGATCCCCAGGGGGTGGCCAGCGGGGTGGCTGCTGAAGGAAATCCCATTAAAAACAGGAGCCAGTTGTGAAGCAGGTGAGAAGGACTCTGTTAGCAATGCATTTCAGCTCCTCTGTTACCGTCCAGTGTGGAGGCACGTAACCTTGTGCAAATGAAGGGCTGGGAGAGGAGTCTGATAGTCCTCTGTAGTCCAAGGTTTATAGATCTGCTCCTTGGCTCCAAGCTGTCCCTCAGGAATGGCATCCCAATGCTCTAGAGTAGCTCTGTGAAAGCATCGGACAAATGTTCAGTCATGGTCCAAAAAATAAAAAAGCTAATAGAATATGGTGAGTCCTTTAAAAAATAAAGATAAGAAGAGTGGTGGTGTTGCTGCTGTGTAAGGCAGTGGTGTGTCCATGTATTGAGCACTCTGCTCTGTTTCTCCTCCATCTCCGAAAGCAGATGAGGGAAGAAGGAAAGGGATGGTAGGAGATGGTAAGGATAAATCCTGGGCCGTGTCTGTGCGAGGAACAGCCAGTGTCCAGGTTCTCCAGCCTGGAAAAGAGAGGCTGTTCCTGTCTCGTCCCGGACAGAAATGGCTGGGGGCAGGAGGGGACATGGAATTTAACCAGCCAGTAAAGAGTCTAAAAGAAGGAAAGGCTGATGAGGAACCATACTTTTGGTCTGACACAACGTGGTCATTTTCATGTTTCTATTTAAAATAAGCAAACAAAACCCCACCCCTACAAATTTGGGAGCGTGTGGAAGGGGAGCTCAGTGTTCTAGCCTTGCAGAAGCAGGGAGAAGATGGCACTCGGGGCTCCGCGTTTAACCCGGACCTTTAAAGCAAATTCCAGCTTTTCGCAATAATTAAAGCATAACATCTCTGAACCTGAGCAGAAATATTTTGAGAGTTTTCCGTGCGATGCAGAGGGTTTGATTTCTAGCAGAATACAGATAGGGAGCAGGATTGTCCGGATCTCAAGGCGCTTGGCTTTCGGCAGCGGGAGCGTCTCTGCTGGCGCATGAGACTCCTGTGCTGCGCTTCGCCCTGTGATTGTGCTGATTTAGAGCAGGGGAAGGAAGGAAGCAAATTCCTTAATTAAACACTACTCATCTCGGGTCTTGGTATCTTCATGCAGACTCTTTTGATGAACTTTACCTGTGAGGCACTGGAAGGGTAGGCAGCGGGAAGCTGAAGGGAAGGAATAAGAAATCGTGAGGCAAACAATGGCTCTGCCTGGTGTTAGGGCTCTCAGGCTGGATGGAGAAGCACAAAGCCACAGAAAGCTAAAACTGGCATTTCTGGGATTGTTTATGCAGCTTAAGACCATGCTTAAAGAAACACTGAAGTTAGGATTTAACATTTCCCTTTCACGCTCGGCCATTCCCCTTCTAATACATATAGTAAGATACAGCGTTTACTGTTGCTTTTATAAAAGTCTGATTAATCCTTAGGGTAGTTTTCTATTAAAACACCCTCCTAATTTCATTTTCTGAATCTGTATTGATTCCTGCATGGGTTCTGCATCTGCAAGTTGGATGTTTGCAGGATTTGCGCCTCCAGGTAGGATGTAGCCACACACACCCAAAGCTACGGGAAAACAAGATGCATTTTAGCATTATATTTCATGGATAGCGGAAAACTTAAGTTCAGGTACTTTATTTTGGAAAAGCTGATTTCTTTCTGCTGCCTGTAGCAATTTTGACCCTCACCTCTCGGTTTGTCCAAGTCCAATAACATTCTGTGTGTTGGGCGCTGCAGCCCGTCTTGTTTTCTGGTGCTGAGCACTGTAATTTGCATCCTTGGCATAATTGCACTCATTCTGGTGGTAGTTCTTTCCTGGTTTGAACTTGAGGGGGGTTTAAAGTGCAAAGGTGAATATAGACTTTCCATCGTTCTTCTTCCCACCCTCAGCAGCGAGGGGATGCTGCTGTAGCTGATCGTTGAGGCTTTAAGAGCGGGTTTGTCAATTATTCCAATAGAGCTCATATGGCTAATGTCATTTCCACAACTTTCCCAAATATCAGAAGTTTGTCTCTTCTCTTTCCACTCTATTTGTACTTAAAACATGTAACTCTCTGGCCCAGAAAGATCATTTCCTAGACCTAGATCATTTCCCCCCTCGCAGGTAATAGCAGGGAAGAACCAGCACAGAGAGAGAGCCCATGAATCCGAAGGGTAAGGTTTGGTGGGTTTGGTGAGCAGGTACGTGACGGCTGAGCTTTCACCTAAGGAAAACTTCAAATCTTTTGCTCCCTTCAAGAAAGGAAAAACACTGGGAGGAGATCCTGGGGCAACACTCCTTAGATGTGATTTTCCTAAGAGCATACCTGAGAAATCTGGGTTGATGAGGCTCGGTTGGTGTGTCCTGGCAGCACTTTGGAATCCTGGAGAGAGCAGTTTGCTCATTCAGATCTCGTTTCAAGGACAGTGCTGAAGAGATAATTAGCTCAGTTGGTTTGCAGAGAGCACCAAGGGTGATGCTGGCTCCTTTAAAATGTTAAAAGTCTGTGTCTTGGTCAATCTGACCTATTTAGCAGTGAATTGGGGATGACAGTGTCCTATGACTGAGGTCCCTGCAGTATAGGGGATGATAGCGTGCTCTGACTGAGGTCCCTGCAGAATTAGGGATGATAGCGTGCTCTGACTGAGGTCCCCCCAGTATAGGGGATGATAGTGTCCTCTGACTGAGGTCCAGGCAGCTTCAGTGACCCCTAAGCAATAAGTAGTGTGACTCCACCTGGTCACTCCCATGTGAGATCCGTACCCTGGGGACTGGTTGAGCTTTGCAGAGAAATGGGGTTGAGTTGGGAGCAGGGGGTTGGGAAGGTGGAGTGAGGAATGTGAGCGCCTAAGGACCAGAAGATTTAATATCATCAGGATTATTTTTTTGGTTTGCAGCAGATTCAAGTGGTGTTGTCTCTTATGTCTTTAAAATAGTCTCTACTCAAATCAATTTAAAAGATCAAATAACTAATCTACCCTTTGGAGTCCATCTGTCATGAAATTCAGAGAGGCGCTAGCACTTGAAATGAAGCTAATTATGGTACAGTAACTGGTGTTCTTCAGGATGACGTGCGTGTTTTACATGATGAGGAAATAAAGAGAGTAGTAGTTGGTTCCAAAACCTCTTGGGCTTGGGGGAGGATGGGGAAAGCTGAACTTGTGAGGGAACAAAATGAGTTGCGTGGGCAGTTTCCCAGTGCCTGGCTCTTTGAACACCTGCTTTGGACACTCCGTTTGCATTTATTCCTTTAATTTCATCAAATGAATTTATTTAAGAAAGCTGAAAAAAAAACCCCAAACTTTTACACATCTGTAAAAATGCCAGTGAGGTTTTTTCCTTTAAAAAAAAAAGACAAACAACAAAACAAACAAAAAAAAACCCCAAAAAACAACCAGAAACATGTTGGTTGGAGTCTTTGATTTTTCTAAAGCAGGAAAAGAATAAGGAAATAAAATATATTTGCAGATTACTTTGTACCACCGTACTCTGCTTCTCCTTTTCTGAACAGGGGAGCAAAAAGGCTTTGGTGGCTTCCCTGCGTGTAGTGAGATCTTCACCAGAGAGCAATTAGCGGGCAGAGCTGCGAGGGAAGCTGGTAACGAGCGGGTGAAGTGCCAAGACACCACTTCCCTGGGTTGGCATTTAAGGCTGGTGCAGCCTGTCCTGCGATGCCGCCCTACGGCTGGCTTCTGGGGTCACTGTAGAATAATTGTTGGGTATTTTGGCCTTTTTTTTTCTTTTTAGACATTTAAGAAACAAATTAGTTGGTGAATCTGTTAAATAAAGAACAATATAATACAGTAATTTGAAGTGAAATTTTACACTAATACTGAATTTAGTTGCTTTTTTTTTTTCACTGGATTTGAGCGAGATATAGCTCCTGTCTTTTAGGAGCAGAGAGGGCAGTGAGCTGGAAGGGGCACTGTCTCCTGCCTCCCCACCTTGTTATAAACTCCATTATATTTGTCACTTCTTCAATCTGTTTTCCTAGAAAGGGAGGCTGGTGGGACCAAACTAGACGTTTGTGGGGTTTTTTTTCTTTCCACCTGAATTATATTTAAGACCTTTACCTCCCTGACAAATATGGTTTGAACTCAGGCATGAGGTTTCAAAGTGAAATGAATTCTTACAAGTTTTGTTTAAAGACAAACCTCACCCCCAAACCCGATATCTCCCCCTCCCCCCCCAAACCCCAGGCAGGGAAGAGGATTGGGAAAAATGGGATCTGCTTGCTCTTTTTGGACAGACACGCAGTTCCATGGGGCTCAGCTGCTCACGGAGAGGTGTTCCTTTGTGTTTTCCGAACAAAACCTCTTTGAGCAGAAAGGAATTCTTTCCGGGAGGTTGCTATATGTGTGTATGCAGCTCTGAGTTCTGCAGACTCTAGTTTCGGGGTGCCTCTCTGCTATGGAGGTGTCAGTCTTTCCACTGGGCTCTCCATTTACCAAATATAATCAAACTGTTTCAACTGAGGGATAAAATAATATTGTTCGCCACAAGTTGCTCTTGTAACAGAAATTCTCGCACAAACAGTGTTTGCCACTTTTTGTCCCCAGGATGATTGAGGAGAGTGGGAAGAGGAGGAGGACGATGGCGGAGAAGAGACAGCTGTTCATGGAAATGAGTAAGTAACAAATCTGAAGACATAATGTCATTTATTCTTTGCTGAGAGCATCATTTTTACCCACATAATTTACATCTCGTTTCCACGACAGCGTTGCCTCATCCAGTGTGGAGTGTCCTGGGTGCTGGTCGGGAGGAGGGGGGTCACAGCCCCCCCAAAGGTCATTCATTTCTAGGTTCTGTGAAGCTCCTGTTTTAGGAAATTGTCACATTTCCCATATATGACAATATCTAAAGTTTGTGGGCAACTGATAAAATAAACGATGACAACAGACAGATCACCCTTTATCTTTAAAAAAAAAATAAATCTATATAATGGCAGCACAGTGCTGTTAGGACTCCAAAGAGAAGCAGTTTGAGAGGTCTTGGATTTATTATTTTTTTTAATACAAGATCATTCTCTGAAGGAGAGGCCATAATTGTTACTAGAAATCAAATGCCTCTCTGGAGATAATATAATTTTAAGGACTGAGGTGTCACCTTTTAAAAAGATATGTGCAGTTAGAGGTAAAGTTGTATGTTTTGCATGTTTGCATAAAATTGTATGTTTGCATGGCATCATGTTATTTTCCTTCCCTACGGGAGCACAGGGATGACTGAAACTCCCAGGTTAGGCAAGAATTCCCATCACAGGCTGATGAAGGTCTGTCTTAAAACAGATAGTATCATAGTATATTCGTGCTATTTTATTGAAGCAATCCCGGAGTAACATTCTTACTGTGTTTAGAAGCATCTTATAACTTCAGGAAGTGTCATTCCTGGCTAAAGTTGATTTGCTTCCTCTCGCCTGCAACCTGGCATGGGTGGTATTTCTCTCCCCTTCCCAGTTCGCTTGGTCTCGGGGGTCAGAGTGGGGCCCCTTTCTGGCTGGCTCAGCAAATGGCACGGGGCAATCCCCGCAGCCCCCACCTCCTGGGCTCCTCTGCCCCCGCTCAGTCTCACTGGAGCCGAGGTGACAGAATTGTGTGTGATATCCTGGTGAAGACTCCTTAGGACCTTGGAAAATGGCAATCGCCCTCCTCCACTCCATTTTGGGTGGTGCACAGTAGCAGGACGTTTGTCTCATCACTTCAAAGTGTTGTCTTGTGATCATTTAGTACAGAAACTGACTGGCTAGTTTTTAGCTTTGGCTGAATTGGTATAAATATTCAGAATTCTTCTGATTATCGTTGTAGGAGTTGTCTGTCTCTGCAGCAGCGGTGGTTGCGGTGGTTATTGGTGGAGATGTGGGTGCGCAGCCATTCTGCGAGGCTCGTTAGGGTGTCACTAAGAGAAATCAAAGCTCTTCAAGCTTCTTCAAGCAGTCTTCTGGTGGAGTATTTCACTATAAAGTGAACAACACATAAATGTTTTCCCTTCTAGGTGAGCTTCACGCCTAGAGCAGATGTGCAACTTGTACAGTTGATGCTTTCAACCATTGGGTTGACCAGCCATTGGGTGTTGGTCAATGACAACACACACATTTGCTGGAGTGTGGAGATAAGTGCCCCTGTGAGACAAGCGTAGCCCTTGGCGTTCTCCCCCACTGGCCCTGCTACCCACAGGTGTGTTCCAAAGAGGAAGATCCTTGGGTCTGCAGTGCTTTTGGAGCTGACAGGCACGAATTCTCTGCGAGGTGGTCTCATTTCTCTGAACTGCAGATCCAAGGGCACTCAGCCTTGTTGAACCTCATGAGGGTCACAGGGACCCACTCCTCCAGCCTGTCTGTGTCCCTCTGGATGGCGTCCCGGCCCTCAGGCCTGTCACCAGCTCCGGGGAGATGCACCCAGTGGGAACACATACGGGATTTATCTTCTGGAAGGGTATATAGAAGATGGAGCCAGATTTTCTCAGCCCAGTGGCAGGGTACGAGGCTGTGGGCTCAAACTGAAACAGAAAATTCCATCTGAATGTGAGAAAAACCCCTTTTCCTGTGAGGGCTGCGGGTCTGAGCTGCAGGGGCTCTCTGGGAAACACCTCCCATTTATCTTCGGGTGGCTTGGAAGAACAACCTTGTTGAAGCTTTTGTGGCAATGGGACACAGGAGGACAAGGACTGAAAAAGGACAAGTTTTTGGTTTTGCACGTAGCGGTTAAATGACCTTTTCTGTGTGTGTGTATATATATACACACATGTTTTATATAACTTTATATACGTATATTTTACACAGACATAGCATTTTGTGAAGACGCAGGGTCTGTGGAAGCGCTTTCTGTGGCTTGAGAGACGGGGCATGCACACCCTAATTGAGAGGTTTGAAAGAATACTGCATAGAAAATACAAAATTACCTATTTTTGTCATGGAATCACAGGATGGTTTGGGTTGGAAAGGACCTTAAAGCCCCCCCCAGTGCCACCCCCTGCCCTGGGCAGGGACACCTCCCACCACACCAGGTTGCTCCAAGACCCCTCCAACCTGGCCTTGAACCCCTCCAGGGATGGGGCAGCCACAACTTTCCTGGTCATCAGCCACCTCCAGAATTTGGATGCAGTGAGGAGCAAAGTATCCCAGGTCCTGAATTTCATCTGTTTCAGGCTCAACCCTGAGTTCATTTTACCAAAATCTAGCCCATTACCAGTTCACCAAAACCAGTGTCTAGACCACACAAAGTTCTTGTGAAGCTACAGTGTTTTTCCAGGTGTCCATGTCCCACGTGTCATATTGGTGCACTGTGTCTCTCCATCAGCCATCCTCCCATTTAGCAAGTGTTTGCTTCTTGGTCTCAAAACTTGCTGCTGCTGGTTTTAGTTTCTTTGCTCCATCACTTCCCTGTCCCACCTCATCCCCCTTGCTCAGAAAGATCCAAAGTTTATTTTATATTTCAGTAGCACGTTCATGTAGTTAAAGATTTTTCCTAACACTTGGGAGCTTTAGGAGTCTGAGCACGCATTGGTGGTGTCTAAGTGTCAGAGCTCTTATGGTGAGCAATTTCTGCAGGTAGGGTTTGTAAGGAAAGAGCTATTACCGCAGTTTATATTAAAAACATTAATTATTTTATACATATATTTAAGAATTTCTGTCTAGGAGAAGATGGCTGCTTAGAGAGGAATAAATAGAAGAAGGAGAGTTGGGACCATCAGGAATATCTTAATTAAGAGTCAGGACTGAGGTTGATCAGACAAGCTCAGCCACAAGCACCAGCAGCCATGGAGAAGCCCAATTCATTGAGCCACTGAGCTTTGGTTCAGGGTTAAGCAGGGACAAACGAATTGCAATCCAGACTTGAAGTCAATAACTGCACATGCTGATTTACACCAAAGAAGATTTTTACTGTTTTATGCAAGAAAGGTAATTATCTGCTTGACCACAAAATTACAGGCTATTAGGAATAATTTTATTCATTTAATAATTAGAAGATTAACCAAAGCTCTCTATATAGACGTAGTAAGAGTTCATCTTGCACATTATGTGGGATATAGTTCATTAGTTGCAACGAGCTGGTCTTAATCTAAAGGATAATAGCCCCTTACATCCAGCAGAAATTACAGTTTCCTTTATAAGGTCTATTAGCTTCAGCCAATAACCAGTAGCCCATTACCTTCATTCTGTAGATGGTAAAATGACTATAAACACAGTAAATAGCAGCAGATTACATCAAGTTTCTCAGTATTTTAACTAAGACCTTCTGAAGATGCATGTCAGGTTGTTTGGAGCTTGCCATGTTCGCTGCTTCCATCCCCAACTCTGTATCCTCAGTAGAAAAGCGGTGCAGAGCTCGGACGCCGCCTTTGCCCACACATGGAAAATATAGCATTAAAATGGGGGCAGAAAGGGAGGAAGGAGGCCAGTGCCACACACTGATTGCTGCTGAGACCCAGGGATGCCCATACATGAAGACACCGTGCATCCTCCCATTTCACCGTCCAGGTCAGGATTGGTGTCTGCAGAAGCAGAGAAACCTCCCCCAGGGGAAGAGACACTGGCTCTAGATTTTAGGAAACCAATCTCAAAAGTACAGAACGATTCAGTTGGAAATGAAACTGAATCCAAATCAAAGAAGGCTGACAAAGAAAAACACCTCATAGCTCAGCACAGATCATAGACACATAGAATTGTTTGGGTTGGAATGTCCTGGGCAGGGACGCTTCCCACCAGACCAGGTTGCTCCAAGCCCCATCCAACCTGGCCTTGAACCCCTCCAGGGACAGTGCATTGATCACAGAAAAGTTTTTCACCAAGTTTAAAGTAAAGAAAGAAAACACCTTGCGTCAGTGCAGCTTTTCCAAGAGTCAAATTATGCTATGTTTTGGACAATTATTTTGGGTTTCTTGATTTCTTTTTTTTTTTTTCCCCCCAACTAAAGAGGGTGCAGGCAAGAAGTCTCCAAAGACATGAAGATGTACATAAACATTTGTAGGCTGTATTCAAGAAGTCTACTCCAACACCTAACTGCATTTCTTCAGCAGCCCATCCCCACCGTGATGGATTCACGGTCCGAGAGCAGCCGTAGTGCCTCACCATGTCCTCTGCTGCCGGTGGGGAGGGCGGGGGAAGACGGGGTCAGACCCCTCCTGTAGTTCATGGAGAGGGGACAAGAGAGAGCAGGAAAACCTGGGCATGGGAGACTGATTAAATATTAGGAAAAAAATCTCTTGCCAAGGTGGGGGGGCAGAAGCCAGGACAGCGGGTGTAACGTCTCCCTTCTTGGAGAGGGGAGAAGGTGCAGAGCAGCTCGGTCTTGAGGGGGAGGCCAGATCAACCACCCCAGGGGTCCTGGCCCAAACAGGTTTTGTTTGGTTGTTTTTGTTTTGTTTTTGTTCAAACAGTTAATGAGCTGATTTTTACTAGCAAAATGAGCCACCTGCACAGGACTAAAATGAGCTCCCGCTCAGCCCCCTGCATGTCAAAACATCACAAAACAGTATTTTTCACATGAATACATACATAATAAACCAGAAAATCCATTAGTACAAAAGGCATTTCATCCTCATTTAAGTGTCTAGCCATCAATCCACGTATCATCCTGGGCATTGAAAAGGGAGACTTATGGGCACAGCTAATTTCAGGTTTGCCTCCAACGAGGCAGCTCCCTCAAATCCATCCCAGAGCTCACTGGGAATCCCCAGCCCCTGTGTGCTCTCAATAGCAGTGGAGCTCACCACAAAAGGGTTTCACTGCAATTAACCCCAACACTTGCTTTAATCCCTTCTGGCACTAACGAGCTACCCTGCTTGCTCCTGCACCGCTCCCATTTGTGTCAAGGAGATGTTCACCAGGAACCGTCACCCTCCCAATCAAAGGGGCTGTTCTCACAAACAGGCTCTAATTACTCAGCTGAAGGGCTACATGCTAATGAACACGGGTCCTGCCTGCATTTTCCAGACTAATCTGATTACTAATGTTCAGCAGCAATAGTTGTGTACGGGTGCTGCCTGCCTTCCTAAACAGCTCACAACGGGATGGAGCTCCAGGAGCTCCGAGAGTTTGTAAGTGACATTCATTGTCCAGAGTTAATCACTGGGGAAAACAAGGGGAAAATTCTCATTACAGAAGCTGCTTAGAAGGGATTTGAACATGAAGGGCATGTCTTTATTCCTCTTGTCTCCTTACACCATTGACCCCATAAGAACATGGCAAAGAAGAGGCAAAACAGCTCCTCTTGGCCACCAGCTGAGAAGACCAGGCTCCTGAGGCACCAAGCAGCAGCTCGGGCAAGTGAGAAGGGCTCCATGGGAAGATCCCATCACCCTCACACCACACAGGAAAATAACTTCACCATGACAACATGCAATATATAAATTTCTTTCACTGGTGTGAAGAGCACTGAACCTGAGAAGAGGAACATAAGTAGGTTCATATTTAAAAAAAATAGACATTTTAACATAGTTTACAGACCATGTTAAGACTCAGGAGATGTCCAGGTAGAGCTTACCCAGGGTTGCTAACAAACCTGCCAATTAATGAGCTGCCCATTTTGTTATCCTGAGTAGCCCAGATCACGGAAATAAGTTAAATTGATAAACATAAAAGGATGCAGATCACTTAACACTGGCATAGTTAATTATTTTAACTATTGGTTAACTATTTTAAATACTTAACTATTTCAATTATTTTCAACAGCTGTGCTAACCAAACCCACAAACCCAGAAGACTGCTGTGATAGCTAGACCTCTGGTCTACATGCATAGCTGTCTTTCCCTGAAGTCCTGTTGACATGTGTGTCCAAATAGCAGGGAAAGTGGAATAAACTGGCCATGGATTATGGGGAACACGCTTGTAGCCATTTATTTTAGAAGCGGGGATTTATCCCAAAAAAGTCTCTGTTCTTGTAGGTGCATCTTAACAACAAATACTGCTGCAGAAATAGAAAAATCACTCCATAATTTCCATTTTATTATCCAGAAAAATCCTTGTATGCATATATTGATATTTTATAAGTAGCGTGCCTTTACAGTAAAGAGTTAAAGTCTTTTTGGGCTAAAGCAATTGCAATCCAAGTAGATTCTGGGCTCTTTTAGAAATAATAGTGATGAAGCACACGGGTCAGAAAGCTTATGATTTTCCATAGAGACGAAGGAGGAGGGTTCTTCTATTTGTTTCTAAAGCCTGTAAAGTGTCCAAAGCACTTTTATTCAGGCTCCCAGGGTATGTTCAACTGTATTTGCGTCGCCTAGAAATTAAGCCTACAATCAAGCCCCTTCTCCCCCCTCCCAGTGGAGTTACACTGACTGCATTCATTTCAGATTAAATCGAGGTGACCAAGACAGTGAGCTCCATCAAAGCAGGAAAAACACTTGTATAAGATAATCAGGGGTCCTCAAGAGGTCTTGAATGTTGCCTCCAGAGAGATACTTACAGACTGAGATATTCCAGGCAGCTAATGAGTCTGTACAAGGGACTTCAAATCAAAACAATTGCAGAAAGAGAGATGACAACATCCAGGTCTGCATGCAAATACAGCTTTATCTGCAATGCAGATAGCTATTTAGCATCAGATGGAGATTGAAATGTACTTCAACAGATTGAATCTCCTCCAGCCTAAACAGTGTTTTCATTTTTCGCATGAAGCTGGTAATTATGTTTTCCACTTATACCTGGGTATTTCAGCAAATATTCTAGACAAGCTATTTTTGATTGGAATGGTTCCATATGCTACAAAATAATGAGATTCTTTTCAATTTTTTTTTAGGAGATCTGTTTGCGTGAGGATTAAACAATTCCCCAGTACAGGTTGGGGAAGTTATATGAACTATGTTTATCTAGTACCAAGGGTTGAAACCACTCAAAGTTTGGGAAACGTACCCTTCACATGCACACTCCTGGTCTAGAAGAGAGGAGAAAAGCCAGCCAAGCTGCCACGGGGCTTCCACAGACACGTCTACGTGAACGTCAGGAGCTGATGAAACCAAACCAGCAGTTACACAGCTCTTACAGATGTCTTTAATGTCACAAAGCCTTTTTAAGCAGGCTCACAAGGAGTGCTACCTTCTTAAATATCTTAATGGCAACTCAGTTTGTGAAAAGACAAGCAGGGGCAGTCCCTCGAGCTGCAGAAGCAGAGCTGCACCCATAGATGTGCTGCTCCCGTTTTTAAGCCTCCTTGGCTTAAAATGAAGAGTTTCTAGGGAGAGCAAAGTGTTGAGGGTGGCTTGGAAGAAAAGGAGACCTTTGAGACCTTGCCAGACTGGTGTAACTTGAGGTATACAGGTATTTCACACCCAGATACTTGAACGTATTTAGAAAAATCATTTGCAATCTTTCCTTTTATTTTTAAGGAAAAAAAAAAAAACACAATAAAAAACCACCCCAAAACCTACACGCTCACAAAGCTGAGAAGTTCAATTTTACATTTCCTGACACAAAGAGATCAGTGTTGGGAGCACCTTCCACTCTCTGGGACTTTCCTCCCACCATCGCTTTGCTCAGACTTGTATCAAACACTGATACACCTAGAGGCTCCAGCGTGTGACACAGGGAGTACCAGGCTGGACACCCATCTCCAGGGGACTACAGATAAGAGATGTCACCAGGAAACAGCCGTCCACATTGCCCAGTTCCCTTCTCCCAGCTTGTGTCCCATCCAACCTGCCAACCCCTCCACAGAGGGTGACAGAGCATCATTAACGGAGTTAACTCAGTTGGCAGCAGAGCTCCAGTTGTGCTCAAAACAATACAAATCACCAAACAAACAAAAAAAAAAGTAATACACTTAATGGGGTTGTGAAGTGGGTCTGCAAACTCATCGCCACAGCTGAGCTAGACATAAAGCAGCTCTGCAAGTCTCTCTTAGCTCTAGACAACTTCACACATGGGGTCCAGGTTCCTGAGCACTTCCAAGACCCAGCGAGGCTCACAGAGGTTTTTTTGTAACAGAAAGCTGATTCAAAGGTTTCATCTCAAACATTAGACTAAGCAGAAAAGCCAAAAAAGCAGACTTTTACATCTAGAAGGTAATTGCAGACACACACAGCACTCTGCTGCCATGGGGGTGACCTCCTTGCATGGATCCAAGGCTTGCAGCACCTTCATTATCACCCAGCAAACAAAGACCTTTGAGAACACAAACCCTGACCCAGGTACACATCTGCTCAGCCTTGTGGAGTGCTGCCCCCTCACTGTAGGGACAGCAGTCACTGCAGGGCCATGGAGCCCTACCCAGAGCAGGCAAGTCCCACAAGACTAGGCTAGTTACATGGAGACCACCATCAGCCACCACCCCAGCTCCAAGACCACACCAAACAGAATCTACCTCAACTCCAGCTGCTCAATCCCCTTCCAAAACCTTATTTCCACCTCCCTGTGTCCCACAGGCACCACACACTTACCTGTTCCCCACACCAGCAGCAAGGACTATGGCCAGATGAAGCTCAGCTGTCCTAAGCAGCTCCTTCTAGGGGAGCTCCTACCCTTGGGCCTGACTTTTAACAGGGCCATGTGTTCCTAATTAGCATTAGAGCTAATTAGGTAATGAGCAATAACCCTTTCATGGCCTTGAAGGAGGCTGGGTGTGTGCTCTTGCTGCAGGCTTTTTCCAAGGCATACAATGCTGGAGGGTTGAGGCTGCAGCTCTGACATGACCTCCCCGGGCAGTTTTCACACCGTCTGTCCATGGCTTTTCTTTGCACTGTTTCCTTCCTGCATCCAAACTACCTGGGATGTGCTACTGTAACCCAGAGGGCAGGTGTGTGGGGAGCCTGACACACAGACCTTCCATCCAAACAGATAGAAAATGGATTGAGCTGATCATAGAACCACAGAATGGTTTGGGCTGGAAGGGACCTTAAAAACCATCCAGTTCCACCCCCCTGCCCTAGGCAGGGACACCTCCCACCACATCAGGTTGCTCCAAGCCCCCTCCAACCTGGCCTTGAACCCCTCCAGGGATGGGGCAGCCACA
>JAOXJK010000023.1:120315201-120327092 GCA_025774025.1 Xenus cinereus
GCTTCTCTGGCCAACCTGGGCCAGGCTCTCCCCACCCTCCCACCAAAGAAGTTCTTCCCCACATCTCAGCTCCATCTTGAAGTGGGAAGCTATTGGTGAAGATAGGATTATTTTTTTTCTTCTAAGCTTTTTCTGCTGCTTCTGACCTGATTTGGACCTGTTTGGGAGGAGAAAAGCACGATCCTGATGGGGCTGCAATGTGGCTGGTGGTAGGAGTTCCAACCCCTCCTCTTCTTTGTCTCTTAGCTTTTGTGTACGTGTCTTCCAACACCAGGGCAATCCTCTTCTGTACCCACTCACCATTTTATTCTTGCTTCCTGTTCAGGTGCTTGTATCAGTCTCAAACGTAGTCAGTTTATAACCCAGCGCTGAAAATCACTTCACCATGAGATACCAAATGAAAATCTTTGTCGTGTTTGTGTGACAAAGATGACATATGTGGAGAAACACTCCTGCCGTTTTTGCAGTAACTCTCTGATAAGCCAAATGTTATAGAGGAAAGAAAAACACAAACTTTTTTTTATTCATAGGAGCACAGAATTTTGATGTCATCAGACTTTCAACGTATCGAACAGCCTGTAAGCTCCGGTTTGTACAAAAAAGATGTAATCGTAAGTTATAATTACTCTTTATCTTCAAAAATTTCTCCTGCATGATTGTTTCGAATATTCTACCCATGTGAATTTTAAGCATAGCAAGAGTGAGCAAACATTTTGTCAGACAATACTAGTTGTTACTTAAGCTAAGCAGAGATTCAAGATTTAATTAAAAAAAGGTAGAGATCTTGGTCCAATACTCTAGAATGTCTTCAGATTTATTCTTTAATGTTTCTAGAATTTAAAATATATGGGCCAGCTTGTCATATTTCAGTCGCCCTAATGGTGGGGGTTGCAGGCAGTCTTGAGCTCCTTGAGCTCCTGTTCCATCGTGGTGCCCCACAAACCAGCTGAGAGCTTGGAGATGCCCAGTACAGTCACTGGCATGGAAGCGCCTGGATCGGATCATGGTGGTATATATGAAGTGTAGCAGCAGTAAAGAATTCTGTGAGTCCATACCATACACACAGTGGGAGCTTTCTCCTGCCCATCCGTGGCCCTCTGGCCTGGGACAGCTCTCCAAAGCAGAGGTGAACCCATGGGGGAGAAGGTTCTGCTGCTGTTGTTGAACTGGAGGGAGCAGAGAGCAGAACAGAGCAGTGTAGGCAGGAGTAGGTCCCTAAAAGTGGGACCGGTGTGTGTCTGGTGTGGCAGGGGCCAGGAGCAGAGCGGAGGAGTCCTGCAGAGGACAACTGCAGGTCGTAGCTCCTCCTGGGGCAGGGGGTTGGAACTGGATGATCTTTAAGGTCCCTTCCAACCCAGCCCGTTCTGTGATTCCATGTGCCTGGCTCCTGTGGCAGCACCCACAGGGCCTTTGCCAGATGGCTTACAGCTCTGTCAGTCCTGTGGAAGAGTGTTAGTTCTTGTCTGCAATTCATGCTCTTGATTAAAAACCTCATTTAGTCAGTAGAGAGAAGTTAAGCGATGCTAATGATAGCACATCGTGCACTTTGGGCCCAGCCGAGTGATGCCACGCGTGTGCCTGGAGCAGCCTTTCCCGTACGTGTGTGCAGAGCTCGTGCTGTGCGCTGCACAGAATTATAGGATCATAGAGCGGAACCAAATGTGAATTGGTGATCTCTGTCTGGACCACACGGTGATCCCGGGGCACGCGCTCGGTGTGGCAGGTACCTCGGCTTTCACTGTTGTGTGGCTTTTTTGTGTGAGAGAGAAAGACCAGTTTTACATAAGAAATTTTACAGCTGACACTCTTACTTCAGACCTTTTTTTTTTTCATAATTTAAGGAAGATAACAAAAGTTGTGAAGTCAGCAAATAAGCCTGTCCTTTGTAACTGTTGGAGCACGTTCCGTTTGGCCTGGTGGGTTACCGTTGATCCCGAGATGTCTCCTCCCACTCTCACACATACTTTACAAGCTTTGAAACATTTAATGTGGTTCTGCAGATCACTGGCTGTGGTTTTGGAAGGCTTTTTCTCTACGTTGTTAACACTTCTTAGATATGCACCCAGATACGGCAGGTAATTTGGGGAAAGGCTTTGGAGTTCCAGACCTGTGTTTACAAAGCATTACGCTCTGGGCTCACTGGAGCAACTGGAAACAGTCACAGTTTAACTGGAACAGCAAGTTCCTCCCTCAATACTTAACTCCTAGTCAGCGTGAGGATGTTCAAAATGATTGTAAACCCATTGGTAGAGGGCTTAGAATATGGCTGATGTCTTTCTCAAATGGAAATACCTAACCCTGCTGAAACGTGCTGCACGATGATGGAAGTTCCCTTCTCTCCTCTGTGAGGTTTTCCTGCCAGAGCACCCAGGCCTCGAAGGGTGGAATAAAAGGCGCTCGAGATGTCTGGGTGCTGCTCTGTTACCTTAACCGAGCTGACACCAGCGATGGGCGTGAATATCAGGAGTCTCTCTCTCACTTGCAATACAAATTAAGTAACTGTTCATTCCAAAATAAATGCTAACATAGTAGTCGGAAGCAGTACCATGAAGGTGAGCTTGCATGCCTTACACAATAGAAGTTAATTTTGTTTCCTTTGTTTTTAGTTCATCTTGTTGATATCTGGAATATGATTGAAGCCTTCCGAGATAATGGCCTTAACACTTTGGATCATAACACAGAGATCAACGTGTCTCGACTAGAAACAATCATTTCATCCATCTACTACCAGCTAAACAAACGCCTTCCTTCTACTCACCAAATCAGTGTAGAGCAATCCATCAGCCTCCTCCTCAACTTCATGATAGCGGCATACGACAGGCTAGTAACTCCTCCACTTGTGTTCTTAAACTAATTTTCTCTTCTCGTTAGATGAAAGCAGCCAGCAACTGCATGAGCCTCTGCCAAGCTGTCCGCATGCTGTTTCTCGAGGCCATGAGACTGTGTGTTGTGCGCACACACACACACACACACGTATATTTAACACCAGTAGTGCCTGCAGAGATGCACATTGCTGCAGCAGCAAAGCTTTGTCTGAAAAATTGCTCTCATAAGATGGTTGGTGCCTTTGGAAGCTGCAGACTGCTGTAACCGTGTGTCTGAATGAAGAGAAACTGTTGTGCAGACTGTGAGACACACAACGTGATGGTGACGGTGGTATAGCACTGCTTCAAAAAGCCAAAGTGTTTTACTGAGCCTCGATCGACGAGACCGTTTCCTAGTGCTGCCTGGGTCTGACAGCCAGCTTGTGTCCCATCCTAACGTGCTGGGAGAACAGAGGCTACTTCTCCTTTCCCACCTGGAAGAGGTTTGATTTCTTGCTCAGGGCACTCTCTGGGCATTTCCCCGTGTCCAGTTCAGTTTTTCGCAGCCTCTTTCTTCGGGGTTCGGTCTGTTAATCTTCTTGAGTAGGTGTGTCTCTGAGGGTTCTCCGAGAAGCAACTGCAAATCTTCCACTCTTGTTTAGTGCTTCTTTTTGCTTCTTTCTTGTTTTTGTCTTTTTCACACAATCAGCTTTTATGTCAGTCTTACCTTCCTTCTGCTCTCGCCCTCTCTCCCAGCAGCAGAGAGCTGCTCGTGGCCAGGACACCCTCACAGGGACTGAGGAGTTGTACCCAAGACAATCTGCAGCGCTGAATGTGCCAAATAGTCATCCTGTTCATAATGTCCAGACTTTGATCCTTTGCTAACGTGACGACTTTTACTGTCACCAGACAGAAGCTTAGTTACCCCCCAAAAAAGTTTAAGACTTCAGAACAATCTCTGATAGTAAATGCAAATAATAATAAATTATACATAAATAAATTAAATATAAATAATAATAAAAACAGCCCAGAGCTCAGAGCAGGGACACTGGTGTGACAGCAGAGTCAGATGGGTATTTTTCTGTTTAGTTCCCATTTGGTGTTGGTTGTGAGACGGCTGTAAGGGTTATGTGATGGGGTTAGTTATTCCGGGATGGATCACACTAGAAAATATAGAATTTACAAATAGAAATAGTCAAGTTTTGGGGAGCTGGCTCAGAAGATTGAGGCTTTAGTTCGAGATGCGTTTTGCTCCCCCGCTGCCCCCAGCCCTGCAAGCGCTGCCTCCCCTGGGACGCTCCATCCCAGCACCGAGCATCAGCTTCTCTTCTGCTCCCCGGGATGGAGAGGGAAGCTGGGATGCTGCGCTGCCTTCTGCACCGGGAGAACCAAGAGTAAGAGGAGAGGGGCTGAGGCTCCCTCTCCCGGAGTTCATCAACATAGCAGATTTTATTATTTTTTTTTAAAAAAATCTTTGAGCTGGAGTGGCATCCCTGGGGTAGCGGTGTCAGCGTGGGGCTGGGGGTACCGTCACAAAGTCATTAATATTAACCAACAGGTAGAGGAATCAAACATTGGCCCAGTGCGTTCCCACGGAAGGATTTCAGTGGGAGCTGGTGTTAGGTGAGTGTGAGCAGTGCTGGTCCGTGGGTCCGTAGGGCGCTGCTGACGCAGCCTGAGCCATCGCTTCTGCACCAGGGCTGAGCTGGGAGGAGGAAGGGCAGTGGTACCGTCTTCTCCACGGCTCTCCCACAGAGAGTTTCTGACAGTTTATTCCTGGCTTGGTTTTCCCGATCATCGCCTCCCATGGCTTCCCAAAGCCCCCCACCCATTTCCCGTACCCCAGAGTGAGGGACCCTTCCTGACTCCATCTGGCTCTTTCACAGCAGTTGGCTTTTTATTTCTTTGTTTCTAGAAGTCACATTTGATTTGACAGTGGGTTTAGTTGCTCCAGATTCTTTTTAATCATAATTATGAAGCCAGACCGCGTGCTGGTAACAAAGCAGCGTGCAGTAAGGGGGAGGGAGAGGGTGCCCGACAAAGGAGTGAGGAGGGGAGCTGAGGAGCCCAGTGAGGAGCGATGTGATGTGATGAGGAAGAACCTCATCATCAGCCCGGCAGAGCTGGCAGGGACGTGTGTGTAGGCGGGAGGAAATGCCCACGGATCAGGGTGGTGCAGAAAGCTCTGGGGTGCCCCTCTCAGGTGGTTCTGCCCCGTTCCTGCGGCGTGGGGAGCCAACGGGAGGAAGGAGGGGACGTGGTGGGAGAGGTGACCCCACTGCTGTGGGTCCTGCTGCATCCCACCGGGCTGGGGGCAGAGGGGATGAGGCTTCCGTCAGGCAGCCGGGAGAAGCCCTGTGTCCCCAGCCTGCCATCTCTTTTAAACAGGTCCCCAGTTCTGTTTCCAGTCCCGAGAACTCCTCCTTGTCAGAGGGGTTTCAAAACCCTATGGAAAGTTTTTCCCTTTTCCCTTCCCGGAGGGGACAGGGCAGGTTGAACAGCGTGGCTGCAAAAAAGCATTTGGGGAAGTCGCTCACTAAGTGCACCTCCTCCAGGCGGCAGGGGCAGGGTGCTGGTGTTTTTCTAGATGAATAAACAGAATGTTAGCAGAAGCAGGCCTAATATCTGGAGGCACCACGAGACACCTTTGCAAGGACAGGTCTGTGTCCTGTGAGGAGATAGTGATGGCTTTAGTCACTTGTTTTTTCTGGAAATTACCTCAAAACTGGACTCTCTTTTGAGAGAAAATGAATGTCTATTGAAAAGGAGAGGGGGGCTGAGACTATAAGGTCAGGAGATTTGAATTAGCGAGTAGGATTTGCTTAGATAAGGTGGAGGTCAAGGTTTGAAGAGGGGGAGCTTTTCAGCCAACCGGTTTCTGATTTAGTCAAGTCTTAACTTTTATTTTTCCACACAGAGGGAATGCCCACTTACTCCTTTGAGAAAACAATTTAAGGCAAAAGTTAGAAACAAAATAGGGTAGTTGAGATCTTTACCTTGTTAACTTTATAGCCTTTATGTAGCTTGAGATAAATATATAACGCGTTTAGTTTTCTCCCTTTGTGTAGTTTCTTCAAACAGTGGCTAAAAGGCTACTGGATGTCAACAGCCATGGCCCTCGAGTCGCCGTTCCTCTGCACAGACCTCCCTGCAGCGTGGCTCTAGCAGAGCCCCCCTCTCCTGCAGAGGGGATGTTGGAAGGACATATCAGAGTCTCTGTTGGAGAAACACCATGTTCATTTCTCAGCCTGAGAAAGGTTGAGAGCCTTTACCTTGCCATGGTAGTCCTTCTGATGTGAGGTGGCTCTTCTGATGTCTCCACCTCGCTGCAGTCGGTGCCACTGATGTCAGACCTTGTCACTGCTTCGGTGCCACTGATGTCAGACCTTGTCACTGCTTCGGTGCCACTGACGTCAGACCTTGTCACTGCTTCGGTGCCACGAGCCGATGTTCGCTTCAACTAATTCTACTCTTAACGCTTTCCAAGCGCACGTGCTAAATACACATCTCCTTCCCACTGAGAAGTCTGGAGTTTTTCTAGGTCTCTTCCAACACTCATCATCATATTTTCCCCATCATTGCATTTTCCGTGACAGTACACATTATCTGTCCAATACATGTAATTACAATTACAACTTATTTCAGTTCTTTTTCTCCTTTAACTTTCTCGCTGGGTTATGGGTCTCTCCCACTGTTGCTGTTTGAGTTGAGGGTAATGACTCAGTGTAAGTTGCTGGGAATTCCAACACCTTTTAGCCGTGGTGACACACATTTCTTTTGCCCCACACACCACTAAACCAGCTTCATGGCACCGGTGGGTTTACACCGAGATCTCCACGCTGCGGCTGCCTTAATGTCCTCTGTTGGAGGTTCCCTGATCCCTCTTTGTTACTATGAAATCGGAGGAATTCAGGAGGCGGGATGCAAACTGTTACTGGTACCAACTGGGCTGTGCTTTAACCCAGCCGCCTTCTGTGATTCTGGTGACTTAATTCCTGCGTAATTTCACACTCCCCTTTCTCTCTCCCTTCCCCCAGGAGTAACGCACGTCCCTGTTCATACACACCATACCATTATAAATGGGTTTTTTCATACTTTCCATAGAGACCAATTCATTTTCTCTTGCTGATACTGGAAAATGGTTCCCCAAGTGTGCCATCTGTTCTGAGAGCACAGCAGCCTTATTAACTTAAATTAGAATAAAACCCTGTTGACATTATTCCTGTTCTGTTTGGTATATTCAGGATATCATATGACTTCTCCATTAGCTGTCAATTATTGTACTGTTCTTAAAATAAAACGTGTATTTGAGCATCAGAGTTTAAATCAAGGGCTAAAAATTTAAAACAACTAACAAAGGGTAGCAGAGGAAAAACTGAGATGTTTTACAGTGAACACATGTATTTTAATGGAAAAAAAAAATCACGCATTACTTTTTTATGGGACAGTTATGGGGTGAGCAAGACAAATGGCAGTCTCTTTATCCATGCATTTTTCATAGTTCTGCAAGAAAATTTAATTTGTGACTAGACGCTTGTTAACTCTTCCGATATGTTAGAAATGCTGCTGTTGTCACTGTCTTCATGTTATATTAAATACTTTTGGCAGATCCTAGTAGTTAACAGAGGGCTTTTGTGCGCTTCCTTCCTCAGCCTGGAGTATTATTGATACTTTCCCTTTTATGCACTAATCACTTACCAGGTCATTTTTTTCGCAGCGAGGGCCATGGGAAGCTGACGGTGTTTTCGGTGAAAGCGATGTTAGCAACCATGTGTGGCGGCAAAATACTGGACAAATTAAGATGTGAGTATTTTCAAGCAAATCAAGCCACTTGATGAAATATTTTGTTTCCATGACTGACGGTTGATTGTATGGAGTTCTGGAAGGTGACTTTTCTGCTTATTCAGCAATCTTTACACCCGAATGAAGCCTGCTCTACTCGTGTTTTTGTCGCGCGTGCCATCTGCTGGCCATAAACCACACTGAGTCTGGTCTCGGGAGGGTTTGCAGGGACATTTGGTGATTCTGAAATGCTTGGGCACTTCTTTACCTGTAGAACTTCAGGTCTGCCGTTTCCCCTGCTCTGAGGACGTCGGGGGGTTCTGTGTATCTCCCGCATCATCTGAGGCGCTCTCTGCAGCTGCTCATTCTGCATTTCCAGCTTCTTAGTTCTTACTTTTTTAACTTTCTTTTTATTCTCTTTTCATTGATCTTACTTCCTTTTTTTCTTGTTTCCGTGAGCCCTCTGCTGTAGCAGTAGAGAATCTGTGATACCCATAAACATTGGGTATGTCCTTTAGTGGTGATTCTTGTTCTTCTCTCTCTCTTAGCAGCCACGTGAACAGTTGTTGTGGGTGTTTTCTCTTTTCATGTCCACCCTGCAGAGCTGTGAAGTTCATCTCGCTGTCACTGTCAGACTTTACTGTTCAGGTCTTCTCATTTTCACCTCACCCTAAATTTCCTTTATGAAAGTTATCTGGTAATAATCCATTCCTCCTAATCTCCATGGTTCTCGTTCCCTGCCTTCAGGCTCCTTTACTTCGGTAAGCTTCTGTGCTGGCTTTAAAGCACATATAATAATGTGAAATACTAGTGTGCTGAATTAAACTCCGTGACAAGGTCTGAAAAATAGATAGTGAGAAATCATCACATGCACGTGTTAATATTTAGGCTGTGCGTGTTTTGGTACCGGGAAAACACCATTTTTTTTATCTGTCGGTGACTGAAATGAGCAGTGACAGCTGGAAACAACAAAAACCAACCCCTCTTTAGACTTTACCAAAGGCTGTTGTGGGTATGCAACATTTACAGCACTGATTACTCCCTGAACCGGCTGCACTGAAGGCAGGCTGATCGGAGGCTGTGGTGAGGGGGGCTGTCGGTGAGTGGGGGCACATTGTGGGGAAGGTGTTTTCCTGAGCCATCTGCTCTGGGGATAAACGGGCTTTTGATCTCACCCGCCTCAGCTGTTCTCCTGCTCTTCGCGGCTTCTCCTGGTGGTTATGGATGTGCTGTCTGGTGTTCTCCCCTTTCCTGCCTTTCCCACCTGTCTCTCTGGTGACTGACCCATTTCATCACCCGACTTCTTCTGTTCCCAGTTTACTTGTTGCCCTGACTCCGCTCCCAGCCCGGGTTGGACTGGAACACCAGCCTGTCTGGTTGTTGTCAGGAAATTGTCAGTATTTTTTTTTCTCCTCGCTTCATATTTTATATGGATGACAGTAGTTTGATTTCTGTACTTACATATGAGCAGGCTCATTTTTTTTAATTCTGAAAATGTGAGCAAACGGAGTGTTTTTCAGTGGTTCCTCGGCTGCCTCGCCTCTCCAGCTCCTTTCCTTCCTCCCGCCCCCAGGCTCCGATAAGCCTTCCGTGCTCGCTGAAGATCACCCTAAAAAGTCATACAATAACGTACGCTAAATACGGGGTTTCAGATAATAAAGGCCCTGAAAGTTAATCTGCTGTAGAGGAATTCCCCTGATTGTGGGATTTGGACTTGGGGGAGAGGGTACTTTGTTTTTTGGAGATGAAAGGGAGTTCATTATTTTGGATGAAAAAGTAATAATAATAATTTTGTAATGAAATAATAATAATCATGGATGAAAGTAGTAATAATAGTACGTGGTTTGTTGCAGTGTCACATCTACTCAAACTGACTGAGCTCAGTGCGCGATTTTATACAGGCTTTTGTAAATCTCATTTGTTAATGAGAAATGTTAGAGTTGCCTGTTAGTGGCATCGATATATTGATATATGCACACAGCTGTCAGGAAGGATCCCTCCAGTGACTGGCCTTGGGTCCTCATCCGTCCAGTAGCTGGGCCTTGGAGCCTCTTAGATCCTTTGGTCTCTCTGGTATCTGTCCCAGGCTTAAGATCTCTCCGATACCCAGCTCTCAAACTCTAATCACTAAATTTTCCTCCAAAAGCATCTTCATAATCTCCTTGTAGGTGCTTGGGTGAGGTTCTTAGGTCTTCTCCAGGCTGAACCATTGCTGTGTCTTCAGCTTGTCCCCGTAGGGTAGGTGCTCCAGTGTGCTGAGCGGCCTCGTAGCCCTTTGCAGAGCTCACTTCAGTTTGTCTTTCATATTCTATATCTTTCGTGTTCTGGGATTCTCAACAATTCTTTGATCCTAGGAGGTCCCAAACTGGACAGAGCACCTAGAGAAGGTCTAATAAGTGCTGAGTGGAGGAGTCTCTTCCTTCCCAAGGGCAGGACTTTGCCTTTGCCCTTCTTGAATTTCATGCAGTTCCTGCTGGCCCATTCCTCCAGCCTCTCGAGGTCCTGCTGGACAGCCACCCTTGCCCTCCAGGGTATCACCTCATCCCCCAGTTTAGCATCATCTGCAAACTCTGGCACTTCTCTTCCATCATTGATGGACACGTTGAGCAGGACATGTCCCAGGACAGGTTCTAGCAGTGGCCTCCACCTAGAATTTGACCCATTGTCCACTACCCTCCAAGCCCCATCATCCAACCAGCTACTCACCTGTCTGGTTGTTCACCCATGCAGACTGGGACATCCCAGGTTGGATACTGGAATACTGGTGGGGGTGAGGAAAGGTAGTAAGCCTTGCTCAAGTCGAGGTGAATGATACCTTCAGTTCAGTCATCGCCGAAGACAGTCGAGCTGGTCTGGTGTGGTTTGGCCTCAGTAGATCCATACTGGTGGATCCTGGTCACTACTTCTTCTGTGTGCCCAGGAATGGGTGCCGAGAGGATTTGCTCCATAATTTTCCCAGGAACTGAAGTGGGACTGATTGTCCTTTCGACCTTAATACATACCTTGGGTTAATGCCAAAATCTGCACACACCACCCCAAATGCACAGTCAGACTAATTCACCTGTTCAGTTTCTTTTCTTGGCTCTTACTGATACTAAACCTGGTATTTAACAAATATTTTATTAATTTGTACGATAGAAGTTGACAGCTTCATAGGAATTGTGAGAGGGGAGGGCACACCCCAGGTCAAGACCCCAGAAAATGAAGATGCTGGGTTTTTATTGCTTTGATTGTAACTTACTCGGAGAAACGGCCGAGGCTTCAGCTGAGCCCCGCGGGGCATCAGGCAACAGCCTTGGGGGGAACGACGGAACAGTCCATCCCGGCAGCTACAACCCGCTGGGAACAGGCGCCGGGGGTTTAACGTGGTGATATGGGCTCTGCTCTGAATGTAAAATCCTACTACAAAGATTCGAAAAAAGGAAATGGTGAGTTACACAAGTACCATTTTACGCTGGTACCCTTGGAACTGAGCAGTGTTTTCTCTAGTTCTAAATTTGTGATTCTCTCTGGTTTAAAAATACATGTTTGTAGCACAGTAGCATTGACCTGAAATTTTATATGCGAATTAAAATATAATACCTTGCCATGGGGAAGCTGTTGGCACGTGCCTGTTGTGACCCTGAGGTGAGCTCTGGAGAATGACACTGTTAGCCCCTGCTTAGCTGGGGGTTTTCTCATTGAGGGTAATTTGCTGCCCTTTATAAAGGGCAGATGACTTTATAATTATATCCTCCTAATCTGTATCTTTTCCAATTTCACTGGTAATTTCCCATGTGGAAGTTCCCTGAGTAAATGAGTTCAACTTTACTTGGGCTATAAAAGCAATTTTTAATGACTGTAAGATATAGGTTAGTGGGGTTTGGGGTTTGCTTGTGGGTTGGTTTTTTTTTAATTTACCCTTGATAGAGCCTGTTCTATTTTACTTCATTCTCAATTTATTTCCATAGCTTTAATTAACTTTCTGCTTTAAATCGTTTCAGTCTTGCGTACTGTTGGGCTCAGATTAATAGACTGTATTTACCCAGAAGATTTCTGTCCTCTTTTAAATACAAGTGCTGTCATGTTCCAGTCGTGCTCCACCAGTCCCACCTTGACAGGTTCATTACCAGACCTTCAGTTCTGCAGCTGCGGGTTCTGGAGCGGTGCTGATCTGGAACAGACTGGGATTCTGGAAGTTGGGCTCTTTAATTAGTTTTAGTTGTTCCCACAGTTTTCATTTGGGTGCGGGGATGTGTCCCCGTCCCTGGAGGGGTTCAAGGCCAGGTTGGAGGGGGCTTGGAGCAACCTGGGCTGGTGGGAGGT
>JAOXJK010000023.1:120327772-120344427 GCA_025774025.1 Xenus cinereus
AGGTGTCCCTGCCCAGGGCAGGGGGTGGCACTGGGGGGGCTTTAAGGTCCCTTCCCACCCAAACCATCCTGTGATTCTATGGTTTTGATCCTGACTTTTCTTCTACATTCAACTTTCAGGATAAATTTTCTCCCCCCACTATTCCTGATGTGCCCTGTAAGGTTATTCAACAGGGGCTTCAGACCTTCACTTGAAGCTTGTCCCTGTAGCCAGTGCTACAAATTCCAGATAGCTTTATCACCCTCAGCTGTTGTAGGCTTCTTCATGTGCCTGCTCGTTCAGGAGAATTGAATAATTTCTCTAGTTTACTAGAAATAAGCCGTTCTGGAATAGTCTCTTTCTTTTTTTTTTTTTTTTTTTAACAGACCTAGTTTTGATCACTTAAATTAATCTTATTTTCTGTCAACATATCCTGTTTGATGTTTAATTACTGATGGTGTCCTAAATAACCTCACAGAATTCTGGTGTCTGTCCCATCTTGGAAAGTTTTAGGTCTTACTAATATTAGTGTTCTGTTAGAAACCTTCCTGCATAGAGAGCTCGGACTCTGGCGGTCCGTCAGAGGCCCGGGTTGCTGTTTGGGTGGGGGGACACCCTTCCACCCGCTCACCCGTGGCTGGGAGCCGGGCAGGGACAATACCTGCCTCCCCCTGCCGCCTTCCGACACCAGCCCTGCCTCCCCTTCGCCGCGTCCACACAGGGCTGCTGAGCACCCTCCTCCGCTGTGGGGTTCAGAAGCACGCTTCGCCCCACGCGGGCCGTTAAAAAGCACGGCTCCTCTACCACCACCGCCTCGCTGGGGTCAGGACAGAGCTGCCTGTTGTGGCTCGTCGTTGTGCACAGCCTCTCGGACAGAAAATTGGGTCAGCGTTATTCTTCCCCACCCACTCACCTGCGTGGCCCTCGTGTCTGGTCCTGGGGTGGGGGTCACTGCCCCCCCCTTTCCCACCCCTTTATTCCCACGCTCCAACGCTGCGTTACGGAAATCCAACGCTCCGCGGGCACCACCTTTACCCGGAGTTTTGCCAGTTTTGACTTGATGAGTCTTAAAACTTTTTTAAATTCTAGGGGTCTTCTCAAAGGATTTATGTGGTTTTATTTTGAAGGTGTAAACATGAAGGTGTGTTCTCCGAGTTCCTTAGCACCTCCCGGCTCCTGTCTCTGCTGTGACAGTTCGTGCCCCCGCAGAGTCTTTGCTGGAGACGGGGTGGAGGCCACAGGAAGGTTTATATTATGGCATGCTTGAATTCAACCATTTATAAATTTTATCGTGATAGCAAGCGAGAAGAAATTATGTTCAGAATAAAACAAAAAAAAAAATTTCTCAGGGCTTAAATGGGTTGAAATATATTTATTTTTTTCTTTTCTGTAGTAAGCACGTACTTACTGTGGGGTTTTATTATATTTTTCTTACAGATATTTTCTCTCAAATATCAGATTCAAACGGACTAATGATATTTACCAAGTTCGATCAGTTTTTGAAAGAAGTTCTAAAACTTCCAACGGCGGTGTTTGAGGGGCCTTCCTTCGGATACACGGAGCACTCCGTACGGACCTGTTTCCCACAACAGGTAAGAGAGAACGAGCCAGGATTTTGGTTATCAACTGCTTGTGAATACAGTTCTTTCCTCTGCCGCCTGCTGGGGGTGCTTTGTGTGGGGCTGGAGGGAGCGGGGGTCAGTACTATACACTCTATAACATAAGCAGTTTTAAGAAAATCTGAATAATTTAAAATAGTACCTCTAGGTCTTAGGCAATTAAAGGATTTTGCACAATTTTAGTTTGTTTCCCCTCCTGGAAGGGACACTGTTTCCCATCAGAAGAACAGCAAGGATGACCTGTTTCTTTTCTAAAACATGAAACACAGCATTTTTACTATTTTCCCTTTGGTTTTTTTTTTTTTTAAGCTTTCTCAGTGTGTTTAGAGTCTTAGTTTCACCAAATCACTCACTGGTTGCTTGGCTTGTACAAAACACACAGAGTTTGTTTTTAAATCCGTTTCATTGTTGTGTTTATTGCTGTAGCTGGTGTTTCCAAAATATTGCCATTATGATGTTTGGAGTAGATGTTGCAGTAATGATCTTAAAAGAGCTTTTTACATTTTAGGTGTAATTTAATTGTTCCAAGGATTTGTTTCTAATTTGACATAATGTCAATAGTATAAATTCAACTGTAAACATGAACCTAGATAAGCTTAGGCCTGAAATGAAATGTGCAGACGCTGGTCGTGATTGTTCTGGAAGAAATTTCTGAAGTATTTAGGTTTAGAATTGTAGTCACTTTTACTAAGTTTAAGTTAATTAGCAATTAGTGCATTTGAAATACAACAGAGTAGGAAACAGCTTTTGATTTAGGAAGCAACGAGGGCTCCAGCTCATCCGCTCCTGAGGACAGAGCGAGCCTTGGAAGGGGCTGCCCAGGGCAGTGGTGGAGTCCCCATCCCTGGGGGTGTCTAAAAGGCGGGCAGACGTGGTGCTGAGGGACACGGGTCAGTGGTGGGTTGATGGTTGGGGTCCATGATCTGAAAGGTCCCTTCCAACCCAGACAATTGTATGATTCTGTGGTGTGCACGTGGCTCCCCTGCAGCATCTCTCAGCCCCTGACTTTGGCTCCCATGGACACAGCGGCTAGTTCTTCCTATTGATTCACCTTTAGCAATTCCTTTGCTCTGGTTTTATTCAGCAAAACACAGTCCCTAGTGAAAGGCCAAGTTTGTGGAGAGTGGAAATGTGTTTGTTTGGGTTTTTTTAATTAATCCAGATACACACTCTACCCCAAGACAGTTCTTTCATTTATTTGAAAACATTAAACCAACGGGTCCTGGGGAGAAGAAGAATAATCCATCTGAGATTTCAGTTCATTTTCTTATGCCTCCCAGATTTGAAAATAAGCTTCCCAGAGGTATTTCTGTGATATTCTCCTGTTACAGCCCATTCTTTTGCTGAAATCCTCTCCGGATGGTGTTGGTGAAGCTGTGGGGTGTCAGACGTTGGGGTTTACATGAGGGACACGTGAGCTCCATCTGTTCTGGTGAGCTGAACAGTGAGCTGTTCTGGGCTCCTGAGGCCAACTGGAAGAGTCCAACCACATCCAGGAGATTGAACTCTCTTATTCCCTCAAGCAGGGTGGTTACATGGAAACAGTTTATTGAAAATGATTCCGAGCTGATGTTAACACCTGATCTGGGTGTTGGAATCATCTGGGAGAGCGAGCGGTTAAACCTGGCATGGGTTTAACAATATAAAAGCATCCAGGATTGAGTTTTAGTGCCAGGAACGTCCCCTGGTGTTACTTAAACTGCCAAGAGACAAAGCCTTCCTGGCCAGCTGTGGCTCCTGGCTGCTCACGGGGGTCCTGGTTCTGGGATTCGCTTCTTTGAGGTGCAGAAGACTCATCGTTTACTCTGTCCGAGTGGTGACAGGGCAGTGCCAGTGGCTGTGTTCCCTTCACTCCTTGGGTCGCAGATGGAATAATTCAAACTTGTTGCCCGTGCAAGACAGAGTTTATTGGGATGTTTTTGGCGAGAGCTGCATTCTGTGTGATGGCTTCCAGATGTGGAAAGAGCTTCCCGTAATAATTTAATATTCTAGCTCAAGTGGGGGCTTCCACAGATGTAAGATATCATGTCATACTTCTCTTGAGACTTTACGGTCACCTGGCCACAGTCCGAATGTTTATCATGGAGCCACTGCATCACCGTGACGTGCCTCAGTCGGAATCTGTCCTTATGGCCCGGCCTGTCTTGTCCTTGCAGAGGTGGGTCCCCTTCGTGTCTCATTTACAGAGTGGCTTAATTGCAGCGTTTCTGCTGAGCTGAGACGTTCCCTTCAGAGTCCTGGGCCCTTGGCTTCTGTAGGGTCAAGCTGCACGTCTTGTTAAAGCAAGTAATGAGGATGTATTTATTAAGGACGGGGTGGGCTTGTGTATAAGGGGTGGTGGGAGTGTGCTCTGATGGAGCTGCAGCTCCATCCAGCAGGACAGTTGGAGATGAAGGTGGGGTCTAACACACAGCTTGGTTTGATCACTGCAGGGTTAAAAATTGCGTATCTTTGTGTTGGCTCAGGGGAGGGGGGGTTTGTGCCAGTATTTTGGGGGAAAATAGATGCGTTAACATCTTGTTGGAACAAGCACGTTGGCAGTGGGACAGTAGAAGTGGCTGAGGTTTTGCTGTTGAAGCAAACCCAGGATATTCTAAATATAAGAACAGCGTTTCTGTGACCTGCCACTGCAGCCACCTGCGAGATCTGAGCCTGGAGAGCCATGAGGACACGTAGGGATGCTAATGGCAATCAGTGAAAACACTAATTAACACAGGATAGAGATTGTGCAGGTGATCACAGAGGGTATCTGAGCAGAAACGTGTGTGTTTTCCTGGGGAGCGTTTGACCCCTGTGACTGGTCGTGCCTTCACGTTTACTAATTTTCAGTTCATCTTCTTGGAGTTTGGAACCCGCTGGCAGGTTATTTGATTGTTTTGCATCACAAATGGTGGCTGAGGGATTTTTTTGTGGTTGCCCCAGGGTTGGGTTCTGAAGGCAGCAGGAAATGTTAGATGGGCTACAAGAGAGGGCTGTGTGTAGGCTCCTTCTCTGACACCTTCAGGAGACGGCTCTTTGCTTTCCTCTCGGCTCTGCCCTCACCGAGAGCCTGTAACCGCACAGACCGGGGGCAGCAGCGATAAAGCTGAGACATTCTTTTTGGTCAATTGGTTGCAAAATTTCCTACCTGTAACAGTGGAAAAAAAACCCCCAAAGCCCGTGTCCCTGCTGCCCTCTTGTGAAGTACAGGGAAGTTGCATCACTCCGTGCACGGGCTTTGGCAACTCGCAGAATCATAGAATCGTCTGTGTGGGAAGGGACCTTTAAGATCATCTAGATCTAGCTAGCTCCACCAGCTCCATGTCCCTATGATGTTGGAGGCCCCAGAGCTGGAGGCAGCACTGGGAGGGGGGTACCTTAAAGATCATTTAGTTCCAGTCCTTTGCCATGCCCAGGGCAGTGGTGGAGTCCCCATCTCTGGAGGGGTTTAAAAGCCGGGCAGACGTGGTGCTGGGGGACATGGGTCAGTGGTGGGTTGATGGTTGGACTCCGTGATCTGAAAGGTCCCTTCCAACCTGGACAATTCTATGATTCTACATTTCTTAAAATTTTCCTTAATGGTAACTAGGGCAGATAATTATAATTCCATATTATCTCTCCAGGGTAGTTAGCTGCAGAAGTATTAGAAGTATGTATTTGCCACTAATCACAGAAATATTGATGCTCTAAATATAAACCTTCTATTTAATTAAAAACAAAATAAACCCCAAACAACCTGCAACCAAAACAAAACTGCAAAACAAAACCCATCTTATTTTTTGGCGTGAAAGCTCCGCTCCGTCCCACAGCTCCGCCAGAAGCAGCCTGGCTTTTCCTCCGGCTCCGCACTCCCTCCCGGGGGCTGTTTTCTGCACTTTTAAATAACCTCCGCTCACAGTGCTGTATCCCTCTTCAAAATAACAATATTTAGCTGCAGCTCAGGAGCCAGTCCTGTCTTCCATTTCTGCGAGTTTGCTGTTCATCTGTTTATCATTTATTTTTGTATCGTTATATCGTGTCTCTACTAATACCTTCGTTGTGGTGTTACTATTTGCCTGATACAGACTGAAACTCCCTGAGCAAAGCTGTGATTTTTATCTCTTTATAGCACAGGAAATATTCCTGCTAGACAGAAGTTGACTCATAGGGAGATTTTGAGGCTGAAGTAGTTTTCGGTATAGAAAATTGAAATTTTTCATATAATCAAGTTGTATTTCTCTTTTCTTTGCAGAAAAAGATCATGCTAAACATGTTTTTAGACACATTGATGGCTGATCCGCCTCCTCAGTGCCTTGTGTGGCTGCCTCTCATGCACAGACTCGCCCATGTTGAAAATGGTAAATGGAGTATTTTCTTGTGTGAGACATCTGCTCGGAGCAGGGGTTCTGTTCTCCAGCTGTAAATGTGCACGTAACGAGGCGCTTCCTGCCTTCGTCCTTTCCACCGCCTCACCCCCAGAGCATTTCAGGCCAGGCTTCTGTTCGAGTGAAGCGCTGCTGGGATGGAGACTGATCCTTTCTGAAATCAGCAGCAGCACTGCGAAATGAGATCACTTCTAGAGTTCTAGCATCGTTAGTAGCGGAAGACGGATAAACAAGCAGCAGAAAAACAATATTCTCTAAACATTCATGTTTATTCTGAAACGTTATTAAAAAACTTCACGTGCTTTAACAAACGCTTTCAAGTGTGGGCTCCAGAAGGGTTGGTACCTTTTCAAATGAGTCTCGAGCAGCGTTTGAGCACGTGAGTCAGCAGCCCTCGCTATGGGAGGGAAGCACTGAGCTCTCTCACCTCCAAACCTTTATTTAACTAAACTGCCCTGGGTTTACTGGCTGGCCATCTGGCTGAGGGGCTTGGGGGAGTTCAGGGAGCAAAGATGTTTCCTGCAGAAGGCTGTGAAAGCGTATTGAAACTATCTGTTGGTTTTAGAGGCCAAAAAGATGGTGTGCTTTATTTCTTTTACAGCTGCACGCAGTATATGTGTATGGCTTGTTGTATGTGAATTCTAGAAAAAAAACAACCCTCCCTTTTTTTTTTCCCTTCACCCGTAAACTAAACTTCATCTTTTGTTTCCTTCACCACAGAGTATAATCATGTTGTCATCCTTCAAGCCCCCACCCCACTAGTTGGCACCTCCTCTTCCGCTTAATGCACTTACGGTCATTTCAAGGTGCAAGGACTTCTTCCTTTCAAGGGACAGGGGGACAGACTCTGGCCTCTGGGTTTCCTTTGGCTGTTCCCAGGCTGTCTCTAGCCCAGTTCCCGTGATTTATATTCCATCCGCTGTTTCTTGACATTTATTCCAGTGATTGTCACATCACCCAGTGTGACTTTGGCGTGCTGTGTCTTGGCATTTGTTGCATTGCCTTCTCTTGAGCCCCTTGCAAAGCGTAGCTGGCTGTGAATTTAATCTGCATTTGCTCAGCACTGGACAAGGCTGGAGATGCTCGATGGGCCTTTTCTTCCTTGCAGCAGAGGAGGAGGTGAATCTCCCCATTGCTCTGGCTGTTTCCAGGGGTTTCCTGTGGGTCTCATAAAAAAAAAAAAAAATTTCTGAAGAGAATTTTGAGGGGAGTGATTTCATGGAGACAAATCTTATGGGAAAACTTTAAAAAAGGAGGGGAGGTTGATCTAGTTAAAATAGGAGGTGACCTGCAGTGTCCCTCCCACCCCCGTGTGACAGGGTGCTCTGATAGAAAACCAGCAGTGACTTCTTGCCTTCTCCCTCTTCCTTCATCCTCTTGTCCCTATAAACCTGTACTCCCAGGAAAGCACACGGGGGGAGTGAATACAGTAAGGAAACAGGCAGTAAACATCTTTGAGAGTTACAGGTTGACCTGTAACTGGTCAAGCTACCATCGACAACTTGTTCCAGTCCTTGCCCTCTAACTTACTGCAATTT
Organism: Xenus cinereus; assembly: GCA_025774025.1. NCBI lineage: Eukaryota > Metazoa > Chordata > Aves > Charadriiformes > Scolopacidae > Xenus > Xenus cinereus. Next base: position 120,335,252 of record JAOXJK010000023.1, read on the forward strand.
TATTTTTTTTCTTAGAAACATTTATTTGGTTGCAAGTGGTGTTTTTTCCCCGGGGCCAGGGAGCAGTTCCTCTGCTTACAATGCTGAATAGAAATGGTTGGAGCTGATGTAGAGAGGGATGGGGTGACCCTCAGCAGTGGGGAGATGGGGTCTGGATTATGTCTCTACAGCAAGAGGAGTTAAGGGCGGCTTGATGTTGGGGACCCGACCACGGGAAAGGAAAAATGGCAACTTGGAAGGATGGGACCAGCAGAAGGAATGAGTTTGGGATTACTGGGACATGGGTGGGAAGAGAAGTGTTGAGGGAAGGCACAGCCCTGACCACGGATGTGTCCCCTGAGGAGAACACAAGCCAGAAGTTTTTATAGCGTGAAGTCTGGGACAGGACATGGGCGAGAGTTCATTGTGGCTGTGGGTCTGGAGGGAGTATCTCCTATTAAATCACCATTTTCCATCTTTAAAAAGCAGAAGATGGAAGATGCAAAGCTTGTGCTGACAACGGGCTACTGCTGTGGATTCTGTGACTAAGTTAACATCAAGCTACTTTGGAAGCGTTGTGTCTGTTTTGATGTCTGCATATGTTAGAAAACCTTATATTTTGTTGAAATGAATGCTTGTAGGAGGTTGCAGGAATGCCTTCCTCCTTTCAATGGAAAGCTTTCCCAGAATGTAGGCAAAACCATCTCCCTGTGGTGATCTTGGAGCTGCAGTCTGAGCACTAGTTTCCCAGACAAAGCCCTGGAGTAGTGTCCTGGTGCTGCACAAGGACTAAAAGGGCTTAAGCTTCAGACGTTGATTTGGGCCCTTAAGGCAAGAGGCATGAGTGGAAATACAGGAAATTCTGTTTAAACATAAGAAGAAATTCTTTTATTGTGAGGGTGGTCAAAGCCCACATCGGGTTGCCCAGGTTGCGGGGTCTCCATCCCTGGAGATGCTCAGGACCCGATGGGACAAGGTCCCGAGCGGTGGCTGGGGATGGCCCTGCTTTGAGCAGCTCCAGGGGCCCTTCCAGCCTCAGCCCTTCAGGACTTGGTGATTCTCGCTCTGATTGCAATGAAAACCCCGATAAACCATCCCCTGAAGTTCTTCTCCTCCACCACCAGGCTGTGACCGACGTTTATCTGATAAACAAGATCCAACCTTTGTGTTTTGCTTCCACTGCCTTGAACTCCTTTCCGTGCAGTCGTTAGCAGTCGGCTTCTTCCGCACTCACCTGGTGATTTCCCCCCCAGTTATTTTTCTTTGGATTGCACTTGTCAGAGCCTAGAGCTTTTGTTCCCTCCACTTCCCTCCCAACCAGATGTTTGTCTCCTCTGCAGCTTGTCAATACTCTCGTTAATTACTCTGGCAGTCGCTGCGGAGTTACTTCAGAGACTCTTGAACACCTTGGTTGACACCTTTAAAAAAAGAAACAAAAAACAAAACAATAATCCTGCAATTTCCTTGGTTGTCTTTTCAACTCCAATATAAGCAAAAGGCAATTAAGGTCTGAACTGAGCTTGTTTTATTGGCAAAATACCATTTACAGGTAAAAAAATGACACGTTTTCTTTCTCAAGGCACCACATAAACTCCCTGGATTGGGAGCCCTGATCTAAACCCATCGCCCAGCCCTTGTTTCCCAGAGCCATCATCCCCATTTGCGTGCTGATGTGAGCGTAATAACTGTCTGCTTTTGTGCTGGCTTCTAATCCCTTTAGTTCTGCTTTTGTAGAAATAGGATCCTTTGTAAATGCGAGTGGAAGAAGTCTTCAGGCTATGGGGGTTTTTTCCTCTCCCTTCTATAACAAAGGGAAAATATAGAAAGAAAAAAAAATCTGGCTTTTAAGCATGTCATGGCTGTTACCGTAAGCTTATATTAATGTTTGTAGAAATACTTCGCTAGCTCATCAACTCTCCAGGGCAAGGATTGTATCTTACCAGCAATAGAGCTATTTTAAACACCCAAAGGTGTGTGATATGGAGAATGCAGCTGCTGTTTAGCAGTTCCCCGATTAAAAATGCCCCATGGCATTGTTCACCCGGGTCGGGTCAGGCGTTACAACCTCAAGCTTTGCCCACCTTCTGCCACGAATAAATCCTTAACTTTCCCAGAAGATTGAAATAGCTTCAGTAATTTCTGAAAGGGGTTGAGAATTTCTGCCTTTCCCAGAATCACGGAATGGTTTGGGTTGGAAGGGACCCCATTCAGGACCCTGTAGCGCTTTTGCCCCCTTTCCATCAGGAGGAATCTCTCCTGGCTGCAGAGGAGAGGGCAGATGTGTGGGCAGAGGAGGCAGAGGTCCACGGGGGCCAGAGCTGGCACCAGTTACTGCCTTTCCGTGCGGTGGCTTTGGGAACCTGTAGCTTCATCCATCTCCCTTTCCAAAGGCAAACTTGAATGTACGCTAACATTCTTGAAAGAGATTTACCTCGCTGCTCAAAGCTGGGGTGAGATTGTGGTTTAAATATTCTCAGGGTGAGAAAGTTGGGGTTTTTTATAATATTCTGGCATGAGCTTTTTTCTTATTGCAGTTTAAACCCTTAAGTCCCTCTTTTTTTGGCCCTGGCTCTGGAGAATGTGTTGCTGTTTTTCTAAGTACCTCTTGCACGTTTGCTGAAACCTTCTCCTGCCCGAGACATCTGCCCGGTGTCCAGACAACTCCATCGCTTTCTCCCGTACGTATCCTTAACCCGCCTCTTCCTTGGAATGTGATGCCCCAAATCGGACATTCTTGATGATCGTTCAATATGAGAAATATTAATCAGTCTGTGAGCTGGAATAAAGCCCTTTGCTTATTAGATCTTTCCCCTCCGACAATTAGCTGCCCTCTGGTCTTTTCCCAGTGGGACTCACATCCAAGTTCCAGTCCTTTCATCTCCTCTGTATCTCCCCCCGCCACGAGGCTCTCACGGGAGACCGATGTTGCAAGGAGCGCTGCAGTTAAATGAAAAATTGATGACGTTTGATGCCTGTTTCCTATTTTCAAGGTCAATTTCTCTGTCATGGAAAGACATTAGGTTGATTTGGCAGATGTCTTCCACGGCTCATTTCTCTGTTGTTCTTCAGATGCTTATGGTACTTTGCTGTCGTATTTGTTCCCGTATGTATTCTACAAGTTAAAACAACATGAGAAGTCAGTAGTTACATATGCATAATTTCACACCCTTTTAAGGATCATAATTACAATTCTTGTAATGTCTCTTTTAAATCCCCTGCTAGTTTTCCCTTGTTCTGTTCTTTTGACTTTGAATATTTGAGTTATTCTTTTTACCCTCGTTAATAATTTGTCCTGGGTTTTGCTTCTCTAGTCTTCTTTTGGAATTTTAAGTTGTTGAGGAACTCTTAATTTCAGACAGATTGGTCTTTTACTACAGTCTGCTCTTTCCTCTGTGCTGAGAGAGTTTATGCTGGTTTCTGTAGCATCATTTCTTTAAGGAGCTGACAGTTCTTCAAACTCAGTTTTCTCGTTGAATTGTCCTCGTTGCCATGAGTTTGCCAAAACGTGCTGCACTGGAGGTACATTCTCTCTCCTCCTCTGCCTAAAACTCAAAACACAGCTCTGTTGGCACATTGATTTCAGGTCACTTGTCATCTTTTTCCAACCAGCTCTTTTCTACTGTTTGATAAAAATCTAGAAGTCTTTCTTTTTGTTGCTTTCTCTACTTTTTGTGTTAAAAAAACCAAGACACCGGTTCCTCTGCGGTCCGTTCCCACTGGGTGTTTGCGTGTGGAGATCGCTTGCCACCATCAAGTCCTTGCTTTACGCAGCGTTGATTTGTGCTGCGATAAAGCATCATCATCCTCCTGATCATCCGGGCTTAATTACCCACAGCGTTCCCCACCGGGTCAATGCTCAAGTCGTCTTTGCTTTAGCTGTTCCTCGTCTGTTTTTAGCAGTTCTGGTGTGTGCGTCCGCTCTGGGGGCATCGGGCACTTCTGTTTCACGGGGCAGACCTTCCCGCAGAAGCCGTGTCTCTGCAGGAGTTTCATTGCCCTCTGCAGAATTGCTCAAGTCTCATTGGAACAGCTAAGTCATAATTTTTATCATAGACCAAAACTTTAGGCTCTTTCTAATGATTTCTCTCCCATCTTTCAGTCGTTTATGACAGACATATCTCGGGATTTCAGCTGACTGGGCAGTGAGCTGCTACTTTCCTGTTATTTATACAGTTATTTATACCAGCCTGTAATTACTTACACTCCACAGCAATGCTAAACCCTTTGCTCCTGTAATTCACCCTCATCCCTCCATTCCATTTCCCGTTCCAAGATGCGTTTCACACAGTGAGAGATCTCCTTTCCCTCAATCCCTTCCTCTTTTGTTTGTTCCGAAGACTTAGCTCTTCGATGGAGCGAGTCTGTGACTGTTCATGGGTGGAGGAACGGGGAAGAAGCATTTCTCTATTTTCTCGCCGGCTCCTGCATGTCACACCGCATTTAGTTGTCCAGTTCTCATGATGTTAAGATGTCGAGGTGCGTTGGGGATTTCTCCAGCGCAAGCTGTAGGGTACCAGAGGCAGCTCACGATCAGGGAAGAGAAAGGGAAGGTCCTCGGTGAGAGGAGAGGCAGAGCAGAAGCTCATCGTGGGGCTCTGGGTTTGTCTCTTCTCAGCTGACCCCAGGGCAATGATCTCCTCGGGCAGGAGTTACCCGGGGTGAATAAAGCCTTTCTGCACTCCCTGCCCACTCACCTGGTGTTGGCCTTCCATGGAGACTTGGGGGTCTGAGTGGATCAGAGGAGGGAGAAATCGGAAGAAGAAATACTGAACTTGTCAGATGGAACTGCTGGGTTACCATCAACTTAAATTTATGCGGAAGTTGCCTGCTCTGAACTCAAAATCCACAGCCTGTCCAGGATAACAAGTTGGTTTAGTGGTTACAAACCTGGGGCGGGGGTTGGAAGCTCCAATGAAACCTGACGGTCGAGGTTTTCCTAAAGTCTGCTCATTACTTTTTTTTCTTGTTTGTTTGTTTTTTCCCCTCTTTTCCCATCTCTGCCAAGTCTTCCATCCCGTGGAGTGCTCGTATTGCCGCTGCGAGAGCATGATGGGGTTCCGGTACCGATGCCAGCAGTGCCACAACTACCAGCTCTGCCAAAACTGCTTTTGGCGCGGCCACGCCAACGGGCCCCACAGCAACCAGCACCAGATGAAGGAGCATTCCTCCTGGGTAAGTCCCCTCTCTGTCCCGCTGAAACACTGCCTCTCTGCTCATTTCCTCTGAAAGTTAACATTTTTTATAGTAGAACAGCACAGCAGGGCTTTTAAAGGTTTCTAAATAGCAAAAACGTATAAATAGGTAAATTGTACTGGTTTTATTACAGTCATGTTGTTAATTCATTGACGGTCATCATTGCTGTTTAAAGCACATGAAGCAGGACAGTCCTTCAGCCTTAACACCTGTGTTTTCTTCCCCTCTCCACATCAATCCTACTTTTCCTGTGTTTTCCTCTCTTCAAGCTTAAAAAGACCTAAAGATTGCGATGCCCGGCCTCCCCAGAAAGGTAAACCAGCTGGTGTGAATGCTGTGCCCACAGAGGGACTTTATCCGAGTGGCACCTTTAAAGACAGCATGTCTTTAAGAGAAGGATTTGTCCTGAAAACTGTAAATATGTGTGCTGAAAACTCTTATATAGAAAGCCTTAAAGAAATTAGGAGAAATATCACTCAGATGACTGTATGATAATCACATCTCAAGAAATAATAGATAATTTTAGATATAAACCCCCTATTTTATAGCAAAAGGTTAAGCCCAACATTTTGCTTATTCAAAGAGAAATTCAAATGATGATTGGCGTATAATTAGTAATTATCTTCTTGAAGAAGAGTCATTATAGTATTACTGTTTAATTTGGAAAATTGGGGCTTAATACCAGTCAGTAGCTGGAAGGCAAAGAGAGGAAAATTTGGACTTAAATATTGTCCTTTTTTAACCACGTGGGTAATAAACTTCTGGAATGTTTAATCTGAACTACCGGTGGATTATTACCCCTTTAAGTACATACAAATCCAGCCCGCCTCTTTTAATATAAAGCCGTAGATCTGTTATAAACAGCAGCTCTGGTCCCTCCTGAGGTCCCCGAGCTGTGGGTCAGGTCAGACCCTGTCCCTCTGCCGTGGGTCTGTCACCCCGGCTCGGCGCAGGCCTCGCTCTCAGCCCTTTGGTTCTTACTGGGCTGTGCAGAACACCTTGGTTTTAAGGTGTAACGTGAACTGGAGGAGCGGGAAATGGGAAGGGAAACAGGAAAATGGAAATCTGTGGCTCTTCTAGGAACCACAACAGCGGGTTGTCGCGTGGTCCAAGCCGTGGGAATGTGGGAGCAATCCCTGGCTTTAGCAGGACCCAAACAGTGCTCTCCCAAGGGAAGGTTTAGGAGCAAGGAACCAGAAGGAACCGCGAGGAACCAGGTCTCCTAGACAACCTGGGTGCAGCCACCTCGATTGACAGAGCAAGAACGCAGATTATCTGGTCCCAGGACCAGGTAGTGGCTCTGGAACTGCTTCCTTCCATGCCCTTCAGTGGAAGGAGAGGAGGGAATTGGACGTACAGAAGGAACGCTCAACAGTGGACTGATTGGGAAGCAGAAGATTACTGGAAACTGTATCAGGAAACAGTGTTTTTATAGAATGAATTGACAGAATGTCTGAAGGAAAATAGCTAGAAAAGAAGAAAATAGTTGGGAACCTTGAAAGAAGCTAGATTTTTACATTTCTCTTGTTCAGCATTGTCAGAATCCGAATCACAGAAAGGTGACATTAAGAGGCGAAGGGTCATCTGAAGGTGAGGCAGAGACAAAGGGTGGAAATCAAGGACCAAAATGGAGACGTTTGAAGGATTTCAGTAAACAATAAGGCAATCACAGGATGCATTTATGTTCCTGTAGTTTGTAACAGTATTTCTGGCTCTTCCTCAAGAAACTTATATCTGAGCCTTTCTAACCATTTGCTGGGTTTTTTTAAGCTACAAAGTGTTTCAAATGAACCAGGAAATTCAGGGATATGTAAAGTACTGCTACAGGCTGGGGTGTCTCCTGTAGGCTGGGCATGGAAGAGGCATCTTTTATGAGAGATCTATTAAATATTTTTTTCTTTTAATCTATTTTAACTTTTGCAAGTCTTGTGTGTTAATTTTATGAAAATTAAAAATGAGTCTTTCTTAATTTTTAAAAAATAGGCAGTACTTTTGGATGTGGACTGTGTTGCTCGTTCAATGGCAGACAGTCAGTTGGGGAGGTCAGGGCACCTGAAGGGTCTTTCTCTTCAGTGGGACGCTTCTGCCATCACCTGCTGGATGACGAGTACAGCTAGTAAAGGGGGAAAAGCCAGACCTCAAAAGGTGAAGAACATCCCGCAAAGGGATTTAATTTAAAGGTGTCTATTCTGGATCAATTATGTTTTCAAAACAATGCAGTCGAGTGCAGAGAATTGCGAAGTTCTGAGGTGGCACCTCCAAAGCTCCACGGAGGGTCCGTGGCTGGGGGATGCAGTCATTTCTGAGCTGAACACCCCTCAGCGATGCCAGACCCTTGGGGAAGGGCTGTAGATTGGGGTCCGGACACAACAATGCGACCGCAAAATGCGCATCGTGAGGCTTTGCTCCTGCTCAGCTCTGGAATGGCCTGACCTGCCCACGTGTGTGCTCAACAGTAGTGTCCTCGTTCCCGCTGACCACGCCTGCACAGAGTGGCTCCTTCTCTCATACAATAGGAAAAGAAATTTGTTTTTCCTGGGTTTTCAGTCCAGCCAGGTCTAGTTCAGTCGTGTATGGTGTGTTTTCAGAGTTTTGGAGCCCTGGGACCCAGAATAAGCATTAATAGTGAGTATTTTCATAGGGTTCTTTTTCCTGAAGTTCTGAAGTGCCTTTGATATTTTTTTGATACTATAAATCACATAGTATAGTGATTTATTTTATATATATATAAAAATAGGTATTACTATAGTGATTTTATATATATTTTTGTAAGTTCAGGTAGAAACTTTTTCTTGAAAGCAGTTGTGCTGCAAAAACATGCTGCTTGTTGGGCAGGTTTGGGGAGGTGGGGGGGAACTTCAAACACTTTCCAAATTCTTCCTTCTGGCCTATTTCAATTTTGGTTTTATTAAATAGCCTTAAACAACGATTCATTTAGTTATGCACACGCAGCAGAACTGAAAATCTGATTGTTCATTTGGAAAGCCCGCGGATTAGTCAGTGTTGGGTCTGTTTGTTTATTTTTTCGGTCGGCTGAACCTCAGGGGTCTCCGTCATCCCTAAACGTCAGGTGAAATGTCAAAAGAGCCGAGTTACCTACAGGGGTGGCCTGGGGAGTGAGTTTTGGTGGCTTGTTATCAACTGCAGTTGAGCTGGAATGTTCTTCCTGCTATAAATAATGGAATGTTTGTTATTTATAACCACCCCGAGGTGGTGGCTTTGGAGGAGGTACCCACAAGCCCAACACACGTGTAGCTGTTTCTATAGCGATCCCACCTCCGGCTGGGAAGTCACTACGCCGGGGACTAATCCAATCCAAGGCACCAGACAGGCCCTTTTATCTACCCAGTTAAGGGCTGGCGATACCCTAAGTAGCTGTTAACAAGACTTTTGCTCTCAGAATTACATCTCTTACATTTCTGGTTCATTTAATTTCCCATTTAGTCCACCTTGAAGGTATGAGAAATTTTTGAGCGTGTTTGTGTTCAGTCCCCCAGAAACGAGCCAAGAGGGGACACGGTATGAAATCATGGGCTCTGTGTCCCCGTCACGTCACCGTCCGTCCGTGGGCTCCCTCACCATCCTGGGGCTCCCCTTCCCGCAGGAGAAGCTCCTTTCCCAGGGCGGGTTTCCCGGCAGAGGGCACGATGCCCTCGCACACCGGTTCTCCCGTGCCCGGGTGCTGAGCTCCCTCCCACCGCCCTGGTGGCTTCTGCTGAACCCACCTGGCTGCTCACACAGTTCTGCTGCTGGAGAAGAGGGAAACTTCTCTCTGCACTGAATTCCAGAATATTTTTTTTTTGCTTCTTTACCAATTTTCAGTGTAGGAGGGGGATAACGCTGCCTTACTTGGTGTTTGCGTCTTGGGCAGCGTGTGATATTACAAAAAATAACAGTAAAATGAGGCAGATTATTGAATCATAGAATGGTTTGGGTGGGAAGGGACCTCAAAGCCCCCCCAGTGCCACCCCCTGCCCTGGGCAGGGACACCTCCCACCACACCA
>JAOXJK010000023.1:120344527-120363815 GCA_025774025.1 Xenus cinereus
GTGGAGTCTCCTTCTCTGGAGACATTCCAACCCCGCCTGGACACGTTCCTGTGGGACCTGCTCTGGGTGGACCTGCTTTAGCAGGGGGTTGGAGTAGATGATCTCCAGCGGTCCCTTCCAACCCCATCGCATTCTGTAATTGTGACCTAATCCTAATGTAGATTCATGGCACGACTTCTTATTTCTCTCGCCATCCCCCTGTCCCATCTCTCTTCCCGTGGATATCCCAACCCTTTTTCTTTGAAAGCTTGGAAAAAAAGGTCATCAAATCTATACATAGCTGATGAGGATGTAGCAAAAACCCTTTCGCTGTCCTCCCAAGGAAGACACTACCCACCTTTTCCCGTGGTTACCTTCAAATCTCTCCGCAGGGCCGTAACATATGAGATTTTAAAACTACCACTGGGGCTTTACAGCTCTCCTGGTTTATGCCCATGTATTTTAAATGTTTTTTTGAAGCTACACACAGATGTTTGAGTTGTCAGGAGCCGGCTTGAGGGAAAGGACCAGCAAATACATTCTGAGAAAGTGACTTTCCAAGAGGAGACTCCAGAATTAAACATTGCAGATCCGCAGCGATGGCTAAAAAGGGGGCGCGAGATGCCCTTCCCCTGCATTAAACCCAAAACCTCGTTAGGAAACTTAATTGGAAGCGGTCCCCAACTCCGATTTACCATGTAGCCTATCAGGATCCCCATCTCTCCTTACAGAAGACCCAATTATTAAGCAATTGAAGTTCACTTAATAAAAAAAAAAGCTTATCATTTGGGGGACAGACCTCGGGGTCTGGAACACGTTTAGCTATTAAATATTCAGCAATTTAGTAGCGCTCAGTACAATCCCCTAGAGAACAAAAGCTTTAAATGCTTTGTTTGTTTCAAATTAAAGGCTGCAAGGTTACTTAACACCAAGACAAGACCTTTTTCTTATTTTTTTTTCCCACTTTCAATTCACATAATAGCTGAAGGGCAAGAAACCAAGGTAATGAAAAAGAGTGATTTCCTTCTGCTTCCTTTGGAAAATAGGAAAGGGAGCGGGCATGGGTGAGTGAATGTGTAAATGTAAATATTTTAGAAACTGCTGTCTAATTCTCTCATCCACGGGCTGGTTTCCAAAAAAGTGCTGTAGTTTAGTTACTCTATATATTCTTTTTTCCTTCGCTAAGCTCCCATTTCCAATTCTGGAAAGATTTGCAGCGAGTAACGGGCGGCAGGAGCATCGGAACAAGACAGACAGGTTCCACCAAATCATCCAAGAAAAGACGTGAAGCTCTGGTTCCTTCCCAGAAACAGGAGCTAAAAAACCTCTTCCCCTTCTTGTCGCAAACCCCATCTTAAGGGGGAGGAAAAAATACACCTCCCGGGAGCTGGGTGCTCAGATTTTTGATTTAGAAGAAACTAATTGGGGGAATAAAACAAGTTACCAACATGCATTTAGCAATATTTTATAAATTATTGGTACCGTACGGTACCAGGCAGACGCCCCAAGTACCGGCTGCCAGCCTAACCAGAAAGATTTTAATATTACAATAAAATGAATATTAATAAGAGATTTTATGGCTTTGCATTTTTTTTGTATATATGAAATGTGGGCAGTTAAGGTTTATAGAGATGGAAGTTAAACTGATTTGTCACAGAGGGCACCTTGGTGTGAAGTGAAGGAGAAGAAGGTGCCTCCTTGTCCGAGAAGCCAAGGATGGAAACCTGCCTGGTGTTTCAAGAGCAGATGAGGCCAGAAGATGAAACATCAGGTAATTACAGGTCTATTTACTATTATCTATTTCCAACAGGGGAAAAATTCAACTGCTCCTCAAACTTCTGTCTGATATTGGAAATAGAGGAGTGGGGCTTCCCTCCAGACCAGCAGAGAAGGATCCCCTCTTGCCCTCAATTGGATTGATATTCAGATGGGATTAATCAATTAAGAGCTCGTGAGCACTACAAACAAGGCAGGATCTCTTTTTTTCTTAAATTATTTTTTAAATACAAACCACCACACACAATATTATGACTACACAGAGTATATTTACAGCCCATCAAACTTCACCCAGAGTTTTCCAGATCACTTATATAGCAAAAAATCATAGAATGGGTTGAGTTGGAAGGAACCTTAAAGATCATCCAGTCCCACCCCCTGCCATGGGCAGGGACACTTCCCACCAGACCAGGTTCTTCAAAGCCCTGTCCAACCTGGCCTTGAACCCCTCCAGGGATGGGGCAGCCACAGCTTCTCTGGGCAACCTGGGCCAGGCTCTCACCACCCTCACAGCAAAGAAGTTCTTCCCCACATCTCATCTAAATATTAGATACTATTAGTCTTCTGGAGAACAAACCACTTGCTGATGAAACCACCCGCTCTGGGTGGGAGTGGAGACTGCTCTGATCAGCGATATTCTTCTTCTCCTTCATCCTTGATGTGATGCTCCTCTGTCCCACCATGAAAGCCAACTGCAAACAAATCACAGGTCTTCTCCCAGTCAGGGAAGTTTCCTAGAAAACCTTCCTGTAAAAGCTTGGTGGCCTCCAGAACCTCCAAGAAAATATGGATCCTTTCTCTTGGAATCAAGGGTTGCTGATCCAGAGCGGCTTCTTAAATATAGTAAATAAAATCTAGATGAACACAAAGGGAAGGAAGGAGAAATATGCGTAGGTCGCCAGTATTTATTGCAAACATACATCAAGGATGGTTTTGTATAGAAGTTAAGGTCAGAAAACATTAAATCAGCCGGTGTCACCTCCTATATCTCATTGATCATTAGATGTCACCACCTTCCTTCTCTACTGAGCCCGGACATTTGTATTTGGGAAAGGTTACCCCCATGAAGGCAGCCACACTTGATTTCCAGGGGTTATCAATGTGTCTCACCACCCTTGTCTTAATTACCAGCATCGATGAGAAGGTCACACGCACTTGTGGGGTCGTGGCTTCCTGAGGTTTTTATCTTTTGGCATTGTTTTGAAAATTGCTGTGTTTTCCCCAGTTCTGCAGGAGCATTTCCTCTGGATTTATTTTGCTGGGATACGATGGCTTATTTTTAACTTTCACGCTCCTTCTGTCGCTGCTGAGGAATGGTGTCTGCTTCCACCACGCTATAGGCATTTTTTTACCAAAATTGCATAAATATACATTTTTTAAAAATGTGAAGATGTTGAACAGAAAACAGGTTACATCATTTTTACAAAAGGGCTATGAAGCTGAGCATGTTTGAAATGCGTCTTTCCCTTGATTTTTGCTCTTCCGTGAGGTTTGGCCTTTGAGTTCCACACCTGCTCCGTGGAATTCGCCTTCCCTTCCTGGCGAAGGCAGCACCTCCCCGTATTTTCTGTAGTCATTTGATCGTGGCTTCTGCAGAAGGAGGATGCTTTCAGGTGTCTCCACGCGGGTGGTTGGCTTTGACTGAGACCCCACGGGCATTTTCTTCACAGTCTGAGCCTGAAGCTCGTTCCCAGCTTTCAGACCCACGTCCCTCGCAGAATGTTTACTCTGGGCTCCTTGGTGGGTTTCTTTCCTGAAGCATTTTGGCCACTGTTATATTGAAGACCTGAGAGCAGAAAGGCTTGGGTGATGCACTTGTTTTGGTTGCAGCTTGCCTTACTCTCCATGACTGAACTAAATTCTCCTTTATTTTGAATTCTTTTTGTTTGTTTCCATGGTAGGCTGTGAGTATGTGCGTTTTTTGCCGGCTGAGAGAAATCTCTCATTGATTTCAGGCTGGTAGAAGGTCATTATGATATTATCCAGCAAAATGAATAGGAATCTCCAAGTAGTTGGAGTATAATTCTGGTTTATTACTTTGAATTCTTCTTTATTCATATTCTTCATCAGTCTTGTAGTGATCTTTTTACAGTATTAGGAAGCAGCTCTCGCCTGCTCCTTGGCAGCGCGATGTTCTCAAGGCACTACGTTATGTCACCGTGTTATGGGATACTGTCAATATTTGATAATAATTTCTCATCTTATAATACTTGTGTTCACAGCCACGGTTCTGGAAATGCTGCTGTTAATCTGGGACAGAGTATGGTGCTTGTTAGAATTCCTTTTATACTTGAGAAAGGACCTGCGACCTTTTTTTAACGCTTAAGCTATTGCTGCTGAAGCCGAACAAATGTCAGTTAAGAATCTACTTTTTATGATCAAGATAGTAATGGAATAGACAACCAAGGGAAGTTGTGTCGACCTTTTCTTTCGGACGCCTTAGATCCAAACTTGTTGAAATCAGGCTTTAGGCAAACCCAAATGGCTCGTCTCAATGCTGGAGCAAGTGGGTGAAATTTAAATTTTGGTTTGTTTTGTTTCTATATGCAGGAGGGCAGGTTCCACGGTGGGATAATCTCTATTTTCCTTACAATTTATCAACCGTATATTAATTTTTCTTTTAGTTCAGAGCGCACAGGGGTTTGCGTTTAGGCGTGTGTGTGTGTTGGTTAGATGTGTGCTTGTGTTCCAGTCGCTCGACATTCCTGTTCCTTCCCCTCTGCTGCCCTTTCCTTTGGAATTCCCGCGGCTCCCGGGTGCTGTCCCCGGCTGCTCCGCGGGCGCTGGGTTCCGAATGCTGCTCCTGTTAAATCCCTGGATTTACTGATGTTGCTGAAACCTGGCATCCTGCTGGAATGGGAGGAAATCTGAGCTGCTGAAGACTTTAAAATCCTAAATGTCTTTATGGCAAATAACTGGGGACTTGGAGTTGTACAAAGGAGAGAAACTATCCCATCCCATCATTAATCTGGGGAGGATGTGCCATAACTGGCTGGGAGCAGCCACGCGGGCAGTCTCCCTCTGAGAAGCAGCTTTTTAATCTCAGCGTGGCATTCCCTTTGTCACGTGCCTGTTTTCCTCTTGATGAACATTGTATTTCGAAGCCGTAAGTTTTGCACTTTTCCGTTCGTTAATTCAGGGGGAAGAAGGCAGTGAAAGGCAAAGTGCAGGTGGTGGTTTAAAGAACTTTGGGGCACGGGCACCTCCCTCCCTTCACCTTCACACGGGTCAAAAAGGGGCGGGCTGAAAAAGAAAAAAGATATATATATATAAAAAAATATATTTTAAAAAAATTATTCCCATCGCCTTTGTCGCCGGACAATTCACCCTCTCGACTGCCAAATCCATCCTGAAGAGGTTTTGTCGGGAGATGCCGGGTCACGTGGCGGCTCCGTTTCCGTAGAGACGGCGCGGTGCCGGGATGCTGCTGCGGGATGCCGGCGCGGCGGAGGACCGGGGAGGCGTTCGCCAACAACGCAAAGGTTTGCCGGGTTTTCCATTCGTGGCCGGGGCCTGAAATCCTTCACCGGGGCACGTCGATAAGGGCGGGAGAACTTCTCCAGGCACCGCCGGGAACGTCTCCCCGCTGTGGGGTGAGGGTGTGCGGGGAGAGGGGTGCCGGGGAGGAGCAGCAGCCTGACCCCGCTGCCGGCTTCCGTTCCTTCCTGGCTGTTGTTAAATTGCGGGAGAAGCTCGAGGAGGGGGCACACGGGGGTGTCACAGCAAAGGGGTCACTCGCCGAAGGCTTCCCCCCGGCTCTGCCCTGAGTCATCCTCACCAGGGCAAGAACAAAGTCATTATGGAGTGCCATCGCGCTCCCTGCCTTGTTTACAAGGAGAATTATTATTAATGGGTTGTTCACAGCCAGGTGACGTTCCAGTGGAAAGCAGCAGGATTTACCGTGAGGCTTTGTCAGGAGGGGCGATATGCACATTGCGAATGACTGGAAATAAATGGGGGTGATAAGTTGGGGGGGGGTCGGTGCTGGGGAAGGCTCCTCAGCGCTGCTGTTAGAGATGCTGCACACAAACAAATTGGCTATTACATAAAAAAACCCCTCAAAACAGTGAAGACTTCGTTTTAAAACTGCTCAGAAACAATACATTGTAGGTATTTTCACTAGGTGTTGTTGTAGCGTTCGGGGATTTATTTTCCTCCGTGCTCATATTTCTGTAAAATCCCCAATATCAGTGTGTATTCTTGGGTCTGGGGTTGGTTTTTTAACTCCTTGGCACCTCTGGTTTGTCTCTGCCCATCCCAACACAAGCATACAGCTTAAACTATTTGTTTTTAATTACTGCAAACCCCGTAAAAACAAAAATAGTCTGTTTGTCCTTCCTGCTGCTGAAATAGCCTCAGTTTGCAGATTTTTGGAGGAGAGAGCAGAAAGGTGACAGCTCTGAGCCCCGGCCCCAGGCGGAGCAGGGCTGAGCGGTGGGAGGTCGTTCCCTGGCAGTGAGTGGGGGGGGGAACGTGTTATCCCGGCCAAATGCCTTCCAAAAGCTTCTCTTTGGCAAATATTGCGGCTGCTGTTCTGGGGTTATGCATTTTTAACCTCAGTTGCTGTTGGATTATACATTATGTTGTTGTTAATTTTTTTTTTCTGCTTAACTTTGCATCAAGGGAGCTTTGGGCTGCTTTATTCCTAAGTGGCGTTAGGAAAATTAGTCACAGTTAAAAAAGATGTGGAAAAGCTCCCTAAAGGCATGGAGAAAACTCACCTTAATATTTTAAAGGGAAGCAGAGACCTCATTTCTCGTTCCTAGTCCACAAATAAAAACCCACTCTTGAATAATAAAGAACAGGAATCGGCTCTTTTCTACTGTTTAAAATAACAGCGAGAACGAAGGAGTAATTAGCCTGTGATGTGATATATACCTGCAGATTGTCTTGAAAGTTGCTCGGATGATTTGCGCCGGAATGGGGTGGTGAGATCCGATGTAATACTGGGATAGTTATGTCCCATTTTTATAGGAAAAGGAGTTTTGGCTTAGCATATCCACGGATGTATTTGCCCTTGGCGCTCTCACTGGAGAAGTGCTAGTGGCTATTTTTAAACAATTCCTAATTTTTCCTTGTAAATGCGCTGTCAGAAAGTCTGGCACGAGGAGGAGCTGCTGACAGTCGCCCTGGCCTTGGAATTTTACAGAAGTCTGTGCCGAGTAAGTGTTGGTGCCCTCCTGAAGCTGTAGACTTATCATTATTTTAATTACGACGCAATAATTCTTTAGCTATATTTAACCAATCCTGTAACCCAGCTGTCTTAAGGAACTGAGGAAGCGGTACGGGGAGTTTCCCATCCCATTCCCTGCCGTTCGGGGACAGCCACGAGCGCGTTCCCACTCTCAAGTTCATTTCATCTGCACAATTAATGGGTCTGCGTGTCCTGTAAATGCAAGTTACTCCCTTTTGTTGGGGATTTTTGTTGTCGTTCCCCGCTCAGAAGAGAGACTGAGTACGTACCAGAAACTTAGATCTCTCTTCTTTACCGAAAGCGCGCTTTGACTTTAAACAGACTTTATTTTTTATATAACAGTAGAAATAACACGTAACGATTTCCCACTTTTTCTGGAGGTTTTTGGTAGTTTCTGGGGGGATCTCAGAGGTAACACCAAAGACAAACCAAGCCACTCTTGGCAAAGCTGCACCACGTACCCCCAAGGGAGACTCAGCCCCGTTTCAACAGCAGCAAAGCTCCCTTGCGTGAATTGGAGCAAAACTTGTCTTTTAAATGTCTGATTTTTCCAGTGCAGTCTGTATTTTTTCCCTGCTATTTCCTCTGCACGACCTGCCCGTGAGGACACCCCGAGTCCCTGCCTTCAGCTTTCTTGCTCCTTTCCCTTCCACAAAAATAAGCGGTTTTAGTCCTTTTCTGTTCTTCGTTCTCTCGGACATCGCTCGCCGCCCGGCACCCCACGCACCGGCCCCAGGAGACCCTCGTGCCCTGCCCCGAGAAGTGGGTTTGGTCTGTGCAACGCCGTGCGAAGCCCAAACGGGACCAAACTGAGCGGCCTTTTTGTTTCAAATTGAAGAAATCTAACCTGAAATGGTCTCAGACTAGAAATGGAACTCCAACAATTCAACTCTCCTTAAAAATTTCTCATTGTAGCAGCATGTTTTAATTATCAGGGTCTCCTCTATAAAGCAAAGTAAGACTTTTAAGCTATTTATGCAATCACAGAATCATTTAGCTTGGAAGGGACCTTTCAGATCATGGACCCCAACCATCAACCCACCACTGACCCATGTCCCTCAGCACCACGTCTGCCCAGCTTTTAAATCCCTCCAGGGATGGGGACTCCACCACTGCCCTGGGCAGCCTCTTCCAAGGCTTCACAACCCTTTCAGTGTAAAATTTTCCTAATATCCAATCTCAACCTCCCCTGGTGCAACTTAAGGCCTATTGTCCTCTTGTCCTATTGCCTGTCCTATTCCTTTAGCCCAAAGATACAGTGCCCTTTGTGCAGTCCAGAGGAGGCAGAAGTGTGGAGCATCAGGGACCAAGAGGTCTCTGCTAGTTGGCTTTGGGGGTGGGAAGGAGAAAAGACACTGCACCTCCCTTGGCTTTGTCACTGTGGCTGCAGGCACCAGTTACTTGGTGCATGGGTCCCCTGGCTTGCAAACATGGCCTGGGAATAACCTCTACGTTCAGTTTTATTCACTCGGGATAGAGTCGATGCCTGTCCCAGGAAGCTGCAACATAAGTCCATGAGGCAGCGTTCCCGCTGCCGTGCCTGGGGAAGAAGACAGCTGAATCCCACAGCTCAGCTACACCCTACTGTTTAGTCCTCTAAACCGTCCACTTCGTCTTCCTCTATAAAAACACCCAGGCAAATATAGAAATGTACATATTATTCTTGCGACGTGGACTCTTAATGAGACAGCTCCAAGGGGTGTGATTAACATGAAATAATAATGTCCCTGGGGGACAGGGAGGCGCAGATGCAGCTCCTGCCTTGCAGAACTCCAGCACTTTAATTGCCTTGTGATGGCCACAGCGCTGCAAGACCCAGACTACCATTTACTCCATCTGGTGGTCTGGGCTACCAGAAATGCTAAAATCAATTTATTTTGCTCATTCTTAGCTGTAGGTGCTACTTTTTCATTTGCGTTGTGCCTTTAAATTTACTTGGTCTAGGAATCCCTGGTTGGTGTGTTTAAGAATGCATAGTTCAACCTTTAGCCAGAAACTTCATTCTGGCTTTCACTGATCACTTTACTGTTGCTCTTCCTCATACCTTGTCTACATTTTTTTTCTTGATGATTGGTTTTCTGAGAAGACAGATAAGAATTTAAGGTATTTTTTCTTTTTTTCTACAGCAAAGAAAATATTTTTTTCTTTTTCTAACCACAGATGTAAAAATGTTGGATGTCAGAAATTACCTGCAGAGTATAAAAGGCTAATTCCAGCCACCTATGACTTGTATCATGTAGCTGATATTATCTTTATACAATTACATTTCTAGCAACCAGGTCATTAGCTATGAATTGTTTCATGTGCTTTGCTGCCCATTTTTATTGCACTCATAGTCTAAAATTTGGCATAGATTCCTTTATATATTTCCCTTTTTATAATGCAAGCTTTCTGTTTGTAGGTCTTTATAAGGTTGTGGCAGATAAAACTCCGTATGTCAGCATTGAAGAAATTACAAGAAAAGTCTCTATTGGGTCAACAAGATTTGGCCACCCGTGTTTCTACAGCCCCGAGGATATAAAATTGGGAAACCTCACTATCAAAGGTGGTGAGCAGATCACCTTCAACTCAGTGGAAGAGGTGGATGGAACGATGGCCGTGAACTGCGGCGTGGTCAGAAACAACCAGTCTCATTCTTTTACTTTGCCCCTTTCACAAGAAGGAGAGTTCTACGAGTGTGAAGATGACCAGATATACACCCTCAAAGAGATTGCAGAATGGAAAATCCCGAAGTGCAGAAACCGGATTGTCAAACTTTCCAACACTTTACATACCTGGGACTGCTCTAATCCACTGCCGGAGAACTTTGACGGCTGCTTGGTTCTCACGCCTGTCTATGAAGTGCAGGCAGTCATGAAATGTGAGTAGCAATCAAAGTCAATGTTCTGTTCATCTTGGTACAGCAAAGTACCCTTAAATACACAAAACTTGCTAAAAATAGGCAGGAAGGATTCAGTTTGGTCAAGAATTCCTGACCCATATTTGCCACTGATGCTAGTTCCAAGTTGAAGAAAAATAAAAATAATACTGCATTTTTTATTAATTTATCAGCTGTTACTTCAGGAGGTCACCTTGTATTTCTTTCTGTTGCCCTTTTATTGATCACTACAATTAAATCCTCGTTACAGAGAAAATATATCACATAGTGAAAAAGCGGAGTTTAGGAATTCCGTTCAGTTCTCAGATTCTCTTTCTTTGTGTCTCAGACTTTGGCCGTGTAGATTAGGCTTTGATCATTCATGGCTATGGCTGGAGGGTGTAAAAAGCATATAGATACACATGTTGTAACACACTCCACTGCTGTTTATTTTCAGAATGAGGGTGCTGCAGAAAGCAAAACCGTATTATTTTACTCTATTGCAGAAACAAATATCAATAGAATAGAAACAGAAAGGACTCACGGACAATTTCTGAAACCACTAGGTTTGAGGAAGCAAGCAGGTATTAGAAAACCAGTAGCTTTAAAAGCTGTAATTTGTGTTGCAAGTTTTTATTTAAAAAAAAAAAATATTTTGTCCATTTCACACATTATCAGTGTTCAAGTTGTTCCACCAAAACTCTGAAACTGCTGGGTTCTGTTCTTACCAATGTCTATATCTGTGCCTGACTTTAAACCCATGAGTGAAATTTGTCATGGGAAAAAAAATTAGAAGGTGTGCCAAGGGTATGATCACACAGTGACAGTCTCCTGAGTTTTGGTGGCTGGAATAGCTGAGGTGCAGCAATGACCCACGTGTGCCTGCGTAGTGTCCCTCCCTGAGCTGAGATGCCCACCTAAGCAAAAAACCAGGTTAAGCTGAAATGTTTGACCTTGCTCGAGGACAGCCCGGGCAGCAGATGGAAACCCCCTGCCATTCTGCTTGCTGATGCACTGTCCACCCTGTTAAAGTCTAACAGGCAGGAGCTTAGATTTTGGGAAGGTTTTGCTGCCTCCTCTTTTACTAGAAACAAACCAGTGAGCTCCACAGAAATGAAAGCCAAACAGAAATATGTCATTCCTGGGGATATTAAGCAGGAAATCTTTTCACGATTGAGCTTTTTCGGATGAATGATGTAAGTAAATGGGTAAAAGAGAAAGAAATGGAAGTGGGCAGAGACTGTTAGCACAATATACTGTAGTTGTTAAATGCTTATCATGAGACATTCAACTGTGCTTGCAGTGTGATTTAATGTGAGAGTATGGAAAGTATATCTTCACGAGATAAAATGCTTCATTTTCTACAGCTCTAGCTAGATTCGGGAATCCAGCCCATCTCCCAAAGCTGAATTCACTTAGGTGTATTCCTATATCCCCTTAGATATATATGCAGAATCAATAAGAATTTAATGTTTCTAAAAAGCTTTCAGAAGATTCAGGAATGTTTGGTGTTCAGTTGTTTTCCAATCAGATATTCCAGTGAGAGTTTTATTTGTTGATTTTATTTCATGCCCATTTATGTTTCATAATGTGCTCTACATTCAAGAAGCATTAGATATGTACTAAAAAACTATTTAATACAAACTTGAAAAGTAGGTTTCATGGTACACGATTAACTATTTTCTTGTGGACCATGAAAAATGGATTTTCACCATTTATAGAAGAACTATAAATAGACACAAGATAAAGTGTGAGAAATACTATCCACAATTCAATAAAATGATTCCTGATAAGAGGGATGGCAGATTACATTTTCCCAGGCTGTGGGCAGGAATTCTCTCCACTTCTTGTTCTCAGTAATGAACAAATTATGTGTGTGGAACTCCCCCAAATGCTCATAGAAAACTTACGTTTTTACTAGTCATTCCTCCTTCATTGACTTTCCCTGGTGGTACTTGCGATGTTTGTCACCAGGAGGTGTCAATGTGACAAAAACAAAAATGGGATAAAAGATCCCAAATCACTGTCATAAAATTTTATCATCTAAAATGCACCTGATAGCAACTTTTAAGTACAAAATATTGGTATGTCCTGCTCCGAGGAAGTGTGAATCCGGGATATAATGTCCCGTGTGCAGGTCTGTGCAGAATAAGTCTTACTGAAGAGGGTCATTAAATATTATTTGCTTGTTAAATTTTACTGCCCTGGTCAGCGATCTGTGGTGTCACTGGTCTGGAGCCAAATTCATTAACAAGCCTTAATTGCACAGTCAGCTTTGTGCTTGGAAGTTTTGCATCCGAAATTTTGCAAGTTCAGTTGTGGTAAAAGAGTTGTTGTTCCCTGTCAGACTGCTAAAGGCAATGGCTCGGGTCTGGTAGTGAATAAAACCAGATGCTGCAGAAAAGGATGCAGGAGTTCCACAGAGGACTATTATACTAGAAATTCCTTCATTCATTAACAATAAACTTTGTTATACAAAGGTTTTGCCTTTTTTTCCAAGTGTTATTATTTTCTAATAATTATAGATGTTTTCATTATTCTTATAATATCAAAATATCTTATTTCTCCCAGGCTGGCCACAGCAACAATATGTGTTGATGGGTTCAAATGTTATTTATTCATTAAGAATGTTCCCCCCACCCATTTTTTTTGAGAAACCATAAGTTACTGTGAAATAAAATAATAGAAATACTTTTTGTACTCAAGAAAAAAAGATTGATAAGATAAAGAGCTGATTAAACTTGGAGGCGCTGTGAGAAAGACAGTGAACTGTACTTATTTTTCAGTTCCCTTTTTCTTAAACTTTTTTCACTTGCACACCTTATTCTCATCTTCTCTTGTTTCTCTCTTTCTTTGTGAGGTCTCTTACATATCTGATAACTGTGTATCTCAGATTAAAACAGTTAGACTGCACACTTCAGGGAAAGTACTATTAGTATCTGGCCAACAGGATGGATATATTTTATTCCAACATCGGTTTGAGAACAAAAATTAATGTATGTATTTTTCTTTTCAGTTCGAAAGGACATAGTTCATATCCTCTCAGATCTAGACGTGGAGGTCAAGGATATAACGGACTGTTATGATATTAGCTCTTTCCTTCAGCCACTGTCTCTGGAAGATGTATTTGAGAGAACAAGCAAGGAATTTCCTATGGTTGCTGAGATAATGGAAGGTCCTTCAGGAAGCCAAAAACCTTATAGCTTATTGCATACAGGGAAAGAGATCGTCATCTACAAAAAGTACCAGGCAATGAGAGTCCTAGCCTCTGAGATCAGAAGTGATTCCCCCAAAAGACATTTTTTAATCCCTCTGAGCTACAAAGGGAAGTTCAAGAGGAGACCTCGGGAGTTTCCAACTGCCTATGACTTAGAGATAGCAAGAAATGAAAAGGAGCAGCTTCATGTTGTAGCAACTAAAGCCTTTGATTCCCCTCATAAAGAGCTTTTCTCTGTGTCAGTTGGAGATCAGTTTCTAGTTCAGCAATGCCAGACTAGTGAAGTCCTGTATGAGGGAAGAAGGAAAGTCATAGATGTTTTAGCTTGTGAACAAATACTAAGCGGTACCTATAAGAAAGTGCTCCTCCCTATGTACATGGAAGGCGGCTTTGTGGAAGTGATTCATGACAAGAAACAGCACCAGCTTTCAGAGATTTGCAAAGAATTCCGTTTGCCTTTTAACGTCAAAGTGTCTGTGAGGGACCTCTCTGTTGAGGAAGATGTCTTGGCTGCCGTGCCTGGTCTGCAGCTTGAAGAAGAAATCACGGACTCTTATTTGCTGGTCAGTAGCCCCAGCAGCCCGGTGGAGAGCTGGGAGATCCCCGTGTATCGCTTAAACATGTCTGTCCATCTGCTCAGCAAAGACGTCCAGGCAGTTGTACCTCCTGCAACTAAGACAATGGTGGAGGAGATCAGCGAGGAGCAGTACTACATGGTGCGGAGATACGAAAACCAAACCCTTCATCCCCCACCCAGGCCTCCCAAAAAGCCAGCAACACTTGCAGCAAACTCTGATTTTGCAGTGCCTAAGGACGGTGTGTGTGATGTGCCACAGGTTCCAAAGGTAAGCCGTCCCATCTTCTCTTTGAGTCTCTTACCGTCACAGGTCATGTTCTGTCAGTTTGCAGTCTCCCTTTCACTGGCGCATCCTTATGGCATGTTCACAGATGGCTCTCAGCTCCCTTTAATAGGCAAATTAGCTATTGCAGACAACAATGGCTAAAATCTCCAGTGTGTGCTAATTGATCCATGAAAAACAACGGAACCATGCTGGCTCACAGCGGAAGGCTTGGCCGTACAATTTTGCATGGACAATCCTTTACTGCACCAATGCAAAGACGAAGGGAGATGCTCGAAGTGGCTGTATTTAAACCTTTATTAAGGGGAAGCATATGTTTTTGTGATGTAAAGTAATTTTGCTCAGCTGGAAATGGCAGAATTAAATTCACAGGAAGGCAGGTTGCATAAATATTTTTGACCGTGTGGTTTTGCACTTACCCGAGTGGCAGATAGATTTGGCGTGAAAAGGGCAGCCGTTGTAGAACAGCACTTGACGTTAGGAAAGAAGTGTCCCTTCTAGGACAATTTGCTTTGTGGTTAACCTAAAGCAACGCATTTGTTCATTAATTTTTTTTGTATTGAGTCTGGCAGAGATGTAGTTTGTTTTCTTCACAGCAGCCTGTAAGATGTTGTGGTTTGGATTTGTGAGTAAACCAGCGTTGATAACACAGCAATTTTTTGGCGATTGCCCATCAGCGCACCCACAGCGCTTTCTCTTTATCCCAGGCTCAACCCATGAGTTTTCTTGCTTTTTCTGTCACTGTTCCCCCTCCTGATGAGCTCATCATCCTGGTGTCGGGGGCGGAGTGAGCACATGGGTGGGTGCTCAGCTGCTGGCTGGGGTCAACCCACCCCAATTTCCTTGTGTATATTGAAAGAATCAGAGAAAGGCACCTTGATGGACATGAGAGAGACTGTCCAGGAGGTTTTTAATTTAGATTGCGGTTGCTCTCCTGTGCAAATACAGATTCCCTACAGAGCAATAAGGAAAAAAAATGGAAATACATTCAGCCTCTGCATCACGATTGTGCTGCACTTTAAATGCAATATAACTCTTGGAATTAGATTTTGGGGTGCTTAGGGAAAGCTGGTTTTTGTGTTGCTGTCAAATTAACGTCCAACTGTAGCCACCCTGGAAGGGGAGCCTTTGTGAGTACCTCTCCTTGCCTGCTGGAAGTGTTCCTCCCCTTGGGGTCAATCCCAGGACCACATGCAGGTCCCCAGCTCCACAGAGGTCCTGGGAGATGGTTACAACAGACCGTGGGAGAAGTGAAGGGGTGAGGCAGGTCTCTCAGATAAGGGTGATACAGCAAAAAGCTGTGTCATTTTCTTCCATCTTTACTTGTATTATGGAAACTTCTTTTCTGCTACTTTCTACAGTGAACCTTGAATAGGGCTATGAAGATGATGAGGGGACTAGAACATGTCTCCGATGAGGAAAGGCTGAGGGACTTGGGTCTGTTTAGTCTGGAGAAGGGGGGATCTGATCAACGCCTATAAATACTTCAAGGGTGGGTGTCAGGAGGATGGGGCCAATCTTTTTCAGTGGTGCCCAGGGACAGGACAAGAGGGAACGGGCACAAACTGGAACATGGGAAGTTCCATCTAAACATGAGGAGGAACTTGTTTCCCGTGAGGGTGGCAGAGCCCTGGCAGAGGCTGCCCAGAGAGGTGGTGGAGTCTCCTCTGGAGACATTCAAACCTGCCTGGAGACGTTCCAGTGGGACCTGCTCTGGGTGGACCTGCTCTGGCAGGAGAGTTTGGACTAGATGATCTCCAGAGGTCCCTTCCAACCCCATAGCATTCTGTGATTCTGTGGTTTCTTGCCTGTTTCTGCTGTTGACCTAAGTACAGAAACTCTAAGCAGGGCTTACAGCAGATGTGCTGTGGCTGGATTTCCCCAGGTGGGGTTTCTGTTCCCAGTTCGTTGCAGCACACCACTTACATGCCGAGCTCACCGTGTCTGAAAAAAAAAAGGGGTAAAAGTTCTGTTTGCCTCCTCGTGGTTACCTCGTGCAGTGGCTGAAGTGCTCGGAGTCTGCAGGCACCGGCCCTTTGCTGCGATGAGAGAGGAACGGGGAGGGCCAGGTCTGTACCCGGCAGTGATGGGATCCCTCCCTGTGGCACAAAGGTGCTTCAGAGCCTGAGTTTGCTCCGTCTCCCTCTGGAATAAGGGTCTACTGAACACTCAGGACAGGCACAACGAGAGGCTACATAGACACAGGGCTCAAAGAAATGCCAGGCACAACAGGAGACAATCAAAGGAAGATCCCCCTAATAGCTTTTAAGAGAAAAAAATGTCTTTCTTCATTTGAAGTGTCAGTTCTGACATTTCAGGGAGACTTTTGCTCTATCTGTTTCCAAGAACAGGAGCTTTTATTTTTGCTTCACACATTGTGTTATAATATGGCATGAAATCAACCTTTAAATGGAGTTTGATTTACATATTTTAACTTCTTCCATGCTCCGTAATGCTAACAATACGATTCTCCATCTGGAACCACAGGCTTTCCTCTTTCGCTGTGTTATTTGTATGAGATGTCTCTGGGACGCACGAAAGGCAGCAGAAATTGTGAAAATGGCTAGGAGTATGCTTTATTTTACACTTAATGCTTCTGGAGTTAAAAGGGAGGCGGAAATTGGCCATGAGATGGATCTTAGCTGTAGAGGCTGATCATCGTTGGGTAATAAAGCGTTACCAGTCTCCAGGGCTCGCACACACGGCTCGACCCCAGAGCATGTGCTGTTCCCTCTGCCGAGGAGCCTGTTCACAAGGACGTGTCACAGGTGCTCGCACGTGATGTGTTCCCCGTCAAAAGCCATCATCTGTATGTTATACAGCAGCTTCGATGACAAATACTTTGTACTTCCCTCTGTCAGACTCAATGAGGCCAAGTCATGGGCAGTTTTTAAATCACGTCAGCTTCTCAGCTCGTGTTCCTGTGTCTGCCTTTGAAAGCAGTTTCATACGAGAGCCACGGGACAAGGGATAGAGAGACAAGGACATTTTCATTTACTTTAAAAAGAAAGACGATTTTTTCTGGCTCTCAATTTCAAAAATCAATATACTCTGTATCTTTGGAATCTGCTCAGAAAAAATTAGGCTATGCTTATCCAGCACCCAGTGTTTTGGGAGTCCGGTGAAGGCCCGTCTGATCGCTGCTCGGGGCTGCGGGTCCCACCGTGCAGACACTGTTCATTCTCGTGGTAGTGGTGGGTTCTGGGGGTAAAAACACTTCCCCCCAGGTTGCTCTACAAAGTGAGCACCTGGGGGGGCACAGAGAACTGGGTTCCTATATTCTCGTTGAAATTGCCTGTCCTAGGGCCAAAGCTTGCTCTTCTCTTGTTCAGCCCCACGGAGCAAAACGACCCTCGCTCCTCATTCTAGTAATGAACGGGGGAAAGCGACCTGGAACTCCCCTTGAGGTTTCTCAGGTTGCGGGGCTGGCCATGGAGACCTCAGAGCAGAGAGAAGTGCTTGCCCCATCCCTGGGCTGTGTCTTTTCTGCCAGAACCACAAGTGAACACAGCACAGAGGTGTTCCTGAGCTTCCCGGCCAGCGGGCAACCTCCCCTGTGCCAGCAGAGAGCCGTGGGTGGCCTCCAACCTGGAACCAGGGATCCACGGGGGCTTCTGCTCCGCCAGGTCTGCCCTGCCTGCATCCACTGAAGGGAGCTGGCAAAAGCAAGCTCATTGCGTGGGAGAGCTATTTAGCAGTGTCTGCAGGTAAAAATAAAATCAAAACGCTAATATAGGCAATCAAAGTATTGATAACATTATCACTGGCCCAAAGATAAGGCAGAAGGAAGCCAACAGCATTTACAAACAGGGTGTACAACTGTAAGCGAGGACTGGGTTTCTCTCCCATATGAAGTGTAACCAGATGGCTCAGGTTGAGAGATGAAAGCTTGCACTTAGAGTAAGGCCTGGGTTTTTCATACAAGATGAGGCCAAAAAAGAGAGGGGGCACAGGATCTGGAGCTATTTGATGCTGAACTATTTTTCAGATCCAACTTCTATTTAGGAAATCAACCAAGAAGGAATTAAAAGTAGGAACCAACTTCTACAGTATAGGAAGATGCAAAACATTTTTCCCTAGCTCCGAGAAGCAATACACTGATTAATGCCCGCTGCTGCAAAGACAGCCTGCGACAGCATCCTCCTCCTGCTGCCCCCAAGCCCCTAGAGAAGAACTGAGCAGTCTTAAGCAGCGAGGGTAATAAGTTTTCCTTTCCTTGTCTGAAGAATTAGAACAATTCAATTTAAAGGCAAATATAATCCTACCTACGCTCCACGCTGGGACTGGGGCAGGGTAAATGCCACAGTTAAGTCTGAACATCAGGTTGTAATTGTTAGAGATTAAAAACACGCCAGAGAGAACATTCCAGGGGAAGGAGGAGGGTGAGAAGGATGGCTCTCCTCTGGCTTTTTTATTGAGGAGAATTAGCGTCAGATCTTACAAGGGCATATTCCTGCCCAGCAGAGCTCAATCAAGAGGCATTTAGTCAATGAAGGAAATTATACACTAAGTTGATTTTTAATCATCCATCCAGAAAAAGCAGAGATAAGGGAACGTGTATTTATCTGCTGAGCCAAGTGCATACAAGGCAGAAAAGCCACTGAAAATAACTAAGAGAAAAATAACTGTTCTGTAAGGCGCTGCTGTTCCATAAAATCTATTTCAGACATAATTTGCTGTGAGCTGTCTCTGCAAGACGTGAGCACATCAGCTGAGCTTCTCGTTTCTACGCATATGAAATAATCCCTGAAATGAAACGTCAGGTCATAAAAGACACAAGAAAAAAAACTAAGGGATCTTTCAGGGCTGTCAGGGAGGTGGACGGCCCGCCCTCCCACGTACAGAGGAACTATTATTTCATGGTCTTGTCTAATATCTTGTTCTCTCACTGGTTTTTTTTTTTTGTGTTTTTTTTTTAAATGCTTGTCTTCTCAGTGCATCCTAACGTGAGCCAGGGTTGCCAAGGAGGGTGTGCGACGTGCTCTGACTACAACGGGTGCCTGTCCTGTAAGCCCAGGCTCTTCTTCGTGCTGGAGAGGATCGGCATGAAACAGATCGGCGTCTGCCTCTCCTCCTGTCCCAGCGGATACTACGGGACACGGTACCCCGACATTAATAAGTGTGCGAGTAAGTGCTGGGGAGAAGGGCAAGCGCGTGGGTTCGTGTGTTCTCCCCCGAGTGCTGTGTCCCTGTAAGAGTCGAGCCAACAGAGGAGCCAACACACCTTCATTTGTTCCGTTCCTGTATGGTAGTGCAGTAAATATTAACCCCCGCAAAGAGGTTAAGGTGAAAAAATCACACAAAACGGCCTTCCTTCAGCACAGGAAGGACATGGAGCTGTTGGAGCGGGGCCAGGGGAGGCCACGGAGATGCTGGGAGGGCTGGAGCCCCTCTGCTGGGAGGGG
>JAOXJK010000023.1:120421387-120434087 GCA_025774025.1 Xenus cinereus
CCGGGCGGGGGTCCCACACCTCAGAGTTGAGCAAAAAGGGGGGGGTGACACTCTGCCCCCAGCCCCTCGGTGCCCCCCCCAGCACCCTGGTCCCCACCCACGGTCCCCGTGGGCTGGGCGCTGGGGACAAAAGCCCTGCTGCTGCCCACCCCGGGGGGGGGGGTGTCCTGAGACCCCCCAAATAAACCCCCTAGTCCTCTGCCGTGTCCTGCTGGATGTCCCCGAGGGACAGGGACATGATGCTTTCTCCCGCAGGACGGTGACACGGAAACTGGGACGAGGCTGGGGGGGGGTGGCAGTGGCACGGGGGACCCCGGTGACACCCAGCCAAGCCACCGTCCGACCCTGGGGTGGGAAGGGGGTGATGGATGGAGGGAGGTGCAGGACGGGAACTGGGAGGAAGGAGGAGGGAGAAAATCCCGAAAAGGTGCAAAAGGAGGAAAATCTCTGTCCCTTTCCCGTCCATCCGGGGCCGCGGGAGGTGGCACAGAGCGCTGGCAGCCCCCGGGTGTCCCCGCCAGCGGTGCCAGCGGGGATGAAAGGCTCCTTGTTCACCAACATCCTCTCCGGCCCCGTTTCTGGAGGAAAATGTTTTTCCAAAGGTTTGGGGCGAGGAAGGAGGTGGGGGTAGGGGGGAGTTTCGCCATCGGCTTTTCCAGCGTGATCCCTGCTGGGGTGTCGTCCCCCCCCCCGACCCCGGGAGGGGGAACTCCTTGGAAGGTGAAAACATGGAAGGTGGAGGGAACAACACCACAAAATATGGGGAGTTTTCACCCCAAATCACGCAGGGAGAAGCCCCGGTGATGCAGCCCTGTGCTGTGACACCGGGCAGCACCCAGAGGGGTGAGGGGGGGGGGACAGGGGATGGTACCCAGGTGTCACCAAGCCCCGTGAACCCTCTGGGAAGCTCCCAGCCCTGGAAGTGGGACACGGCCACCCACCAGCACCAAAAAGCTTCGTCCAGAATCACAGAATCACATGGGGTTGGAAGGGACCTCTGGAGATCATCTCGTCCAACCCCCTGCCAGAGCAGGGCCACCCAGAGCAGGTCCCACAGGAACGTGTCCAGGGGGGGTTGAATGTCTCCAGAGAAGGAGACTCCACCACCTCTCTGGGCAGCCTCTGCCAGGGCTCTACCACCCTCCCAGGAAAGAAGTTCCTCCTCGTGTTGAGATGGAACTTCTTATGTTCCAGTTTGTGCCCGTTGCCCCTTGTCCTGTCCCCTGGCACCTCAGAGAAGAGTCTGGCCCCATCCCCTTGCCCCCTGCCCTTTAACTCTTGCTCAGCATCGATGAGGTCCCCTCAGTCTGCTCTTCTCCAGCTGAACAGCCCCAGGGCTCTCAGCTGAGAGATGCTCCAGTCCCTCATCATCCTTGCAGCCTCTGTTGGACCCTCTCCAGCAGTTCCCTGTCCTTCTTCAACTGGGGAGCTCAGAACTGGTCCCAGTGCTCCAGATGCAGCCTCCCCAGGGCAGAGCAGAGGGAGAGGATGACCCCCCTCCACCTGCTGATCATGTTCCTCTTGATGCACCCCAGGAGACCGTCAGCCTTCTTGGCCACAAGGTCAAATTGCTGGCTTGTGGGCAACCTGGTATCCACCAGGAATCCCAGGTCTTTTTCCTCAGAGCTGCTCTCCAGCAGGTCACCCCCAACCTGTCCCGGTCCGTGGGATTGTTCCTCCCCTGGTGCCGGACCCTACACTTGCCCTTGTTGAACAACATTGGGTTCCTCAGTGTCCAGCTCTCCAGCCTGTCCGGGTCTGGCTGGATGGTGGCACCTCCTTCTGGTGTGTCACCCGCTCCTCCAGCTCTGTGCCATCATCAAACGTGCCGAGGGTACGCTCTGTCCCCTCAGCCAGGTCATTGATGAATATGTTGAAAAATATATTTAAGAAAAAAAAATATTATAAATATATATGTTTATTTTGTATAGGTAGGTGCATAGATCCATAGACAGATGTTGGGGAACGGAGATCCTTGTCCTGGCTGCTCCCCAGCTGCCACCCCACACTGGGGAGACTGGGAGGACCTGGGGGTGCGGGCATCGTGCCTCTCTCCCTCCGTTGCCATGAAAACAGCCCTGCGCTAGGATTTAGTCAGGGGATTGTATTAACGCTTCGGAAAGGTTATTAGCCAGCCCGACTAATGAGTCTTTTCTGTATTCCTTGGCGTGATTGTTCCTGGAGGGGGGGGTGGCGGCTGGAGCCCATGGCCCCGGCTGATGTGCCACCCAGGACAGGGAAATTCAATTTTCCTACAGGAATAAGGTCAAGAGGACTGGCTTGGGAGTGGGGGGTGTCTGATTTAGTGACCTTATTTGCTGTTTTAAATATTTTCCTCAAAGAGTATCTGCGGCGAGGGGGTTGGATTATTTTTAGCGCAGGCTTCGATGGAGCTGGAATTACTCAGGCAGCAACAGCAGCGGGTTCACTTGCAGCACCGGGAGGATTCTTCTCCTCCGCTTCTGGTTAGCATAAACAATTTTGAAATTAATAGTAAAATGGAAAACCACAAATGGCGATACAGACCCGAATTGTGGTGATGCTCAATGCGGAGCAGAGACGGGGGGGGGACGGCTCCCCCGGAAAATAGGATTTTTGATCCCCTTGAGCAGAGCAAGGTGGTGGCTTCCCCACCTACCCCATTCCTCCGCCCCAAGGACAAGACCCAACGGTCCTGCACCAAACCGGCTTAACAGCATTCCAGCCTTTATCACAGGTTAAAGCAACTCCGACAGAGGTGTTTTAGGAACAGGCAGCAACCGGAGCATCCCCTCCCAGGGTCTCCTTGCAGACCCTCCCGGAGCCAGCTCCTCGTCCCCCCCCGGGGAGCGTAGGCTCCAGGAGCCTCCTGCAGAGCAGTTATGAATTTTGGTCGGGAAAGTTTTCTCCCAAGATCAGTTGTCAAGGGTTTCCTGTTAAAATAGAAAGACATGGAAATTGAAATTCGTCTATAGTTCATTATTTCTGTCCTGAATTAATTACCATTCAGCCTTCCTGCAAGGGACTCCGGTCTGCTCGCGGCATCGAGCGGGAGGAGGTTGCTGGGGCTTTTGAGAAGGGGATGAGAATTCAAAATTATCCTTAGAAAAATGACAGGGATATTTGGAGGAAAAAAAAAAAAAATTCTGTTCCGGTGTGTAGGAAGGAATGTGTGCGCTGAATATTGCAGAAATCAGCTACGCAAATATGAAGTGCAAAGGCTGGAAGGACAGGAGGCTGGAAGGACAGCCGTGCCGCAGAGAGCACCCGGGGCTGTGGTGAATCCCAAAGCAAACATGAATCAACGCTCTCATGGTATTAAAAAGAAAAAAAAAAACCAAACCTAGAGATGACTTTGGGGTTCACTGGACCCACAAAGCAGCCCCCTACTCCCCCGCCCCTCGCTGTGGTCCCACCTGAAGCAGGAGGTCCCCCTCCGGGCTCCAGCTCTCCAAAGAGACGCGGCAAGTCCCAAGGAGGTGGGTGAGGAAGCTCGTCTTGGCTCACCCGAGGGGGCTGAAGGACCCGAGTGGTTCGGCCGGAGAACAGAGGACGGAGAGCGGGTTTGGAAGGCTTTGGACACAGAAGAGATGGGAGGAAGGAGGAGCTGCTGTCCTTGCCCTGCGGGCTCCACTCGCTGAAAATTTCACTTAGGACCTTCATTGAGCCTTCAGGAAAATCTGAATGAAGAGGTTTTTAAGAGCATGTCGGATAAACATCTGTCAGGAGGGGATTAGGAAGAGTGGATCCAGCTGTGGCGCAGACGAGGTGTTTTCTCACAGCTGCCTTTTCCTGTGGTTCTGTTCAACGGCCTTTCCCTGCACCTGACCTTTGTGAGCAGCCCCTTCCATAACTCCCGACTGCACAAAAAGGGCCTGAAATTGCAGTAAGTGCCAGTTATTTCTGTTGCCTCAGTGGCAATAGCCGTGAAGTCTTCTGTAGCTCTGCAGCGTGTTGGTCACACCATAGAAGAGGAGCTCCACGACCACCTTGGGGACGTCTGTGCACACAAAGGGCTCCTCTTGCTCCAGCACTGAGGACAGGGCAAGACATTGAAATGTGCGTGAAAACTGCAAAAAAAAATGGGGAAAGCGATGCCAGAAGAGGTCGGGGTGGAGGAGGAGGCACACAGCAGGAGAGTCGGGCAGGACTTGTGCGACGCCTGGCTCTGGAGACCAAAGCCAACCCACCTTCGATGGGATGTGCCCTTTGGTGGTGCGTTTTTTGACCGTCATCTTTTGCTTAATCTGTGCAGAGTATCCTTTGCTGCTGCCGCTGCCCACTGCTCGCTTGGTTCATCAGAAGCATTCATTATCCTCCTCAACAAAACCCTCTCAAGGAAGGAAATCAGGTGTTCTTTGGCCAGGCCTGTTTCCAGCAAAACCACCTTGTCTGACATCCGCGGTGTTTCTCCCATCTCCTCCCCGTCGTTATAAACTTGTGGGTTTGTTGTTTTGTTTGAGTGGTCTCTGGCCGGGGATCGCTGTCTGCCCGACCTGCCCGCGGTTCTCCCTCACACTTCTGTGCAGGAGACTCTCTGCGCTCCTCAGGACTCAGATATTTCCCCCATATTTCAAGACCTTTCCAAACAAAATTAACCCCAGCACAAGGAGCGTCTCGGCTCCTTATTTTTGGGCTCATCGACGCTGTGTGTTGAGTTGGCTCAGCCCCAAAATGAGCAGAGGAGTGTGAGGCTTTGGGGTTGTGTATTTGCGTGAAATTCTAAACACAGATGATGCAGGCTCCAGGGATGACCTGTACCTCCACGGAAAGAGTAACTCCATTTCCTACTTGATAGGTTTTTTTGGTGAAATATGCAGGAAGTGTGTTTTTCCTTCCCTGCTACACAATAGTTTGTGGTCACGGTGCATGTATCACCAGAGGTTACTCTGCCCCTTCGAGCCGGGTGGTGTCAACGTGGTTGGACAACGTGGGGACACAGAGGGCCTGAGGAGCTGGACGAGAAGAGAAAGCCTCAGGGGGTCCGGGGCGCTCAGTCTGGTGTCCTCAAGGTGTGGAGAAGACCTGGGTGAGGAGAGAGGGGCTTTTGTGTCCGAGAAAGCCCCTGCAGCGGGGAGAAGAGCTCCAGTTCCTTACGGTGAGCCATAAAAGCTCTGCAGCTTGAGCCCCACGATGCTTGACGCGAGGACGCCGGGCTCGAGAGCCGTTTCATCGCTTTTAAGTAAAAAGAAAGGAAAGCGCAGTAAATGTGAATGAGACACCGCATGACGTGCAGATGAGAAAGCCGTTGCCTTTCACTTTCTAATGAAGACCCCCCGCTTTCCCTTGGAGGCCGTCTGACATCTCTGCCTGGCTTTATCTCCTGCAGCAAGGGCGCGGGATGGGAAAGGAGAGTCGTGGGCCACGCGTTCGTGTTCTCTCCTATTTTTGTTCTGCTTCTGCCTTATTTTCTGGAGTTAGTTATTTGGGGCATGATGAGATGTTCACTTGTCTAAATCACTTACCTCAACACCATTAGCTCTTCGGTTTTCTGTGTATACAAGATCCTTTTTATTTTGATCTGTTCGTAGGAATACGCTCCATAATAAGATGCATTAAAATCAACGTATGTTTCCTGCAAAGCAGGACTTCTTAGTTTCTCAGTAAACATCTGTAGATGGTAGAGGTCTAGGGCCTTCTGGGGGTCTTGAGCTCAACTTTCCGCTTGAAGCTGGGCTGCTGCTGGCACTACATCAAGTTGGTTCTGGCTTTATGTAGTCAAGCCTTGAAAACCTCTAAGGGTGGAAGTCCCTTTCCTCTCTGGTGACCTCCCCATGAAGAAGCTTTTCCTAATGTCTGTGTCCTACAAAACCCTCTGGTCAGGGTGGTGTACGAGCTGGTTGTGTTTGGCCTGGAGAAGAGGAGACAAAAGGGAAATCCAGCCGTAATCTTCTGTCTCCTCATGGGTCACCAAGGATAAAGCAGAGCCAGAGCCTTCCCAGAGGTGCATGGAGAAAGCAAGAGGTGATGGCCACACATTGGCTGGGGAATTCCGTCTGGATTTGGGAAAGAAATCCCAGGAGAGTGGTTAAACTCTGGAGCACCACTGCCCAGAGGGGTGATGGGACCTCCCTTTGGAGGCATTTTCAAAGGCCAGCTGAAGAAGACCAACGCTTTGAAGTTGAGCTTGCCCAGTAGAGGAGGTTGGACCTGACAGGCTCCTTCTGACCTGAATTTTTCAATGCTTCTTTCAGCCCATTCTCCTTTAAAACTCTCCTGTGTCCTGGTGGTTGTAGGAAATTTGACGGCAGGTCACCAGAGACAGGGGGGACCTCCAGTTGAGCTGCTGGGACAAGGGAGGTGAAGGTGCAACAGCGTTTTGTGTACCTGCTACAAGCTGCTACGGTCACCGCTTCCTGGACCTCCATTGAACTGGTTTTAGTGGAGAGACCAGAGCTCTGCCCCTTTTCTTCAGGAAACGTTAAGGTTTTTTTAGGTTGAACTCTTGTATACAAGACCTGATAAGCCAGGGCCAATAAATCCAAGTCAGCTCCCAAACATTTCAGGAACTGGGTCAGAGGTTTCCTTCACTGTTTTTCTGAAGTGAAATGCATCTTCTGTGCCCTCCCTGGTGTGGTTTCCAGGAGGAACGTGCAACGAGCCAGTAATTCCCAGGATTTTCTAAGGCTGCACCTCCAGCAGAGCCAGGGAGGAGTTTACAAACCTTCTCACATCTGCCCCTGCTCTGTTTACAAACGACATCCTGGAGTTCCCTGTGCCGTGAGCTCCACAGTGGTGGCCCTGGTGAGACCAGGCTCTTCACCAGCCAGAGCTGCAGAAGCACTGGCCTGAGCTGGGGGACTGAGACCTGGAAACTTCAGCATCTTCAAAGCCCATGGGGATAGACTCAACTCCAATATTCATTGGACCTTGCATCTTTCCTTCCATCACTGCTTTGCCCTCAGCCGCTGGAGAAGGAAGGTTGCGAGAGGGATTTATTGACCCCCTTTGGCAACACTGTCTCATTCAGCCTTGGGAGCCATCCCTGAGGGGACCCATGGCCCCCCTGCTGCCTCCGGGCTCTCCTGGTTCATGTCCCACATCTGCAGAGGCATGGTGACACCCAACATGTCCTCCCACGGCTTCCTCTGCCATGGGACAGGTCCTGGTATCATGCTGTGGCACCCATGGGTGGCATGGTGGCTACCATGACTGGTCACTGGGTGCCATACTGCTCCCTCTGCCCCCACCCCAGGTTCTGCCTTGGTTTCTCAGTCCATAAAGTGCTTTGTAGGACAGGGCTGGTTTCATGCTGGGTGGTGTGAGCCCAGCTCTTGGTGGGGTTCGTTGTCACCATCGATGGCCTTGGCTTCAACGTGTGTCCTCAAGCATCCTCCTTTGGGTCCACCCCCGGGTTTCCTGGGGCTGCGGGGGCTTTTGGGGTCCCACAGGCTGCCTGGGAGCCGTGGGCTGGGGCAAACACTGTGAGCGGTTCGGAAACGCCAGCTCATACCCACTTATTTCTGCTTTCTGGGTGTGCGTGCATCACGGCGAGAGGTCACACACCATTTTTCCACACGCGTCATTTTTCCGCAGGGCTCATCATTGGTTGCGGAGGGAAGACACGCGAGCGTGTTAAGAGTGCATGAGCTATATAAAGTAGAAGAAGAGAGAGATCAAATTGTAAAATAGCTATTTTATTTTATTTTTTCATTTCCATTTTATTTCTTTTTATCTGGAATTAGACAAAGTAAGATATTAGCAGGTTCTGGAGAGCCGTGTGCAGCCCCAAGCCCGAGAAGCTCCCCTTCCCTCTCCTGCGGGTGTGTGTCTGTGCCTGTGCTGGTGCTGGGATTACATCTGCCCACTGGAGACAACCGTCTTTTTGGCTCCAGCGTTACCTGCAGAGTGTGCTCAGAAAGGCTGACCCAAACTGGGGGCAGCAGTGGACACCCCCCCCAGCCCTGAGGTTGTTGCTGGGGTTGAATGGACATTTATTGGCTTGGAATTTGGTGAATGTATCGTTCTGGATTTGCTCTGGATTCAATCTTTCTTTCTTTCCTTCTTTTCCAAAGCTTCTGGCCATCACGTCCATGGCATCAGTGCTCCTTCTGGGGTTCGGGTTCCGCAGCGCTCAGTGGTTGCCCCTGTTTTCCAGGTCTTTGATGCCTGGTCTCCATCTGGGCCTGGGAAAGCTCCATCAGGGCTCAGCCCGTGTCCGGTTCTGTCCCGAGCAGAAGGGAGTCATCCTCCCCAGAGGGGTTCAGCCACAGAGGCTCGGGCAGGTCTCCTGGCCCCTTCTAGACCTTTTCAGGTGTCCTCTCTGATCATGGGAGATATGGCCACCTGATGGGGACAGTGACCTTGGAGAGATCTCCCAAGAAACTGTCCATAGGCAGATGGGGTTCTTCCTTTCCTCCTAGAGGTGGAACCTTGGGGGGCCTTGTACCTCCCACGGCAGCGCTGCCGGTCTCGTGGCAGATGCTGCACGGGTTTGGTGTTGAGGTTGGCCAGGAGCTGCTTGTTCATTTGTCTTCTAGACCAGGAGTGAGAGGTGCGTCTCTCCTCACCCAGGACCTCCAGCCCAGGTCGACCTGTGAGTTTTTCTTCTAGGCTTTTCCACTTCTCTCCCCTATCCCACTGGTGTGATGCTTCTGGAGAGCTTCTAGGAGCTTCTGGAGCCCATGGAGAGCCAGTGCAGCTCCCAGAGCCTGTGGGGGTCCCAGTAGGGTCCCAGCGCAGTTCATGGAGCCTTTGGGGTCCCGGTGCGGTTCCTGGAGACCATGAGGTCCCAGTTGGGTCCCAGTATGGCTCCTGGAGCCCAAGGGTTCCCCAGTGCAACTCCAGGAGTCCAGGGGGTCCCAGTGGTGTCTCAGTGGCTCCAGGAGCCCGGGGGGTCCCAGTGCCGCTCATGGAGCCTCTGGGCTCCCAGTGTGGTTCCTGGATCCCGGGGGGTCGCGGGGGGGTCCCAGTGGGGCTGTGGCAGCCCCGCGGTGCAGAGCAGTGACGTTCCCAGCCTTCGGGGTTTCTCGAGAAGGTGATTTTCAAGCCTTCACTGAACCGAAAACTTTCAGATCCTCCTCCCGGTGCCGAGGGGGGGGGTGTGGGGCTGGGGCTGGCCGAGTGTGGCAGCGCCAGCCGGGGGGGGGCAGCCCCGCACCCCCTCCCTGTCGCGATATGTCGCTCACCAGCGGTTCTCACGGTCAGCACGGTTTCCAGGAACCACGTCGTGACATGGGTGAGGGACACCCCCAGCCCCTCTGCGGGTGAGGGACGTCCCCAGCCCCTCTGGGCCACATCTGGCCCATCTGCCTGCCCAGCGGCTCGAAAAAATTAGAAAAAATAATAGATTCAAGCGTTTGGGCACTTACTCTAAGAATATAAACGCAGAGAGCGTGTCTCAGAGATAAATGACGGTGAGAAAAGGGTTTCCGTTCCCACGGGGCTGAGGCTGGGGGTGCAGGAGGGTGTCCAGGTGCTGCCCCCCCCGAGTTCATGCTGCGTTCCTGGGGCTCGGGGTCCCCCCGTGGTCTGAGGAGCAAGAACATCTGCAGAACCTCCCATGGGCCAGATGTGGAGGTGGTGGGATGGGTTGAGTTTGACGCGTGGGGTCCAATCTGCCCCCTCGGGGTCCAGGCGAGTGTGGTGTTGGGGCGGGGGGATCGGCAGTGAGGTCCCACTCTTTTTTTTGGAAAAACTCTTGTTTTTCCAAATAACAAAACCTCTGGGTGGCTTTTCCCTCACAATCCCCCGGGGAGGTCGCTCTCCCGCGGATAACAAGAACACGTGCCCAGGTCCCACAGCACAACCTGGGGAACAAGCTCCAAAACAGAAGATAAAACAGAACATATTCCCCACCCTCCCCTGCCCCCCCCGGGAACAGGGGAGCTCTGCCTCCGGCGTGGGTCTCAACGCGGGGCTTTCTCCCCATTTCCACTCTCGGCTCACACGCGGGATGGTTTTTCCTCCTCAGAGCGGCCGCTGAGGATGATGCTCAGTCTTGGGGGGGGGCGAGGGAACTGAGCTGGTTCCCCCGAAGCGAAGCCGTGGGCTGGGTGGGCTAGTGCCGCCGATGCCACCGTGCCGGGGCTGGCAGCGCCGGGCGCTGGGCAAGCGCCTTCTGCCACGTCCGTATGCAAATCCCCGCTCCCCGGCCCGCTTCCGGGCAGTTTCGGGTCGGTTTTTTTTAAGGTTTTGTTTGAGGTTTCAGTGCAGGGAAGGGAAGTGCCGGTGCTGCGTGTGCCTTTTCTAATGATTTTACCCTCGAAAGATGTCATTTCCCTCCTGCAGCCCCGTCCCCCGCAGACACCCCCGTCACGGGAACGTTGCACTCGCTTCTTTAACCCCCCCCCGTTATTAATGCAGTTTCAGAATGACAATTTCACACACGGCTGGGCTTTCACCTTAATAAGAAATACCAGCTTTGGGCTGGCAGGGATTAGTTGGAGCTGGGGACATCCCGGGCAGTGTCCCTGTTCCTGGGGGTGGGGGGGGGTCCCACGGGACACAGGACTTTGGAGCAGGGCAGCGCTGGAGGGCGGGGATGCTGCGGCAGTGCAAAGACCAGGGGATGCAGGACCGGGGGATGCAGGACCAGGGGATGCAGGAACCATGGGATGCAGGACCATGGGATGCAGGATTGTAAGATGCAGGACCAGGGGATGCAGGACCAGGGGATGCAGGACCACGGGATGCTGGTGGTGTCATCGGCGGTGTCATCGGCAGTGTCACCGCACAGCATCACCGCTGCGCCGGCCGGGTTGCCCCGGTAACTGATGCACGTCAAAGGGAGCCAACGATGAACAGGCTTTAAAAAAAAAACCAACACAAAATCAACAAAAAGGCGATAAATCAAATGGCACAAACAAACCAGGTATTTGGTCGGAGGGGCTGTGGGGCTTTAATGCCCTTGGTGTGTAATTATTTATGAGTGGCTTTCCTTTAATCAACGGCAGCGCAGGGACCACGCTTAAATATAAATACAGCCACAGATCGTAAACCCTCGCCAGCGAAGCCGGGCAAAGCCCCTCACTAACAGCTCTGCAGCGGAGCGGGAGGGTTCGGGGGCTGCTGGAAGACAGGAGTGGCTGCAGAGAATAACCAGGTTATGGACCATAGAGCGGGGCTGCGACGTTCGAGCCGACGCTACGGGGAAGGGCCGTGTCTTTGGAGGGTGGATGGTGGGGGGCAGCGGCCCCCCGAGGGTGAGGGGCCCGGCCGGGCTGCGCAGACCCTCTGCCAGCGGCCAGAGGAAGGGGATGGAGACCCGAGGTCCCCTTCCCTGCCCGTTGAGGTGCATCACTCCACGGACACCACCTCGTTCCCCCTCCGGCTGCACCAGGCGCCGAGTCCTTATGTGAGACGGGTGTTTTGGAAACAGGGAGCCTGTCGTTAATCTCCTGAATTCATCTCCTGAATTCATCTCCTGAATTCATCTCCTCCGCAAACCTTCCTCAGTCCCTCTCCTTTCCCACCTCAGTGTATGCTCGGAGGCTTTGCTGGGGCAGCGCCTTCTTTGAAGCCAGCGGGAGTTTTACCCGCGTGAATATTACAGGAGTTTCCCCTGAGCCTTCAGCCCGCAGGGAAAAAATTATTCTCTTGTTTGTTTGCGACGTGCAGTGAAATTCAGCAGACTTTGAGCCCGGGAGCGGCACCTGAGAGACCCTGGGGACCATCACTCGCCCTCCGTGGGGAGCTGGAGAGGGGCACCAGAGGGTGCAGAGCTGCTCACGAGGCTCTTGGAGCTGCGTGGCAGGGACGAGGCGGGTCTGGCTGGAAGGAAATGTAAAATAATTTTTAAAAATTGAAAAATTACTATTTTAGTAATAAAGAAAATATTTTTCAAATATTAAAATATGGGAAATATATTAAAATACATAAAAATTAAAACATAAAAATTAAAAATATATTTAAAATCTATAAAATATATTTTAAAATATAAAAATATTTAGAAATATAAAAAAATATTAAAATGAATTTTAAAAGGGGCTGGAGCTTCAGCAGAGCCTCGGTGGCACTGCGGAGCTCGGGGGGAGCAGCCCGTGGGGAAGGATGAGCGGATGCCGAGTGGTTGCAGGTCCTTCTGGAGGGAAGGCCACTTCCACAGGCCTGGGAAGGTCACTCCCTGCCTTCCCGGGGCTTTTCCCACTGGCGTCTGAGGCGTGATGGGATCAGCGCAGGGTGCGGGGTCCTGCTGCGGAGGCGGCCCGGCTGTGGGTACCACACGCATCCCGAGGTGTGATGCTCTGCGCCCGGCGTGCCACCACCGCGGGGTCCTCCCACACCACCCCCCCCGATCACGCATCACGTATTACTCAAAATCGAGAGTGTTTTGGTGAAGCATCTTTTCCTCATGCCTTTTTTTTTTTTTTTGGAGAATTATTTTTAGACTTTGACCCAAAAAAAAAAGTTTGAAATGTGGAACCTGTGTGTTTCGTGTCTCCCGCCCAGGCACAAGCCGCAGGCTCGGCACACTCCTCGCCCACCCACGGGGCCGGCCGCCCCATGCCCATGCCCGTCAGGTCCACCTCCGCTGGCTCTACCCCGACCCACGTCCCGCAGGACGCGCTGGCCGGCGTCGGGGGAGATCTGCAGGAAGCTTTCACCCAAGGTGAGTGTCTCACAGAGCAGAACCACCTCTGGAGGTGTCCTGCCTCGTCAAAGAGGGGACATCCAGACCAGATACAAGGATGAAATCGTTCAGGCTGAGGGTGGTGAGAGCCTGGCCCAGGTTGGCCAGAGAAGCTGTGGCTGCCCCATCCCTGGAGGGGTTCAAGGCCAG
>JAOXJK010000032.1:0-19761 GCA_025774025.1 Xenus cinereus
CCCCACCGCCACAGTCGCCGCGCCGAAAGTGACCCGCGCGCGGAGCGGCCTTTCAATTGCGGCCAGAAGTCCCGCCCCGCCCCGCGCCGCGCGAGCCCGGCCCCGCGCACAGGCGTGGAGCGCCAGCGCCCCCTGCTGGCCGGGACCGCCCCGGCCACGTTAAAAAAAAAAAATGCGAACGTCTTCCTCGATTTAGAGAGTGATTTTTCCATTCTAAGTGGTTACCTGGTTTTTAACTGAAATATGAAAGATCCCGCGCCCTGTCCCCGTGACTCCGCCGGGACCGCGGCAGCAGAGGCTGCCCTGGGACAGAGCCACATTCTGGCAGCCTCTGGCCTGGGCACCCCAGACACACAATGATTTTCCCCACTGAACCTTTTATCAAATATTTTTCCTATTTCTGCAGGTCCCGGGTACTTTGGTTCATTTTATTTCCAGGCTGAATGCACAGGACTGATGATTTCCAGAAACGGAAGCAGATTCAGCCCATTCTAAACGTTCTTTTGACTAAACCAAACTGTGTGTAATAGACAGCTGTACTCCAGACACCGCCTCAGAACCAGAGAAGTTACACTGCCATAAAAAAGAGGGGGGCGGAGCAGGCCATTCAGGCTGAGTGGGTTGAACAGCGTGCTGCAGGTGGTCAGAAGTTGGAAAGAAACAGTTAAGATGATTAGACTGTGCTTAGTGCTGCAAATTGTGCTATTATTTCTAATGTTGAGGTCAGTAGAAAACAGATTCTGACCTTCATTTCTGGAGTACCATGTGGGTTCTCTTTCGGTCTTGGCCTTGTGTCCTGTCAGCTTTGCTTTTTTTTTTTTTATTGGTAGCTCTCTGAGAAATCCA
The DNA here is from genome assembly GCA_025774025.1 of Xenus cinereus. Lineage (NCBI taxonomy): Eukaryota > Metazoa > Chordata > Aves > Charadriiformes > Scolopacidae > Xenus > Xenus cinereus. Next base: position 847 of record JAOXJK010000032.1, read on the forward strand.
GATCTAACAGCATCCCCCGCCCTCATTAGTCTCTAATAAACCTAGCTTTAACTGTGCCTTCTTTTTTTTTTTTTTTTCCTTTAAATTTGTTTTCTCCTTTTTGTGCGTGTTTGCAAGGAAAAGCCCGTACGGCTGCCTCTAGAGCCCATTCCTCAGGAGGCAGGGAGATGCTGCTGCGTCCCAGCAACGAGCCTGGGATCTTGGCTGCCTCTCCCCGCCTGCCCGACCCCGGCTGCCTTCACCAGCGCAGGCGCCGAGTCCCATCCCTGCCCTGCAAAAATGGGGACCCTTTTTCAGCCCTTTGCTCTGCGTGCTGGCCAGTCATTTATCAGTGCCAGCACTGAACCTGACTCCAGCTCACTCTGTGAACACCAGCAGGAGCTAAAAGTCTCATGAATGGAAGAGGCACACAAGTAACCCAGCACAGGCCCTCTGAAAGCATCGTATTTCTTTTTTTCTTTCTTTTTTTTTTTTTTAATTTTTTTTTCCTCTCCTGACATGGATACATGAGGTAGGAAAAAGCTTCTCTTCCCAAGGCCCCACTGCATTTCTTCTGCTCTTTCTTAGAACTGTTTTGGTAATGCTTTTCGTAAAAGAAGGTGGAAAAGTGTTTGCTATGAAGCTCGTTGTTGTTTAAGAATTGATGACTGTGGAAACACCTGGAGTGTCTTTGGCAGGTGACAGAGATAAGGGTACCTTTGCACAGCAAATTTCTTTGTATGGAGCTTGCTAAGGACTGAGTAATTAGGAAGAAAGGGGCTGAATTGTTGAGGCTAATATTTATTTAAAAAATTGCATGCAAAATAGTGACAAACAGCATGGTGTGAAGTTGCCTGAATAACCCATTAGCCAGAATCACCTGCCAATAAAAAGGGGAAGCAGTAACCTCAGTGCCCCAAAGGTCTGAATTCCTACATAAGGGGGGGGGGGGGCGCGCATGTTTTAACATGTATGCCTGTGAGGTTTTGGTATTGAATGAGAGAAAACAGCCATCCTGACACAGAGTGAGACTCTGTGATTGCAGGCAGGTTGGATTCAGCCCAGTGCAGAGGGAGTTCCTCGGTGGAGCGGGATCTGTCTCTCCCTGGGCTCAGTCATACCTGCTCTCCTGACATAGAGGCTGTCGCAGTCCTGGAAACCCCGGTGCCTGGGGGAGCAGCACCAAGCCGGTGGTGGCTGTGCTTGCGGCGGGTGACATGGCACTGGGTTTGAGGTACACCGCCCATCCAGGATTTTTGCGCAGATCTTGGGGAGGGAAGAGGAAGCATTGCCTCCCTTCCTCCCAGATCAGTCCCCGGCTTTCAGGATTCAGGTCAGGTCTTCATCCTGGGAAGGAAATGGAAATGCTCTGTCCCTGAGCCGCCAACAACACCCAGAGGCAGCTCAGGATCTGTCAGGTCTCATTTGCCCCTGACAAACAGATGAGACCCCTTTCTCCTCCCACAACACAGCAAGCTCTCTGAACCAACAGGGCTTTCTCCTGCGTTGGTCTCCAAGGACCTTGCAGTGGAGATGGGAGAAGAATTTTTATCACTATGTGACAAAGTGGGAGCTGAAATCCCAAGACATTTAAGCCCCTTGGTGATTTTTGAAGGTCCCCTGGAGAGCTGTGCGTAGCTCTGGGTTCAGGCATTGCTGACAGTTTGACTTTCTCAAGATTATGCAGAAAGTGAGGGAAAGAAGAGACAATTCAAGGCCACGTTCTCAGCTGTAGCCAAGTGCACTGCCTTAAATTCACCCTCTCTTCCCATTTTTTTGCAAGGCAGCACAAGGCTGGTGCCCTGTATCTCTTGGGTTCCCTGTGCTTGAATGTTGTAGCACAGTTATTTTGCTTCCTAGCAATGGGTTTGGCCATTTTGAGTAAATCAAGATACAGACAAATGCGCACACTTCAATATGCTCATTACCAAACATCATTTCCCTGTTCTGTGTCTCATCACCGAAGCGACTGCATTTCTGTGCTCAGATAAGTGGTTCTATGGATGTGGTGCTCCTTAAGTGTCTAAGATATGTTGAGGAGAAAGACCAAGGAAAATGGATTTGCACCAGATTATGATTAACCCGTTTTGCACATGGTCCAGTTTTAGGGGGAGAGAGACGCAGCAGTGCTCAAGAGGCAGAATGCAGCATGAGGAAAATGAGAAAATTCCTCCCAAAAGTGGAAAGCAAGGACAAGGTTGTGCAGACAGCAGACGTGTAGATGTGAAATTGATAGAAATTAAATGTTGTGAAAAGCTTTAAAAAAAAAAATAATACTCTAAATTAGATCCAGCTCTCTGCTCACGATGGTATTTCAAAATCCCTCGGAAATCTGGAAAACCTGGGGCTTGCTAAAAAGTCTGTTTATGAGAACACAATTCTCTGGTATGTGTTGTAGAAAGGAAACCTCAAAGTGAAATAGGAAGCTGAAAAAGGGGAAGCATCTTTTTGTAAAGACCTCATGAAAATTCCACATGGAAAGAAAAAAATATGGTGGTTTTGTATGTGCATGTGCAAGCTTCATACATCAAGCCCTATTTCTCTGTGCCCTCAACACCTCTTTCTTTAGGGGCAGCTCCAGGGTTGAAAAAGCAGGGACAGATGTGGGGGATCACTGTGAGACAGGCTCTCCTTCAGGACAACGTCATGAGCCTATGTGTCCATAACTGCATGCAGCTGTGACCTGCTGTCCTCGGACCACCACGTCCCCGTGGCCTGGGAACCTCTGGGGCAGGGTGAGACCCAATGCAATGCTGGGCCGGCGGGGACGATGGAGCAGTTGGAAGCATCCAAAAACCTCTCGGGAGTCAGAGTCTCCCCCACTCTCCTCACCCTCTCGTAATCAAGAGGTGAGAGATGATTTCAAGGAGGAGAGCTCTTGCTGTGGTAATGCCATACCTGGAGGGCCGGCACTTGCCCACTGAGACCTTTGGGCCAGTAACCTTGGCAGCTTCCTACCACCGTACTAGCTGACCTTTAACTGCATCCAAAGTGCCCACTCCTCAGCCGCTCTGTGCTTCGCTCTGTAGAGACAGTATCTGTTCGAGCGGCCTTTGCAAATGAGCACCCAAGATGGACACATTGCCAGAGTGCTGAACGCGGTAAGCAGTGAAAACTTTAATGTTCTTGGAAAAACCTGACCACCACAAGGAAAAAACGGATTTTTGTGTAAAAAGTGATTTTATTTTATATCTTCCCCAGAGTTTCTAGCGAAACTTTCCCATTATTGAAGGGAAAAAAAGTACGAATCAGGCAAGCTTATACATCAGTAGTGAAACATGCCCTTCACAGCGTGGCCATCACCTGCCTTGTGAAATTGACCTTGGCCCTCGTGTTTCATCTTCGCAAGGACAGAGACAATTGTATTGTTTAGAGAGTGCTGCAGACAAAATGGCCACAGATATAAAATAAATTAAAAGCATATGTAGAAGTTGCTTTCCATATACAAAATAACTTTTCTTTTTGTGGGGGTAATTTTATTTTTTTTAAACTTGACATTGTCTGTACAAAGATTAACCTTTCTACAGGAGTCATTCAAAAAAGCTGTTTCCACAAGGAGAAATGGGTTGCTAAACAAATCATCCATCTCCTGCGAACTGCTGAGCGTTCTCTCAGCGATAACGACACAAAGATTTTGGCCAGCCCTGAGGCAGGTCACAGGGACTGGAAATCCCAGGGCTGCTTGAAGCTTTGTCAAAGTCACTCTGCTCCCTGCAAATTACCAGAACATAGGAAAAAAAAGAGGCTGCCTAGTGATCCCGCTCAGGGGAACAGCATTGGTGGTTCCAGCAGGCAATTCTGCTGGTTCAAGGTGCCGCACTGCAGGGTAGGCACATTTTATTTTGCAGACTTACCACGAGATTGCCTCTGCAGCCTCCAAAAAAGGGATTCTCAAGAGTTTTCTGCAGTGGCCTCCTCACGGTCTGCTCCTCTCTGGGGACTTTGCTGCCAAAGGAGCCGCTCTGAAGAGAGAACTTGTGTAGCTCGAGATACTCTCTCCTGCCCACCTTCTGAGCCAGCCATAAAAATAATGTGTGGGCACCAGATACTCCGTAATTTGATAGGAAGTAGAGCCATTTATCAATTAATACTATTTCCAAAAACAGAATAGGTGGGAAAAGATCCCCGTGCTGAACTGAGATTAGAACCTTGATTAATAATGCAAGCTGGAAATTATTTTGAGGTCCCTGCTAATACAAAGTTATATACAGAAAGCATTGCCTGTGTGATTAATACATTACTGATGCTAGACATGGCTTTACATTGAAAGCTTCATTTACAGATACAAATGCAAAATAAGGATTGAGCATAAAATGTCCCACTTCCATATGGTTAACTGAAGAGAATGCTCTTAGCATAGAGGCAGATGACATTTTGCTTGGAAGATCATACCTATTCTATACGATATGGTTCATGACAGAGTGTGGCTGTACCCCAGTGAAAACCAAGTGTAACACATTCGTGCTTATTTTCGGGTGATGCTTTTAAGGTGACTTTCAGGCTGTCTCATCACAGCACGAGGAAGCACCACCTGTAGCCTTGATCTTGGCTCCAGTCCCAGAGTGACTTGCAGCACGGCTGCTGCAGACTGCTGTGCTAGGAAACACTGATGTTTAATTAGTGCCTCTGTTCTGGAGTGCAAATTTGGGGAGGTTGGCTGCCATCACCCTGTCCTGATGTGGTACCTCTGCTGCCATCCAAGAGGTAGGCCAGGGCGCATCTGGCCTCTGCATTTCTCTCTGAAAAGCCCTGTCCCTGGCACTGCTTGTGCCAGACACCGCTCGCTCCTGGGAGCATTTACACCACAGCAGAACAGACTTTTTGCAGCTGTGCCTGAGATTCATTAGATGTTTTCTCTCCTGTTTGTAGTTTCTAAAATGATTTTTTTGGTGGATAAAGTCATTGAAAGAACATTTTGTGTTTTTATTGTGCAAAATCTGCTATTAAGAAATCTTAAATTGACAGCAAAAGTACAAGGAATTTTATTTTCAGAGTAGAAGTGAACTCTGATAAGATGAAAAGAATCTATTATCTGATTAATGTAACAATCAAAACTCACCAAGCAGAGGCAGTTTTGATCAAATGATTGTAGCGACGGCCTACAGATAAGAATTATGCACCAAATAATTTCACATCAAGAATCAACTATCATGATTCACTCATAGATTATCTGCAACTATATTCTAGAATATGTGTTGTGAACAAGTCACTCAGCCGCTTCACTGAGTGTGATCCTTTCACACCCTTGGCCTGCTGAGTTTCCGCAGTGGCATGAAAGAAAAGTCTTTGCTTTTGAGATACCACAGTTACGCATGCAGCAGTACTGTGTTTTGTGTTCTTCCGACCGAGAGCATGGACATCTACAAAGCTGAGTTACAAAGAATATGCCAATGAAAATGAATACGTACATGCAGTTGGTGCCATGTGATACCAAGGAGATATATGTCTAAATTGGATTATCTAAGGCTCTTAGGATGTCAGATTTGTTTTTCTTCCTTGCTGCACTATTTGACATAACCTAAGGGAGAAAGCCTAGCTTTTAAGTGAATAATCGTATATTTCTAAGGTTTCTCCCCATCAGTCACCACAAGTACGGAGACAAAAATTAACAGCTACTGCTGCTTCCAAAATCTTGTACAAAAATAGATCAGTATGTCCTTCTGGCAGTCTCAAAAAACTTGGAGAGTCTGCTGCAAACTCCTCTTTCATCTCTTGATTTCAACAGAAACAGTCAGTCCCTGCTGCCAAGACTCATGTCTTGGTCAAATTCAGAGACAAATGAAGTTCACATTCTCTTTCCTTGGAATTGCTATTCAGAATCCATTCCATTTCCATCCTCTTTGTTTGGATTTGTTTACATTTTTTTTCTTTTTTGTCCAAAAGAAATGTCCAAACAAAAAGTAGGTATGATGAAACACCCTCCCCAGCTCCCCCCAAATAGCAAGTGATCATGTCAGCATTTCAAAAGTGCCTCCCGAGATGTTATCTGCATGCACAGGATTCCACTGTCATGTTGGGGTACACCTTAAGAACAACGTTTTTATTTTCGTCGAAGAATAAGATACTAAGAGAAGACATTTTGTCAGGAACGCAGCAAGGTTCGGGAATGCCCGGGACGACACCAACAGCTCTCACTATGCTCTGGATGGTAGCGTGGTTGGATGGCTTCAAGGCCTGCAAGAGAAAGATAGAGCAGAACATGTAACTGCACCCATGTTAGAATTGACCCACGTTCCCTAGAACAACATGGGTCTTTTAAGAAGGGCCCTGTGGAGACCACAGAGCTGACCAGCTGTAAAATGTCTTCTACTTGACCATTTCCATTTGTCACTGTAGCTGCCCTGAGCCACAAAAATGGATAAAAAGTGTACAGATGAGAGAACAGAAGTACTTTACGCCATGATGCCAATTGTTTTAGTTTGCTCTCATGTGAGGTTAGGTTGTTTTGCTCATTCTTCCATGCCAAACCACTTCTCATCTGTAGTACACATCATCAGTGGCATTGCTGAGTAACTGAGCCCCCAAATCCCATGTCAGTTTTACCTCGTATTAAGGTGACATTTTTTGCCAAAGGACAAAGTTACCTGGATTTATACTCGTGTAAACAGGAACACACTTTGGTTTGAAATGAACAAAAAGTGAATCTGAGCAGTGAGATAACTGTATTTGTTCACAAAACCGGAATACATTAACACACTCATAGAAATGAACATATTCATAGAAATGAAAAATTCTAAGTTTTATCCCTGAACCCCCAAACCCTGCCGAATCCAGGAATCTGTATGAAAGGTAGGGGAGCATGAAAAATGCACAAGATGCAGTTTTTAGCCAAAGACTTTTGGTTTTGTAAAAGTGAAACTTTATCAATGCTTTTTAGAGCTTTTCTTACAAGTAGCACCTGGGAATCACACAGTTCAATATGCTCAGTCAGATGCCACTAAGAAATACAGGGAACAAGATCGTTTGGGCCAAAAGTGGAATTGGCAGTTTTGCTGCAATGAAAGATTATTTGCTTTTGGAAAAATCAGTCTTAATTATTAGATACCTGCCTATCTGAGGTGCAAGTCTTAATGATGACCTTGCACGCAAAAAGCACAGGAATAACTCTTGAGATTCTGGCTCGTTGTATCCTTTAAGTAGGATGTTAGTACGTTTAGGAGTAACTGCTTCCAATTCTGTTGGCAGTACACACGGATGTCTAACCTGTCCCTACTTACGGCAACATAGCTCACGACTAATGCAATATTTTCCTTCTTTCTCATGGAGACAGCTGTGCCTTGAATTCCAACAGAAATGGATCAGAATGGACTTTTACTATATCATGTTGAAATGAGTCTCAAGAGAGAACTGGAACCACATGGCACAGAACTGAAAAGGATTCACTGGGGAGCATTCAGCTATTCTTTATGTATGTTAGACATAATTTGAATATTTTTTCTCTTATAATGAGAAACCTATTTCTCCTGCAGGAAGGCTGAACAACAAACAGTAACAATCCTGCATATGTCTTGCTTCTGTTTATCCAAGAGAGACTTGGAATTTTCTCAAGTGTATTCAGGATCCAAGCCCCTTTTAAATGCAGATGTTATACAAAGGCTGATCTTTTTCCCCTGTTGCTGCTTAAGTTTACTATCATAGCTTATCCAATGAATGAGATGCAGGGGTGTGGCAATATTCTGTTTAAAATACAAACACAGAGCTTGTTGCACCATCCTCTTAATGGCTGTAGGTTTCCTAGCATGGTTACAAAGACATTACTCTCCATCTAGGTAGCCGATCTCAAGAAAGACACTTCTGTTTGTTTTTAATTCAAGAGTACCTACGCTCCACAGCAGTAGTTGACAGGCATTTCAAAAACATCTTAGATTAGTATAGAATTTGGATTTCTTTATCATTCCTGCCTGCAAAAGGAAGTGAAAGGTCTGGTAGCATCCCCGCTGATTTCCTTACTCCACTGCAGTGGAGCATTCTCCACAAAGTAAACTGGGAGTCAACAGATCTCCTGAGCCTGCTGATCAGGCATCAAGAGGCAAAACATCTATTGAGACCCTATTTCCCGTTGCCAGTAGTACTGGAATCAAGAACAGGTCTCTGAATATTGCCGTGTTAAGATCTCATCAGAAACCCTTCCCTTCAGATATGGAATCTGTATTACTAAAATGCTAAATTGTACAGAACTGATTTAAAAAATTGCCTTGGCTATCAGTGGGAATATCCCGGATATATTCTGTTGTTGTATGAGAGAAAAAGTATCTCTATTTGATACGGGTATGGTAGAGTACAGAACATCCTCCGTACTGACTTGAATACCCTACCCCTGGCCCTTACGGTGCATTCCTGGGGATAACTTTTGCTTAACGCTGCTTCTGCCAGAAGCAGACGGGAATTTAACTATACCGGAGTAAAACCCAAAGGCGAGTGCTTCTCAGAGAGCCATACAAGGGTACACTCTATATCCATAGGCACAGATTAGTTCGTTATTGCCTGATGGTCACAGTATCATTTTGCAAACGCAGTCTTATTAGCACCAGACATTATGCATGGCTCAAGAACACATGGCTCTAGGAGATGCTTGCTTCCCTTATATATATAATTTAGCTTTTCATTCTCCTTGGACAACAAGGTCTGTTTGATTTTTGTGATTAAAAAAGCACACAAAAGGAACAATATGAACTCCAACACAGGCAGAAATCCACCAATTGTTTTCAGGGAACCAGAGTCACGATGGGTCACAAGCAGTGCTCTCTTAATGAACTAGCACTCTCTGCAGTACACGGCAGCAAATATTTAGATTCACAGTGTCTAAATAACCATAATGCTCTGCTCCTATAATTCTTCACCCAACTAAGTTTAGAGAATTTCACATAGAAAGGCCAGATTAGGCCTTTTAGTAGCAGAGGAAAACTGGGGCCTGGTTATGGTCTCGCAGGCCTGTGCTACAGGCTTAGCTGACGGCAATCAGACCTGCTTCACGTCAGCAAAGTAATTTAAACTCTGTGCTTTATTTGCCTACCCATCCCTCCTGTTTATTTCTCACCTTTTTTCTACTATAAGCTTTTCCCAGGGCAGGAATCACTTCTGATAGTGTGTAGGTGCCTGTCCCAGGCAGAGCAGAGGGGTGAAGAGGAGGAAAACTCCTTTGGGACAGATAGACTGAATTACCGTGATAATAGTAGCCAATACTGCAAGTACTGCAATACTTATTTGAGAAGATGGAGCTGAACTACAACATCTCAGAGGCCAATGCTACTATCTGCAGGAAAGCAGAACCAGAATTTGGCATTAAAAAAATAACTGGTTCCACATGTTAGAAAATCTTTTGATGCACAGTGTAATACTTCAGGGGAATTACGCAAAGACAGACAAACTAGCACTCCTGTTTCACCCAAGCAATACCTGTAACTACCCTTCAGCTGTGTGCACTGTTCGTACATCCCTCTCATGCTTCAGAGTGCCAAACGTAAGTTTAAACTTCAATTAAATTTCATTTTGCCTCTTCAAAACCACTGGTACTAAACTCATCTTGGGATGTTTTACTTGGAGGAGCATTTGTATGGCTTATTGTGTTTCTTTCCAGCGGTTTGAAGTCACTCTGGGAATTAAGACCTGAGCTTATGGAGCATGTTGCTGATTTTCCAGTTGCAGGTGCTATCAAAGGCTCTGTGTAAGGAATAGGAACCTTTTTATTACAGTGCTTCTTTATCATTACTCTACTTTTGGTTTCTGAGCGTTTATCTCCATGAAGACACACTGTGCTTTTTCTGATGGAAAACCTGTGTTCTCAAAGTCTCATCTTGACTCTTTAAGACATACTTGCTTTCTGTTTTACATTTGTTATTTCCCATCGGCTCTCAGCAGAATTAGAATTCAGTTGGAGCAAGGAGAGACCAGTAACAAAGGCTTCTGAAACTACTACATCCAAAACTGGTTTTGAGAAAGCCTTGTTTTCTCTTGAGTGTGTACATTATTGAGTAATCTGAGGTTTGATCTAGGCTCTCCTAAAGGCAAAGTGGAGATACTTTCCCGTATCTACATCAGGTATTGGCTAACCCTGAAATAGATGCTATGTATCGACTACTGAGAGAGCTTTTCTGCCTCAGAAGGTAGAAACCTATTTTGCATGTCTGCCAAAATTAAAATAAAATTTAAAAAAAACCTAGTGACAGGGTTGAAATGGTTATTCTCTACCAAGTGCTGGATCCTGGGAACTCATCAGCACCTCAACTATCACTTACTTCTTTGAGAACCAAGAGAGACAGACCCAATAACGTTAGGAAACAGGAACCTTAACACTTTTGGACTTAGGACGAGACACCTTCAAGCCTTTCTAAGAAGCTGCTACACATTTTTTTCTATTATAAGAAATACAGAGGAACTTGACTGAAATTCTCCTCCAGTAGAATCACTGGTTCTCTGATGCATACCTGACTCTTTGGTTTGTTTCTTTTGTAATACTGATGGGAGCCCATAGCAGATGTCTCATTTTAAGTGAAAAATATTTTAGAGGCCTGGATCGGCTGATCTGGAGATGGTTTTTTTGGTATTGCTTGAACCGAATAACTTTAACTCTTCTGGTTTAAGTATCACGTACCATTTTCTCCTAAACAAAAATCAGAGCAATGCTCTTCTATGGTTGGGATGAAGTTTTTGTAACTAAAGCTGCAACTGGAAATGCTAACCCAGTCTTAAGCAGAGGGATACAGCGTGCATTTTTATAATTTGTATCCTTGTAGTTAGAATGGAATAAGTCTAGGTCGGTGCTCTAAAAATTTCTAACCTGCATGCTGAGTTACTGGTTTGACAGAGCACAGTTCCCATCAATAATAAAGTAAAAGGACCAGTGCAACATATTCAAAGGTAATGACTCTATCTCTTCCTGTTCCCTTTCATTTCTCTCTTTGGCCTGAAACCTGAAAGCCTGCCATTTCAGTTGGAGGCAGTAAGATAAGTCATCTCCTCCTTCACACAGAGACTCCTGCCTCCTCAGCTTGCTCTCCCTGGGTTCCACCCCCTCTGGAACATCTCTCCACCTGCCATTCTCAAAGGGTGACTCCCTTGGGTCCTTAAGCCACTGAAGTGCCACATCAATTTCGGAACTAACTGCTAAGGTTTCACCATGGCAGGAATAAAGACTCTTAAACATGAGGTAAGTGACACCAAAAGCCCTACCTTTACTGACATTTCCGGTAGGCATTATTTGTGCACACCCCTTATTTTAGGCCAGCCTAATTACTGCATCTTACTTTCAGGTTTCGGTAGACTCCAGGAGGGTCCATGCTGCTGATAATGAGATTGGGCATTTAAGGAGCTGAGTTCACCCACCTAAGTCACAGGGCTAGGAGCACATCACTACTCACATGCAAAAATCTCATAAAAAACAGAGGATATTTCAAAAGTCAGTTGGCCAGGATCCACTGCTTTTGGATCTACTTGGCCTGTCACAAAAGTGATTAGTTTGACTCTTTTGCTTACACTTAGAGCATCTCAGCCGCTCCTACAGCTCCACAAAGTCTCTCTGTCATCACGACAGTCGTGCCTCACAAGGCACACATTAATCCTAGAACACGCTACACTGACTGACCCCAGCATGGGCCTGGCAGCAGAGACTCCTTCGAGGCATAACAACTACCGTTTAATAAGCAATTTTCTGGATCTGTCTTGTGTTATGTTTATTAAACAGGTTAATAACAAGTTCACACATCATAAGCACTATTCAGAAAATGTTTTATGGCAATCTGGGTTTTGGACAAAAAATCCCAATACCATGCAATATTTTTTTAATTACCTTTACAAGCCTGTGTTTTTACTAGCTGTTCTAACCACTGCTCCTTGCAGCACGAGACAAAGATATCACTTATTTACCAGACGTGAACACGTGACAGGTGACCAGCTGCCTTGTACTGACACAGGAAAGAAAATGCATAGGTTAGGGTAACAGTGCAAAAGCATCAATAAAGACCGTACCTTTGGAATTGGGAACTGGCACTCCCCTGAGCAATAATAGGCATCGAAGGATTTGGGGGAAATAATCCACTCGCTCCAGCCAATGTCTGCAAAATCCACCTTGAGATAGCGGCGGGCACAATACCTCGGCTCATTCCACTGCTTCCTCCTCGCCTTCTTCAGTGTTTGCTCATCGAACTGGAGAGTCTGGCTCTTCTGGTGATGATTCTTCCTCTGCTTCTTCTTACTCTTTGTCCTCTCTGCTAACTGTGGCTGGAAGGTTTTGTAGGGTTTTCTGTCTTCCCATCTCTCATCCTCGCTGTACTGGTACTCGGCTCCTGGCAGCTCATTATTCTGCAATGGCAACAGGACATTTGTGGAGCGTTTTCGCCGCCGCTTCCCAAGGCTGCTCCTCATGTGGTTTTCTGGCCTGGGAAAGACCCTTGCCAGAGGTTGACGGTGCCCTCGCAAACTAGAGACAACGCTCTCTGGCTCTGAAATAGCAGAATCGTTGGCATAAATGAGAATGTAGGGTTCATAGCGAGAAGGTGCCCTTCTCCAAGGATGATGGCTGGTCAGATCCATTTTGACACTGATCAGGAGTTCATTGTTTTGTTTTGCTTCGTGCAGGAGCCGAGTGATATCCTTCCACTGCCAGGAAAGGACATCCTGGTAAGCAGTGGAGACATTTATTAGGAAATGTCCCAGGTTCCGAGACTGGTTCCCAACAGAAGGAAAGGTCCAAACTGAAAGATGTATCTGAATTTCAGGTTTCCTGTGCCCGCGACGAGAACAGCCTCTGGATCGGGAACAGTTCCACTTCGCATGCAGCAGATCACCAATATAATAATACACCGAAGCTGACAAGATGTTTTCAGACTCAGTGAGTGATGTCAAGTTAAAAACGTACATCTCCTGACTTTCAGGGCTCCCTAGAAGAAAAAATACTTAGATAAGAATATGGGCATTTCAAAATCTTATAGAGAAAGGAGAGAGCACATTGCTTTCTAGGTTATGGATTAAGTTCACAGGAAATTTTCATGCAGTGCTGTGGGAACAGGCTTAGACCACTATTCAGAAAAATAACCAAGCTGGTAAACTGGTGACTGTAAATCACACAATTTCAATCTGGTCTCCTTGTAATACCTATCTCCATCCAGAAATAGTCACGTTTTCTAGTGCTCCTCTGACTTCAGGAAACAAACTAGGTCACAGGACACAGCTCGAGAACAGATGCACTTAAGACTTTATGCATCATCCAGAAATTTGAGGTATGTAATAGTAAGGTTTTGCCCTTTTGCTTTCCTCTTTCTGTAACATTTCCAACCCTCTCCCCTCTCAAAATGCACTTAGGTGACTCTGGCTGCCCTGTCCTGTCTAAAGAGTTGTCTCTCTTTGTCCAAGACAACTGGGACATCAATGGCACTGAACCATGCCTTAAGCCCAGACGTAGCTGAAGCTGGAGAAAGGCTCCCAGTGGATTCATTAGGCACTGGATCACCTGTAAGCTGCCATTACCGTGTTGAGCCACAGCCTCAGTTGGAAGGAAAATATTTGCTTCCCTACTAGTAGAGGCTCAAGGTGGCAGTGAGGAAGATGAAAAGCCTGGATTCAAATGGGGCATGATTATCAGTGTTGCCACAGGCTGTCAAGTGTCCTGCCAGGTAAGTCACTTCAGCTCTGATCGCCCAGCTGTGCAATGCAAATAAAGGCCTGCTGGTTCCTTTAAACCTTCCACTCTGCTCTGCTCTGCTCAATGCCTCACCTACGCGACAGGGACATCAGGGCCTGGGTGGCATTTACTCTTAGCTTCCAAAGATGTCAAAGAGACTATTAAAGAGGGACCCAAAAACCATGTAACATTTGGTACAGCTACCTACGTATATCAGGATGCAAAACAGGTAAGCAAACATAGAAATTACTACTACATAGAAAGCTCTCCTCTAAAGATGTGGGAAGAAGAAACACCAGGATAGAATCACTGTATAATCATTTTTAAGGCTTGGATGTCAGCTCTGTAGAAAAAGAAAATTCTCCATTTATAGTGAGCTAAAGACACACAAACTGGTCTGACTGCCTTTTTGGCTAAGTCCAACACTAATCACAACTGAAGTTTCCCTCTAGAATAATCAGGTGCAGGACTGCTTTAATTACACTAGATAAACGTAGTCATTCCACCTAGGACATTTCATCAATTTTCATGCCAGTCAGAGTCAGAAAGTACTTGCTAATATAGCTGAAGGTAGGTGGACAGTACCAGAGCAACCCCAATAACCAAAAGAAAGCCAAGCCAAAATATCTTGGTTTTGCAGGGGGTGGCAGTGGCAAAATACACCCACTTGCCTCTGTGCAAAGGTAAACAAGCCAAAGACAATCCTTCCTTACAGTCGGGATCTTACTGTATCGATCAGGAGAGATGTGGGGAAAAGTGGAGTTTCCACAGCTGTGAAATTAGAGAAGTCAACCCAACCACAGGTACCTTGCACAAACCTGAAGATGCTCTCCTAACACAGGCTGGCCTGCAAAAACAGATGGCTGGCTACTTCAATCCCCTGCAGGGTGCAACAGAAAGGCTTGGGGGTAAAGTTTAATTTTTGCTTTAAAATTTCCTGCTTGCACTGCAGTTAGGTGTGTCCTTCAAAGTGAGAGATATAGGTCCAAATGTTAAGGTGTTATTGAGAGCTACAAAACCAGGCTGTATAGAAAAGTCAAATACAGTTAAGCAAAGGTATGTATGGTCTGCAGCCCCCCGAAGGGCTGGAAACAACCCAACACATTAGGAAAAGAAGGGAACACAGAGTTAAATGCTTCTTTGACATCATGGCATGTCAAAACCCTCCCCAGAAGCTGAAGTTATCGTTTACATAATTTTGCAACAGTTTTGCTTTTTTAAAATTTCATTTTATTCCAAGCACTGACAAACATAGAGATGCCCGTGGACTAGGGAAGAACAGCCTCCCCACTTCCACCCGCAAAACACTGTAGTAAGTCCCCTGCCCAAGCAAGTGAAAACATCATTTTCAGTACTGATCTTTTGGAGATTTTGGCAGCTTTATATTCTGGGTCATATTCTGTGCTTCCAGCCTGTGACATCCCAACTGCTAACGCCATTCAGGTAAGTCCAGCAAAAGACCGTATTCTCCCTCTGCCTCCCCATCCCCACCCCAACTATCTAAGTGGTTGCCTCTTCTAAACATTTTTTTTCTCATCAATATTCTAACAGATACACTAAAAAAGCAGGAATTGGTCTTACTAGAAAGACAGGACTTTTCTCCCCAAGGTATCACATGCATTGCTTCATGAAATTAGGGAAAAAATGCCAACATACACTTTTTTCAGTGAAGCAGGGGAAAAAAAGACCAAATCATATATAGAAGACACCCTTGTTCACACATTCACCCCAACCCGATGGTGGATCACATCGGTAAGTTCCCAGTACCTGAAAACTAATGTACCAAACCCATCCGATTTCTAGCTATTAGTTATGCTTGGGCAACTAGATTTTTGTTGAATTTGATCCTGTTTTTAATTCTTCAAGCCAAAATTGGCTGTTTATTACATTCGCACTAAGCACACAGGAGGACCTGACCTCCGCCTGGTTTGTAATCACTAATATATAACAAGGTTAATATGTAATTTGGCAGAGCACTAAGTACATCAGTCTTAGCAACCAGAATTTATAATGTCTCACGAGTGCCTTTTAAAGAAGTTATTATTTGAATCACTGTTGTATGCTGAATGACAAGTTTTGATTTTAATTTTTAATAAGAATTCCACTTAACAAATACCGCCTGTTCTAAATTGGCATATTGGAGTGGAATACAAAACAAGCTGCTTTTGTTTATAAAGAAACCCTAGGTGGCGTGAAACAGACACAGGAGGAAGATATATTTTTGATTAAAAGCAAAACTCAAGAAGCCACTCTTAGTATTCAACTCAACGCCAAGACCAGGTCCTTGCAGTAGGTGGTGCTATTTTCTTACCGAACGTCCAAGCTCAAACGGCTCTGAAGAGTTTTCCGATCACTCAGTCTGCAAAACCGTCTCGGAACCAGTTACTAGTGGCCAGCACAGATGTTTACAGATTTCCCGGCTTCCGGCTCAGAAAACCCCACTGTGCGATGCGGGTTTCTGTCACAGCGTAGGAACGCTGTGTCAAATACATCCGTCGTGTGACAGCGATACCGGACTCTCAGGTGCGAGCAATGCACCAAAATAAGCATTCTCCAGGCTAGTCATTACCCTCAAAAACGACAGACACATCAAGGAAGATTTAGCTTTAAAGTATCTACAAATGCACCTTTTCCTCAGGAAAATTTAATTTCACTTACATGAAACTTTGTCCTTAAACCCAAAGGACAGAAACTGAAAAATCTGTCCCCAGAATAATGGAGTTCAAATTATTAGCCAAGGTCAGGAGCATAGTTTAAACTTTTCACCAATGTCAGAAGGTACGAGTAGCGTCTAACCAAATTTTACTGTGATGTGGGAAGCTTCCCATGAGCCACAACCAGCTTGTTCTACTGACACCAGCAAAGTTTTACTGACTGATGTGAGTTGAGGCTTTAGTCTTCACCGTGACCTATGCCCATAACTCCTCTCATATGAACAGTTTGATGGACTGATTTCCCCCTCACTAATCCCAAAGAACCCCAAACAAAAACTCAAGCCAAACCTAAATAGGGCTTTAATTCTAATACCTTGTTATGTTCAGTAAACGGTATTTCCCAGGATGCTGCCATCAACAGCTCCGTGTTAAACGGAGGGGAGGAGGGGGAAAAACCGCAGGGTGAAATCCATCAACGGTTGCTCCAGCAGCTAGTGGAAAGGGGCAGACCCAAGCCAGCTAAGGCCTGTGGCCAGTTTGCCCTCTAAGACCTTTAGGGTCTCAAAGGCAACAAGATCTTGAAACAAAGCCCTGTATTGGTCTAGTAGGGCAAGGTCAGCTTTGCAGGTGAAAGAAAGTAAAACACTGGCCCAGAAACGTATACTCTAGAAGATCATGGCATCACAGTAACTTTTTCTTACCTTTTTGATGTCAAACAGAAACAGAACAGCAGCTTTGCAGCAGCTTTCTCTGTGCTAGTTGCCCAAACAAGAATGGTTTGTGGCAGACACAGACAAGGATCTGATGTCAAAATAGAGGGATGCTGGGCAGAAGGCGCCCCTCTGTCTGGGCTGTCTCTCGGGATACAGCACTGATGGGAAGATCTTATGAACCCCGGGTGTCCCTGCACAGCTGGCCACGGCTGCTCCACCATCTACTGCCTGGCAAGACTCTGCTGTCTCCGAGCCGCTCTACTTAGCAAACCTCACACCCGTTCACAGCAGTACACAATGCAATTCAGTGGAAACTTGGTATTATTTCAGCAGCGGTAACTCCCCTGGCTCACTTGAGACACTTCCCCACCCTGTGAGCAGCAGATTTCTGTCTGAGTGCCACTACTTGAGCTAAGTCTCTTCGTTCTTTCTTACTTAAAGTGAGTTCTGCAAACTCACCTTTGCTCTTTTGTAGTACAAAATAGGAAGCACAGAAGCCTTCTCAACAACAAAGCACGTAAGGAGGAGAAGATTAAAGAAGAAACAAGCAAAGGAAAAATATGTACAACAGAGCTATATGCAAGGAATACACTGCTACCTTCCGGATACTATGAGGCCAGATTTTAATGGCAATCTCTGTTCCCCTTCAAGGGGTCACCGTATGCTGCTACCAGCCTGATGAGGAATTTTCAAGAACAAGTTCTGCACGACCGAGCTCTTTTGAATCGCAATAGGTAAGGCACAGCATCACTGTTAGTATCAGTCGCTTCTACGGTGTAGCGAGCTGCTTCTTGCTTCTACTGCTTTGGAGCAGCAGACACGAGCTGGGCAGAAAGGTACTAGACAAAGAGAACATCTTATTGTTTGTATTGATGTAGAACATAATTTGGAAGGTACAGGCGGTTAAATGGATAGGCTACAGAGTTACTGGTCTCCTCAGCCAGTATGGTGAATATGCAAGCCATTGTTCACCTGCCGTTCTCCCCTCACTCGAATTAAACCCAGACCCCGGCAGCTCTATGGCAAAGCTTGTGTCCCTTCCCCAGCCCCCTGCACAAGCTACGGGAGTCTCCAGGGTGGGGAGAGGGGAAGGACCATCTTTCCCGGCCTAAAGCAGAAAATCCCTACTCGATCACACCCGTGGCTGTCACCCAGACACCACGTTGGGTGAGCCACCACCCACTGCGCGGGCTGTCGGAGATGCTCACAGCAGAAATCTGGCTTGTGGCACTGCAGCTGCAGCACTTGTACCCGCTCAGTCTGCAGAGGCTTCCTCACCTCCCTGCAGCAACCCACAGCCGTAGGGATTGCCTGTTACCGGCATTAAAAACGCATTTTAAGACATCTGTGGAGACTGACATCACTGGCATGAAAATATTCATGTGACAAGGGGCATTTCCAGCAATCAGTAAGCTGGAACGAGTCCACGAACTTGTGGTGAGTTTACCTTTATAGAGGATGCACTGACATTTTTATGGACTGCCAAATCTGTCCCACGGGTGAAAAAGGATGCAATAACGAGGACTATTTAGTTATACAGTCATCATTAGCCATCATTTAAATGAGATATTAAAGGGGTGCCCTCGTGCCACGGCACAGTTAAGAATGTATCGGTGTTTCCATTGTAAAAATTCGTTTTCAAGGGTTCACAGCCCAGCTATGAAAGTTCACTCAGAGCTAGAAATGGCAACAAGTTCCAGAACAGGAACACAAATTTCTTCATTTCTCTCACCTTTGCTCTTACTTGATTGCTGCTTCCCCCTTACCAATTTGAGTATTTTGCAAAAGAAAAATGTAGGATCCAGTTCTCTCTTTTTAAGGAGCACAGGACTGATTTTCTTTTTTTTTTTTTTTTTTTTTTTAGGCAAAATGCTCCCTTGACATTGTTTTACCTGTAATTGTAAATAAACTGTGTGAGGGAGGGAAGTAACTGTCTAGGGTCAGGTCTATAACT
>JAOXJK010000032.1:25389-47109 GCA_025774025.1 Xenus cinereus
GTGCGGGCTGTGCGTGTGTGTGCCGTGCGCCCTGTGTGTGCGTGTGCCGTGCGGGTGTGTGTGTGCGCGCCCTGTTGTGTGCGTGTGCCCTGTGTGTGCGTGTGCCGTGCGGGTGTGTGTGAGTGCGATCCCGGCGCCCGGGCTGGTCTCCGCAGCCAATCGCACCGCCCTCCCGCCCGGCCCCGGCTGCGAGCAGGAGGGAGGCAAAGCCCGGAGAAACCACCCGAAGGGAAGCAAACACACACTCACGGACACACGCACACACACACACGCAGAGGCAGAGGGAGACCTGGCTCTGGAAATGCAGTCACCGGCACCGACTGCGTCCCCGAGGGCAGCTGGGGAGCGGGGTGGTGGGACGTTCCCCTTCCCACTCCACCCAGCCTCGGCCAAAGGCAGCAAAGTAACGGGGTTGCAATAAAACAAAAATCACGAGTCAAACCACGCTCGGCCCTCTCCCCTGGAAAATCGCGTGGCCCGGCTGGACTCGGAGCACAGCCCGGGTGGGCAGGAGAAGGGATGCTCATGGGGCTGTGCTGGGGTTCATCTGCTCTCTCCTGTCACTCTCCAACCTGGCCAGGGCTGGCAGCGCTGTCCCCCGCAGCCTAAGCCCCCGGGACAGGACACGCACCGCGCCCCGGTGAAAGAAGCGCCTTCAAGCACATAATGACTCTCTTGTGAGCTTCATGAGGGCAGGCAGGGAAATCCCACACGTCTGCGCTCTCCTGCTACAGCTGGGCATGGGAAAGTGTTCTCTGCTCTGCTGAAAGCATTTCACACACCTCCTTTGCCTTTGCTGCTTTTGACCACCAGAAGGACAGAAACGTCTCACCCCCCTCACCAGTGCCACACCATCAGACATGACCCCATCCGATACCTGACGCTGTCCCCACCGAAATACACTTTGCAACACAAGAGGTGCCTCACCTCATACATCTGGGGAGGAAACACAGGAGGTGGAAGAGAAGCCTCTTTGCATTTTCATGGAGGTCACAATAATTACTTTGTTTCTAACATGAAGAAAGGAAATATGAAAATTACCTTACAAGTAGTATATGGGGCTTAGCACACATTATTTGCACCATGGGGCATTCATGTTTTCAATGGGATACAGAAAGTGCATCATTATCGAGTACTAAATATAACACTAAAATACATCACGTATCAGAGGGTGAACTTGCCTTTCAAATTCCACTGAATTTGGGATCGGTAACAGATACTGTTTTGCAGTTTTAAAGGACCCATCTGTAACAACAAGAGGCAAGTGCCTACTGGCAGGCAGGAAGGAAAGAGAAAATTTTCAAAAGCAGAGTAATGATCTTTATATGCTTCCATATTTGAGTGCTCAAATACAACCCACGGCAGTGTCTCACTTTCAAACAGTTTTGAGGCATTGAATTTGCCAAATACATCTAAAGATATTATCTATATATGTACAAACACACACAATTTAAGTATTAATTGCCAATAGTAAGATTAATTATACCTTTCACTTCTCTATGTAAGAAACTTACGTTAGTGCAATATAAAAACAGTACAAGCGAATACACATAATTAAAACATTAAGGTGTTATGAAGTTTTTCGATGCAAATAATAAAACCAATGCAGATCTCTGTAGAAAGATAACAGAAGGATTCGAACTGAGAGCTAAAAAATTCATCACAAGCAGCAATCTCTGGCCTATATCCATGGCAGAACTGTCAATCCCAAAGAAGAATCTTTAGGCAACTGAAATATTGGAATTGCCATTTCAACTTCAGTCATGTTATTTTCTACTGGTGAGAGATGTGATTTTTATAAAACAAAACCAACACCACACCACAACTCTTTAAATAAAACATGTATAACTGAATCCTCTTTTAAACCTACAGCACCAAATAACTGGCCATAAGAATGTGATGTTTTACATATCCAGTACATCTTCCAAACTGCAGCCTGACTCTTGAGATTGGACCACTGTAAATCAAGAATGACTTCAGTAAAAAAACCCAAAAACCTCAGAGACAGCATGTATCTAACACCATACCCAAGCAAAGGAGCATTTGACAAGAACTGACTTAAGTTCAGTATGGAAGCTCAAGCACCCTATTGCTGAGCTTTTATTTAAAATCTTTTAAGTGTTAGCATAAAGCTCTGTTTATGCAAAATTAATTCAGAATTTGGCTTCCAGAGCCTTGTCCCACCACTTGACTGCGGTTGTTTAAGTGTCTAAAATAGAAAGTTAGCCCTATACAATCCTATTGCAGCCAGTGAGGAGAGAGAGAGGACACTTGGTGTGAGGCAGAAAAGAAAAAGTGACTTCTCAGAGCATTAGCTGCCTTCTCTGAATGCCTCTTTTTAGACAGCTGTTGCAGGTTTTTGAGAGCGCTGCAGAACAGCACATGGGGTTTGAAATACCCTTTGCTGTACAGATCATCCCTGCGACATGGTGGGACACTCGCTACAAGCAGTCCTGTTGCTCCCAAAGTTAAAAAATATCCCTAGCTCAAACTGGGCATAAGATTTTTAAATGCCAGAGCACTGTGACCGCACAAACCAAACTAAACCGGTACACATTAGGAGTTACTCCTCATTAGTAAATAACGGCCAGCAAACTCTCAGACCCGAGTTCAGAGATAACAGCGCTTTTCCACTTCTCCATTCTTTCTTTTCCATTTCTTGCACGGAAGTGCTGCAAATCGCTAGCAAGTTCAGCATTGTTCAGAGAACAAAACTTTGACCGTGTCCCAGAGAGCTTACAGTTTAATCCCACCGGTTCCAGAAGAGCCACACTGATTTCCAAGAGAAGAAAGAGGCCCCCTGAAGCCGTAGATGTACCTGTATTGGCAGCACGTGCAATGGCAAAGCTGCATTCCTGGCCTTGGGAGAGGGGCATGGGGCTTCCACTATCAACATTGCAGAAGTAGAGGCACTCACAGCCTCAGCCTCAAAACAACGGTTTCGACTGAACCTTTTTAACCGCAAGGATCAGTGAGTGCCACTGAAACCACCCCTTCCTCTTACAGATGCAGCGTTTCCAACCAGGAGGCACACTCTGCTTTTTGGCTTTTGGTTAAAGAATCTGAAATATCAAATTCAATGGGTTATTTAGATAATGGCCAGACTCCAGCTGCTTCTACAACCCTATAATAATGTGTTTGCAAATAGCATTTATGGGACAGGAAGGGAAGTGGAAGGAAGTAATTCCCAAGTGGAGGGGACAGCTATGTAGCAGTAAGAGGAGATGCTCATCCAGCGCAGATTGACTGAATACCCAAGTGAAAGGACCGTGACACCAGTGTTGCCACACACAGGTGAATTATGCTGCTGCCTGACAAACCTCAGTGGGAAAAAGAGGGAAAAGTACCCAGAACCAGTTAAAATAGATCAAGAACGTTAAGAATGAGACATTGACTTCCATTTAATCTTTCTCTGAATTCTCCATTAATGAGTGACAGCTCAATGACTTGTTATCACTGCACTTTTTTGGGTGGGGATACACAAATACACATGACCTCGCTTTGCATCCTTCACTGACGGACCGCTCCTATCTTGTGGCAAGACAGGCCCCAAGTCAGGGTGAGCTTGTTGGGGGGCTCTGGTAGGAGGGAAGGGGGCTATAACCTTTACCGCTTCCCACATCCATCCCCGAGCAGGATGCAGGCAGCAAGTACCTTTAGGTACCTCCCAAAGCAGACAGGAGCTCCCCTCCCTGCAGGTCATCCTCCAACTCTTCACGTTGCTCTCATGGGGCAACAAGGGGCAGATGACACTGAAGAATCTGCCCTTGTTCTGGTCTTCAGTGACTGCACAGCAGATGAGATATTCCTGTCCCCACGAAACCCAGCAGGATGGTTTAACACTCGTATCGGTACGAGCAGAGTCCAAGCTTGCAATTCCATCCTGCTTCCTCATGCATGCTAAAATTACTCCATAATTCCACTAATAATAAGTATCAGGCTTACCATGCAGCACTTCTGCAATGTACTACACAAAACCAGAACTTACCTGGAACTGAGAGGACTATCTCTCATTTGGGGATGGTTTAATCTTCATGACCCCTCTTTTCTGAAAGCTTTCTGCTGCAGCTGACCAACAAGAAAACAGCTAATCCCAGCTGTCACGGTCATTTTGCTGGAATGGCTGCCTCAGAACTGGGAACTCTCCCAGTATTACTGATGGAGAAAGCTTTACTGGTTCTGGCAGGAAAATGCACACCCAGTAAGTGTGCCACAGACACAAGCTTGGACAGTGAAGCTGCACTGAAAGGACCCAGCCTACTTCCACACCCTCGGCTCTCACCATTCCCTGTAAGTGACTGTGAAACGTGCAGTCTACCAGTCTTGATCTAGCAAGTGAACCAAGTTTTGGCAGGAAAAAGCTGTGTTTAATTGAAACTAAGCAGCTCAAAACTCATGAGGGTGAAGCACATATTAAATGCATGCTCATCACTCTGCAGAAAATATTCCTGCACACGGGAAATACACAAGTACCACCAGTTTTCAGTGCAAGTCAAGGCAGAGTAAGTTTTTTTCCCAGAGCTCCTCTGGACTACTACAGCAGAAGAGCAAGGAGTCAGTGGACCTGCTACTGTCAACCACTTTAGGTACTTCTGGAATTCAAACAGGGGACCACCTCAAGCACCCGCTATTATTAATGGTGCATCTTTGTGGAGATTTAAGCTTTAGGTGTCTCTTTTCCAGCTGGGTGTCCACAACGCCCTTCTCATCAATGCAGGGAGAAGGATCTAAAGACCTTTTCACCTCACTCAACAGTAGGCTTTCAGTCAGCCAGTTTGCTGTCCCTGCAACTTCAAAGATGCTCTCGGAGTTGCACCGCTGTGACTTCCAGCTTCAAAGGTTGGAACAATGTTCCTGAGTCAGATCGTGAGCCCCCAGGATGATTCCGTAGCCTTCCTCTTCAGGAGCAGCCAGGTGAATTCAGGGAAAAGAGGCTCTAGAGATTAATGGCCACTTTTGAAAATACACATCTTCGCACACAAACAGCAGTCTCTGCATCTGAAAGAAGTATTTGAATTTGCTGATTGTGGAAAGAAAAATCTTTCATCAATTGATGAATATTCATCACTACTATTCAAGCTTAATGGCCTTTGATGAGTTGGCAGAAGCAACTCTGCTATCCTGTCAGCCATGGCTTGTTTTCTATCTATCTATCAATGTTTATTGCTAAAATATGGATGTATTAAAGCACTGGGAAGTAGGCAATAGGATCTGGCAAAGTGAGAAAATGGTTTCATTTAAAATGAAGTATTTTGGTTGAAATAAATTGTGGTTGGTTAGTTTGGATTCTGACTATGTCCCCATTTGAAATTCTCCACCGGCATCTTTTCAGCTCAGTTTCTTTAACATTTTACAAACGGCAATGAGGGCTATGGAAAGAACCTGTGGTTTCGTTTCCAGTAGATATTTTGACACTGGCGCTACTTCCAGAATGGAAATGTAGTTCTGCAGTTTTTCTTAATATACTTTGTGGCCTGAGTTCTGCTCCAAGTGAAGCTTTAGCCTGGCTGCACTGATTGGCCAAGTTTCATAGGGCCAATATACTTAATAACACAATGAAGCCAGCATTTACTGATACATTTTACTACTGCACTTCGTTCTATGACAAAATTAATATTAATTTTAATCAAGGCAGCAATTTCATTTGCTTCCAGTTTAGTTATTGATTAAAAAAGGAAAAAGTTACACATCTTTCAAAAAGCAAGTGGTGATCTCCTTGAAAGAGGTTCTGCTAGCTCTGTTTTGGAAAGAAGGAAGAAACAGGATGGCCATGGTGCTGCTCTGACATTTTAGTCTTTTCTACCAAAATGGCCAAATGAAAAGGTCAGATCTGAATCTCTTCCCAGAATAACATGAAGTCCAGACTCAGTTTCACCCAATACGACCTCAGTCTACACAACAGATGACTGAGTATCAGACTGTCGTCCATCAGCGCAAAGCAGCTCCCTGACAGCTAAACTGTGCCCTTGCGTAGGAAAGACAAGGACTGTGGGGGCACAAGATGAAAAAAGTCTCCTCCACGGATCTGTTGGCGTTATACGGTGAAGAGGAGATGCACCAACGGCTGAGTGCCAGACAGTCTCACTTCAGCCTCTGGGAAATCATGGACCATGTCCTCTCGGGACACATTTCTGGGCATGTGAGGGAGAAGAAAGTGACTGGGAACACTCAGCATGGATTTGCCAAGGGCAAATCATGTCTGACCCACTTGATAGCTTTTTGTGATAAATTTGGGAGTTGAGACTCTTAAGACACTTATTCGCTAATCAAACTAGTATTACTACACTGATTTAAGCAGTAATTATTTTCCTCATGTAAGCTTTTGACCTAGGAAGTGCAAAACCTGTTAATAACAGTTCTTAAATTTAACATCTCAGTTTTTCAGCTGTCAGCAGAGCTGATCCCAATTATGCCTGAAGAGAAACTCAGGGGAAGGAAACACCTGAACTTGTCCCAGAACGTGGGGCCATCTGGTGACAGCTGATGTGCACCCTGATCAGATTTTTGAGTCTTCTATTGATAAAGGCAAAACAAGTCATTTAGAAGGCTAAGAAGGGTTAAAGAATGTGTTGAGCCCTAATGTTGATGCAACAGCAGTAAAAATGATTTGTGCAGAATGAGATCTAGTCTGAACTTGGTGCAGAAACACTCTACATATTTTGCATTTTTAATGGAGATGACTAAATGCGGTGTTAATTTCTTATTTTTCCGCCCTCCCCCTTTTTTCTGTCTTGGTTTGCCAAACATAGCTGCTCAATGGCATAATCATCAAAGCAAGTGCAGAATAAAAGTTTACCTACCTTTCCCGTGTTTATAAAAACAAGGCAAACATTTCAGTATGATATACTGACACACTCCACATCTCAAAACACTGTTCAACTTCCTAAATCACTTCTTTGGAATATCCATATATAAACTCATCTGCCTTTCTGCACAGCATACAAATAATTTTGGTACAAATGTACAAATCAGGTCTTAGTCAGTCTAGAGGGCAGGTCTCTACACAAAACAGCTGCAGGGGTACGAACAGCTAAAAAACACGCAGACAGACAAAAAGAATAACCATCACCACATGTGACAAATTCTGAGTACACACGGGTGTGATTATGGAGTGTCCCTATCCTATCCAGTACAGTCACTCTAAATTTCCATCTGTGGAGCTGAGATAATAATTTGGACTGCTACAGATAATCTATTTTGGGTTGTTTTTTTTTCTTCCTGGCTCCCCCTTCTATTAAGAAATAGGAAAAATGCAAAGAGGTAAAATAATGCTGATCTAGAAGTAGGCACCAAACTCTGGCTGGTGTGCGCATGTGCTCTAGTGCATGTGTACAGATGCCCTTGCAGGCAGATACTTGAGGCAAAATCAAATAGGAACTAACTGAAATTCTGGCTACACGTTAGACAGCCCAACTGTCTCTCCCCTTCAGTAATACACGTTACTTGCCTTACAGTCAGGCAGGACTGGACTTTCTAAGATGAGCACCCACCTATACTCAATTCTACCACGGTACTATAGAACGAGAGGGTCAGTGGGTGCTTCCCATTCTTGCCTGCGTGGGTAAGGATCTGACAATCCACAAACCTCATCCTTCTAAGCCTCAGCCAGCGCAGCTCCAGCCGGGTCTGCAGATCCCGCTCCCTCCTTCCTGAGCCCCAGCAGCTCCATCCCAACCCACCAAAGAGTCTCCAGTTTGTGAAGCAACCTACCCTTTTTATTCCTTAGCCCCCAGCACACAGTAGACTTCAATCTTAATTAAGTTTATTTAAATGATGAGCAACTCCTGTGCCATTGCCAGGGCTGCCTCACCATGCTCCAGCAGCATCTTGATTCAAAAGTGCTATTTAAAACCTCCATCAAAAACTTCCAGGTTTCCGCTTTTTCCGAGCTTGCCATGTACTGCACATACCTGGTAACTTCACAGTTATTTGTTCCCTCCATACAAGCATTCGGAAGTCTCGGGGAAGAGGAAACCACAAATACTCCTTCTGGGGGAAATGAAATAATTACATATTTGCATAACAAAGTGATATTAGCAAAATCTGTTCTGCATGTGAAGGCCAATCCCACGCTTACGCTTATTAGTTGCTTGGCTTTCAGGAATTTACTTACAAAAGCAGTCTCCGCTGCTGTGGCTCCTACGTCCATCTCTCCTCGCTGCCATCAGGTGAAACCTCTGCAGCTCCACCAGCCTCTGCCCCATCTCCTCATCTCTCTCAGATGGGCTTCCCTGTATCCTGCTCCAGCAGGTCTCCTGCCACCAGGTGTTTGGGTCAGTGACACCAGGTCTGCTCCCAGGAGTACGTCTCCAGCCCCACAGAGTCACCCTACTCTTACTAGACCCACAATCTCTGGTTAAGGTGTGTCCCACCCCCCAGAAAACATCGCTGCAAGGAAACCTTGTCTCTTCTCAAGGGGTTTGGTCTGGTGACATGACACTGTCAGCAGGATCCTCCACGGTCAGCTCTGAACGACTCACTTATCCAAAGCCACATCCCCTACATCCCTCATAGGCACTCCCATGTACGAGACGGTGAAGTTCACAACCAGCACAGAAGAACACCAAACAGCACGTCAGCCAGCACTGTGTGCAATCACACTACACCAATTGTAATGGCTCGGGGAACAAAGTGGCACTTGCTCTTTGAACCTCCTTGCTCTTGGTCTTAAGAGATGTGCACAGAAAACAGCCTTTCGCTAGGTGAGAAACCTGTACCTTCTCTGTACAGCCATTACATATATATATACACCCATATATATGCTTGCCTTTTTACGCTGGCTGGAGTGGGTGTTTGCTCAGGTGGCGGCATCAGCTTCCCTCTGGAGGTGTCTTCCCAGCATAATTCCTTCTCTAGGGCCCAGAGATCACGTTTCCCTCATCACGGAGAACTTCTGCTGTGGGATCTGTAATAACTCCGCTTGGAGTTCAGCTGAACACGCCTCAAGTGAACAATAGCCAAATAACAAGAGTGATGTTTTTTCTTCTTGTACAGAGTGTGTACTGCACACAGGGCTAATCTGCACGGCTTCGGTACATTTCAGCACCTGTGTTTTTATTTTCTTTGCAGTGGGAATGGTGGCTTGGCCTGCACTGCTTGTCCCTGCCTGCTGTGCAGAGAATCGCCCAAAGGTTTTATTCATTTTTAATCTGATTTCTTTTCTGTATGCATGGAGTTGAAGTTAATGGAGGATTTCCCCCTACAACCTCTTTCGCTGATGGCCAAAAGGAGAACATCTAATTACCAAGTTGTATGCTGCTTGGAGATCTTCTTGCTCTTTACATGAGACAGGGGTCAGCCCCGGAGGTGGTGCTGCTGTCCCCCTTTTTCCTTCTTTCAGCTTTGAAGATGCAGCTCGATTGGCAAGGCTGCTGCTGGAATCACAAACCCAGAGCTCATGAAGTGCTGCTGTGTTTCCTGAGCCGCTACCTTACTCTACAGCTACCAAATTCAGAAGTAGGGCTTTTTTATTGCCCTTGGGTTCCTCAGACAGCTGGCCTTCCACAAAACCACTTTTGGTCAGAGAACGTGAAGCTGATGATGCCTCTACATAAAAATCACACTGAGCCCACCGGAATGTCATTTCACATAATATGAAAAGTTTCTAACTACGTCAAAGCATCCTGCTGTGGCAGTTGAAGAAAAAAAACCTTCAGATTTTGGTGTAAAATTACTTTTCTTTTCAAAGCATTGTATCTTGCACTAAATAATAACTCCTCTGTGATTCTGCTTGTGGCTCAGGATGGAGCTGTTCACCACCACTCTCGTGCTACTTTTCAGCTTCACTCTATTATCCAAAACATCAACACCACCACCACCACCACTTCCGAACGTTGTTGCAAGACCAAAGATCCAGACTCCACATAAAAAGAATAAAACTATGATTTTGGCAGGGGAGGTAAAGAAATGTAAAAGAATCCAAAACATACACAGGCTAATAAAATCTAGACCGTAACTCCTGTACACAGTTTAGACATGCTTGGAAAAAAACGCACAACCCCCTGAGCTGGTATAAAATGTAGCATTGTGGGGATCCTTTGCAAGGATGCACTTTCCCATCAATGCCTAAAACCAGTTATCTTATGGCAATGGGCAAACTCTGTACCAGCAGCCAGTCAATATCATGATCAGTGACGACATCAGAATAGAATGGAGAGATTTCCGTTCACCGTATGTTTACAGCAGGCAATAATTTAAGGCTGGACAGTTTGTATTTGTTTCTGCTAAAGAGTCACAGAGCACAAGAACACATACAGGAAGCTTTCATGTGGTTATCAGTCCTTGGGAAGCTCCTCTCGTGGTTACCACATTTTGCACGTCCACTTCACCGTGTGTCTACACAGGGCCGAACAGCGACAAGATGCTGGAAAAACCACTACTGACATTTTAGGGAAATGAACAGCACTTAGTTGCTTTTAGGCACTATCCTGTTTGTCTAAGAAAATTAACCTTTCCCTTAAAATGCAAGGCAGATTACAGGAGTGTTTGGGGACAGATTTTCACTTACAGCAGAGTCTGGAATTTCTTCCCATTAGGATCGGCAAAGGACTACAGCATCTAACCCAGGAGCTTTCATTTATAACACTCTCAGGTCCTGGGTTTTGAATGTCAGAAGAGACAGAACACCAGGAGATTAGCGCATAGGCAAGGATGAATGGGAAGCAATCAAATGAGTTTGCTGAGCAGCCAACGATTCTGAGAATTTCTCTGTGAATACCATTCTTTCATTGCAGATACTACAGTTTACTTCTTGTTGCAAATGAGTTTTATCGCCAAAGTCAGAAATAGCATGAAATTACAATTCTATAGGAGGTCAGCACCAACTGCAAAAGATGATGCTTCCTACATCATTACAACTTTTCAGTTACCTATTTTTAGAGATACAAATGCACTGGTGTTTTTGCTGACCTGAAAACACATAAAGCCCAGTTAGATCCAAATTTCATTCCATTTTCCATAGGATTCTCCTAGACTTCCTGCTCTTCTTTCAAATCAAGAGCATTCATTAATAAGATGAAAACAATTTGTGGAAATAAATTTCTAAGTTGAAAATTTACTTCTATTAAGTTCTACTTCATGTTATTTATTTATTATGATTCTAAGAGAATGTTCTCTAAGCTGCAGGGACCAACTTTCCAACTTAGGATTTTTTAACATTACTTTAAAATACAATTAGATTGAGAAAGAAAAATGACAATTCATTTGTCAAGAGCAATGAAAAATATAATTCATACCCTTCCCACCTACTGATCCTTCTACCACCCTTCATAATGAGGATTTCTCCTTCTCCAGTGCTCAAGAGAGGCAAAACCTAATGTTTTCAAAATGGCTCAGGAGTTCTGATTATTTTTTTTTTCCTGAAGAAAATACATCCCAAATGCTGAGCTGTGCTATAAAGGCAATTTTGCTTTAATGCTACAAAAATATTTGTAACTCAGTATCTAGCCCTTCCTTGAGCTGCCTCAAGACACAGGGGCAATAAAGCGAAGCTGAGTCAATGACAGAAGCCTGGTTTTCAGGTGAGATGCAAGGAATGATCAAAATCTTTAGGTTTGGTAGAGCTAAATGAGGGAAACACCAAGAAGCGCCAAGGTCAGAAGCCTGCCCTAACAGTGCAAGATCTTCCCTCTGGAGACGTAGTTTCCAACACACGCCCCTCTGCAAAATCAGAGTTCCTGCAGTCCTGAGCTTTTCTTCTTTCTGTTAATTGCCCTGGGAAGAGGCGCCATTTGCCTCTGCCTGTTTGTTCTCCAAGCAGGCTTTTACCTCAGAATTTCCACCTGCTTTGCGGGTGGAAGGACCCACAGCTGGCAGGATCTCCTGCTGGCCCACATCTGCTGAGTCTACAGCAGGGGGCTCTGCCGGCCCAACCATGGAGGAGGCCACGGAGGCTCGGCGGAGGAAGAAGAGGAGACCCAAAACCTTCCCCAGCCTCACCATGTGCTGGGCACTTCTCTCCAACCTGGCTGCAGATCAGGGACCAGCAAACTAACCTTCAGTTCGCTGCAAAAACTTCAGGATGCTCTGGGATGAAGTGCTCTATGTAAAAGCAAGATGTTACAGTAAAAGATTTTACGATATTTTGGAAATGGCAGAACTTCATAACATTGAAAGTTTTATGGGAATCAAAACAAGGCTTCTAAGTCTCTCCCAAATTACTGCAGCTTTGAAGTACCAACTTTCACTTTGTAATTGTTGGAACACTCCTTCTCCTTGCAGTAAAAGGATTTTTAATGCGCCAAGTGCTAAGACCGAGGCTCTTGGCCTTTTCCAAAGGGAACACGCTTGTGATGAGGCCGGCAGATAAACCTCACCCTATGGTAAGCCCAGCAGCGCTGCTACCATCTTTTTTCTTGCCTGAGTTGCCTCACTTGTCCTTTTCACAAATTCACAGTATGGAGGCCAGGAAAGATCCTTAAAATCATTCAGTTCCTTAAAGAGCAAGGTTCAGCGAATTTTACCCAGGCACTTTCTGCCTTTGTTTCCTCTGCCTTCACCTCCACATCCTTTTTCTTTTCTCTGTAATTATTGCTTTTGTTTCCTGCTAGTTCTTCTGCTGCTTAGCTTTGTGCTGTTTCCCAGTTCTCTAGTAAGCAGACAGCGATGTTGGTGGTTATACCAGCTGGGTCATGTAAGTACGGGCAACTTCCCCAGGTGCCCTGGGAATGGAAGAGAGTCCCTTGGGCCATCGTGTTGCTGCCTGAATTTCTGGCAAGTTGCTACTGGAACAGCAACAAGAGCAGGAATGGATGAAAAGTGGCCTTCAAGGAACCACTAATGTCATCAAAATGCTGCAGTTTTCTTTACATTTACCAGTCTGTTTGGTAAAACTTCTCTCTGCTATCTTGGTCCATACTACATGTGTTAGCTGCTCAAGAGAGGTCCAGGACTACCTGAAAAATTCTCCCAGGAGTAATTTAAAACATCCCATTGCTGGGGAACTATGGGACAGTAGTTTCTTTTCTTTACTCCAGGAAAGAATGCAGCACCTCTGTCCCAGCCGCCCTGCTACCCTAGAAGCAGTGGGAAAAGCTGGGTCCAAACTTTGTCTTCCCTTTAGGTGCTTTTGCAATTCACATAGCATGGACTTCACAAACAAGGGGCCCAGATACATGGACTCTACAGCTAGTACGGGGTCCTCCTTCCACTTCCCTCAAGGAAACAAGGCGCAAAACAACTCTAAATCAGTATGAAAATCCCCCTTCCTGGCCCTGAACACAAGATAAAGATCTTTCAACTGTTTATTTTTCTGCCAGATGACTTTAAAATGGGTGAACCAATCACTGGGAGAAGAGCCACACAGATGGAACTTAGGTCCCTCTTCTGACAATGTGGTCATAGATAACAACGTGGAGATAGAGATCTGTTTCAACAGGCGTCCGCGTTGTGCTGTCTCCTGGGTGGGCCTGAAACAGAGAATATTACAGACACTCAGAAAAGAGAAAAGACATGGATTTTAATGTAATGAATTCCCTTCTTCTTCCCTCAGAACATAAAGTTTGATAAATAAAACTAGCTCTGAGGGTGAGGATCTCTCAGTGCAGATTAATGTCCTGGCACTGGGCAGTTTGTTTCTCCTGCAATGCTTTTAGCAGATGCAAAGACAGTGACAGAGTCCTTTAAGCTAACTACAACTAGGAACGAGTAGACCGTTGACCGGTCAAAGAAAAGGCCCTGCTTGTGAAGACCAGGCAGCTGGTACTAAGTCTGTTCAAGCTGAACCCCACCAGAGAGAACTCACGCTGATTTCAGTCTGGCCTACAGCAAGCACTTCTCAAAAGCTGTTCTCCGTCAGAGAGTGTTACAGAGACACCAAAGCCTGACAGATCCATGGTGATCACAGGCCTGTGCCCTGCAACCTGTAGGGGGACACAATGTACACGCACAAATGCTTCGTAGTGTGACTCTTGGCACGCAAGGATCTTTCACATAGACACTGAAGAGCTGGTTATTTGTTACAGATGTTCTGCAGCTGCAGGAAGTTGGATTGGTGGCCCACTTTCAATGCAACCAAACACATTTTTAGGGATGCATTTTTGAATTTCTAACAAACCAATGCACTTATTTTGAAATGCATATAATTTGATATTTTGTACTGTTACTATTCATATGCGACCATCTCTCATGGGAAGCACATCAAAGAAACCATCATCCTAGATCAGTTCTGTAGAAACCCAAACAAATTATTGCCCAGCTCAGTTCATGTTGGTTTGGAGAGTAACTAAAACCTGGGTGTGTTTTTCACATCCAATCTATAGTCCAAGGACTTCAGTTGTAAAGTTTAAAAAAGCGTGGTTGGCACCAGAGGAACATAGTTGGCTTCTTACAGAGGGAAGCTGTCTATAATCTTATAACCCGTTCAGCTCTCAACATGGAAGATAAAATACCCATGGCAATTTAATCAGTCCGGGTACGATTCAAGCATTTGCTTTGTTGGGATTCAGCTGCTATGTAAATAAATGGTAGAGACCAATCAACTTCAGCAATAATAGGATCAGAACCATTTTTAGGTGAAAACAAAGCATACATTTCTGCTGTCAATCATATATAAGAGACATAGAGGCCACAACATTCATCCAGTTTATAGCACTACTGAGGCACAAGGATTTTCTGCTCTTCTCTTCAGTTGCAAATCCTTCTGAACCATTTACTATGTGCTGGAGAAATACAGCTCTCCACAAGATGTGTCAAATTTCTCTTTTGTGAGGGATAGGGTTTAAAATCCAAGTTTGACCCTTATGCCAGTGACAGTCTCAATCTGCTACAAGAACTAAACGACCTTAAGGGGTCTGCTTTCCTTAGGGATTCTCAAAACTCTTGCATTAAGGAGGAAGAATTCTGCCAGTTTCAGTTTACCACTGCAGAAGTGCCAGGGCAGAAGACAGCCCACTCCTCAGATGCAGGAACTGATTCTGCTTTCTGGATTTGCTGGTGTTCAGCAGGCCCTGCCAGCATCTGGGGTATTACAGTTCTCACAAGTTGCACTTTTGTTTCAAAGTAGCCTAATATTTACCTATTTTTATCCAACATTTAATTATTTTTATCCACCTGCAGGCCTGTTTCATAACAGAGATTTGATTTTTAAGAGGAGGGACCACCAGCCCATTTGTCACCAACATTTTAGCAATTTTTCCTTACACAGGGTGTGAGAGAAACCCTGCCTAGGAAACCTTTCAGTTTTATGAGTCAGTTCAACTTCTCATTTTTGTCATCATAAGGGCAAGGCCAAGACAGGCTCGGTCATAAACAAGGTGGGCTAAGTTTATTCTGACAGGGACCAGAGAAGCTGTGTTAACAAGGGAAATAGCATGTCTAAGCCTGAAATATTAGGTGTGCCTTGATAAAGACACTGTTTGCAATTGGACACAACAGTTTAGCAGTCAAACTCCATTGCATAAAGGCAATTCAGAATATTGGGTGGAAAAAAAGGAAGATATTTACCTTGGGATCCACATTTATTATTTTCCTATCACTTTTGTTCTTGAAGAGTAGTCCACAGGCATTTTCTGCAATCACTTGGTAATTTGGGCTGGAATGTGAAGTGCTGACATTTCTATCCCAGTTGTAAAAGCTGTGAAAATGTGAAACAGAAATGCTGTACTTTTAATGGATGTCATTCTTCCAGCTTAAAGGACAGATTCTGATCTCCTTATTCATGCTGAGTAGTTCCCAATTCCACAACAACCCCTCTGAAAGCCAGACAGATGCACTGAGGAGCAGAAGTCTACTAAATGTCAGAAAACCTTCCCAGATACAGCCCTACCTCTCTGATCCCTGGCAAACCAGAATGGAGGCCCCAGGCTGCCTCCTCATCCACTCAGTGCTAGTGCTACGGAAAGACTCGGAGACAGGGTTGTAACTGCTGGGAAGTAGTTGTGCTTGAGAACTACTACTGTGATGGAAACAGCTCTGGAGACCACCTGAAAGTGCTTCCTGGACCACCACAGATCTGCAAACCAGATGTGGGAACCAACATTTTCCCCTTAGGATCGCACTGGAACCCTCTTGCCACCTCACTGTTTTCCTTTCTCTTGTTTTTAATATAATTCTGGTAGTAAGGAGTTTTTGGAAGTCTCCTTGTGGGCCAGACGCGGCAGGAGGGGCTGAACTCTATGTCCCCACAGAAAATGCCAGCTCCCCAGAGCTTCAAGTGTCAGCCTGGAGTTAATTCTGAGCAAAGCCTTCCATCGGGTGGATGGTGCTCGCTCGTTTCCACAATGTCTGGCACTGAACAGAACTCTGAAGGAATCGGCTGGCTACATCAAATACAAAATGGGCAAGGGCGGTTCCAGCAGTTTATCAGTCTTTCTCCCTGGGGTCAGAGGCGCTGGAATTCCCCGAGACTTCACACACTTTTGGTTTTTGACTTCTCAAACTTCTTATCACCTGACCTCAGCCCTTCTGGGCTTTGTACCGCCAACAACCAGGTGGTCATTTGCACACTCACTGTTATTATTTGTTTAGAAATCTTTCTGTCACAATGCGATGGTGCTGCTATGTGAGCCTTGCTGGGATGCTCATTTGATCACTGAAGCGGCCCGTTGCATTTCTGTGGCTGACGAGACGAGCATATCTTTTTGCAAAAGGCAGAGGAGACAAGAGGAAGTCAGGAAATCATTCTGTGTGTATGGAGGATTCAAGAAATTTACAAAATACCTTTTAATTTTCCTTCCTTCTGCAAAGATACTCTATTCCAACTAGATACATTGTTCTGTTCTTTAAAGTGCCTTGATTTCTTCCTCACTTGGACAGCGTGAAAAGCAACAGGCCTCGCTGCTGTGTATACTAAATCTTTTTCCAGCCTGAACACCTCTGGTAGGAATGGAGCAATCTCTAATGACATGGAGATGAATTTACAATGCCCTTAACAGAATCACCATAAGGCATCACTGAAATCAGCAGGTGATTTGCCACTGAAGTCGACAGCCTTGGATTACAGCCAGATAATGGGAAATGGTGTGCTCAGCACAAAGTTACAGAATCATCATGGTTGGAAAGGACCTCTGAGATCACTGAGTCCTTGAGCAAGTGAATTAGTGCAAGTAGAAGCTGCCCTCTGGAACTCTGCACAGCCCAAAGCTTAGATAACTGCAGAAAATGAGTGATATGTTAATTAGTCACATTAATTTGTCATCTATAGAATTATTTAATGCTCTGGAGTACTCACATTAAGTGGTAAACTGAAGATTTTTTC
Source organism: Xenus cinereus (assembly GCA_025774025.1). NCBI lineage: Eukaryota > Metazoa > Chordata > Aves > Charadriiformes > Scolopacidae > Xenus > Xenus cinereus. The sequence goes on from JAOXJK010000032.1 coordinate 42,584, forward strand.
ATTCACTGTTTAAATCTAGGAATGTGTACAAACTTACATAAAAATGAAATACACCGGTTCTTGTAACTGTCTATTCAGTTGCCTTATTTTAACCCTACAGCTTCTCCTTGTCCCCCAGGACACAACTTGGTTAACAAGTCCAACTGCACAAAGGGAGGCTGTTTCTGCTGGAAAATGACTACTAGATTAGGAAGGATCGCTCTACATTATCTCGGGGTTGGGGGGAGAGGGAGGATATATGTCTCTCTGCAAAGACTTCTCCACATCCATTAAAAAGAAATTAAACATCTGAAGGCGGAAATAGTTAATTAGCTGTCAGATAATAACTTCCTGCATTTTGCCAAGTTTCCAACCCCACTCCTGCCATACTTCCCCATTTAAGCCAGTGAAGACAAGACCAGAGCTCAGACAGCCTTTCTGCTGGGAAATCAATGTCTAGTGGAAACAGTTCCATTATGGACTCTTTCGCCCCATGACAAGTTCGTTCCCATCATGTGCTTAGACATGAGACGAACCGCAAGTCCAGACACAGAAGGAAATTTCCCCTGCATACCTTTATTCATGTTCTTCACCAAAAACTGATGACATCAAGAGATGTCATCAAGAGACATTCAAGTAAGCCCCATAAGCACCTTCAGCAGGTAGGATGAGAAGGGCTCCTGCAGCTACAGGACAGTGTTCCTGGGAGGAAAAAGTAATATATGCTAGCAGGAAATACTCCAAATAGGCAGGAGGTCAGAAGAGCATTTTGAGCAGAGCACCAAGGCGCTGGAGAAGGCTTCTCTGGAGCAACCTCTGCCCTGCCTGTGACTGTTCAGGTGAAACTTGCTCCCTGTTATCAACATATTCTGCAACCAGGCTGCTGCAAGATGAGGGGGCTGGAAACCAGGACCTAAGGAATGCCATCTCATCTGTGTTTCTTCCTCTAGAATAAAAACTAAACTTAACTTCAGCAGTAAGTGCTATTTAGGAGTTACTACAATCCCAATCTAATCAAACTCACTTTTGTTAGCAGAATTCCATGTGGCTTTCAGTATTTAAATTATCCTAAGATGAAAACATGCTATCGGATGAACATGATCAAATGCCAAAGTTCAGTGTACATTTTTTCTATTATTATTTTGTTTGATTACCATGTGTTGTGGAAGAAATGTAGCATTTTTCAGCACAGTACTTAAGTGTGTGGAGTACGGGAGACTTAGCAGTGCTCATAGTCCAGCTGTAAGAAGAATGCATCTTGGGGGGTGTTTATTTTTTTTTTTAAGACCATGACTACTTGGTGCAGTTGTCTATAACGAGAAGCACACTGTGTTTGGGAATACAGACTAAAATATGTGAGGTGGTTTTGTTTTTCATTCATCAGCTAATTCTGGTCTGAGCAGATTTTCACTGTGCAGGCTGGCAGATGCCCTCCCAGAACACACGAGCCTGAATACAGGTTTTTGTTCCTTACAGTTATCCTTCGGGTACCAAGATGGCAGCACATCAAACCACATGGTGCTTATAGAATGTCTTTCATCGCAAAATCTCTGGGTCCTTTTGTAAACATGCATTAAACCACTTGACATTCTTGTGAGATGTAAGGCAGGTTTTATTACAGCTCATCAGTGGCTGGGAGAGCCAGGGCACAAAAAATGTTGGCTATTTTTCCCTAGGATATGTGGGCCAATGGCAGAGCAGCCAAGAGTCCCAATTGCCAGCCCCAGGAGACGGGGTGTTCTGGTTGGAGCCCTGTGGCTGCTCAGTCAGGGAGCTGGACAACCCTTTTCCTGAAGGCAAATCCTTGACAAGGTTACAAATGGGATTTTGATGCATCAGTGTGCGATCGTCCCCTTTATTCCCTTATTCTGTGGTGGGAAATGAGCTGTGATGGAAGAACTTCTTACATGGCTTATTCCAGGGGTTGGGATGCCACGGTAGAGCAGAGAGATCTTCAGGCACCAAGAAGACCGAGGGTTGCCAATCACCCTCTGACCAAACATACAGAAGGTGTGCATACGCAGGGCAAGAGCTTTGTTGTCCCAACTTACTATTTAATATTTAAATCAGCAAAATCAGGGAGACAGAACATAGTGTAAAGGTGTTTATGTCTGTGTTGGCCCCACCTTTGATCCCATAGGGTTAGATTATACTACCCTATTCTTTCTTCCCCTCAGGATAAGGATTGGTTCCTTGATTCAGTTCTCTACTTTTCTCTTCCCACCCACACATACACAAAGATAAAACCATTCCCTATAGCAGACTGGGACTTCAGTCAAAAACTAATTATAAACAATGATGGCTCAACAGCTTTTTTCAGTTTGTGGTTCTATGAATTTGCGATGCAAACTATCTGGCTTCAGACCCCCTCCCGGTAATTTACAGACCAGCTTGCTTTAGTTGGGCAGCAGCAGAAGGGTGCAGACAAGGGAGATAGAGGGATGCAGGACAACAAAGGAGACTGGAACCAGGAATAAAAAGAAGCTGCAGCTCCTTTATCCTGGCGTTCTCATCCTTTCTGCCCTCCGGTAGGAGTGCACTAGTAATCACTCTAATGGGGGGAAACTGGCATTCTGCATGTGCTTGCCAAATATGACAAAGTACCAACATAGCTGGATGGGATTCGGCCCGCCGGTCCTTCCACAGCTTTCTGGTGCAAACGAGGTCAGTGCCTCGGTGGGACACGACACCATGTAATACAGCACATATGCCTGACTCCATGCCAATTGCTATTTCATAATAAAATGCATGTCACAGACCTCTGTTAAACACGAACAAGCTACTTTTTCCACCTAAGAAATTTAAAGATGCTGAGTTTTGCTTTTCTTTTTCATCTTGAAGCAGCTTTGACTGAAATAATTATGTTTATCAAACGATTGCCAGTGTAGGGTGAGATATGTCACAGTATTTTGGAAAACCAAGGCAGTTCGATTTGTTCACGGCTACAGTGCACAGCAGCTATTTTGGTGATTTTTTCCTGCTTACTGAATTAAAACCCTGTAGCATTTAGCTACACTCACATGGCTGGTTATCTTGCAAACTAGTTGTAAATCAGGAGTAACTCCAATGAACTTTTGTACAGAATTGGTAGAAATGAGCACTTGGGCCACAGAAACCCATTCATCCCTGGTTTCTTTTCCAAATATGGAAAATTTGAGCTGCTCCCTCTTGCTCAAACCTGGCCAGCGCCAGCACCTTCTCCCTGCAGCTCAGCCCATCCTTCCCATCTCCCCCAGGCAATGGCAGGAACCCTGGAATTCGGCTCAGCTGAGAGCAGCGGCAGAGCCACCACTGGTCTCAGGAGGGCTGATGCTCACCCAGCACGTTCAACAGGCAGAGGACAAGAACTAACACATCACTGCTAGTCATTGGGGCTACAAGTACTCCATGGCAATGAAGCTGATGAATAGCAAGAGTTTGAAAATATCTCCCTGAGATGTTGACTCCCCTCTTTTTGTATGGCTTTCAAAACAAGTAATTTTTTTCCTTTTCCCTTCCTTCACTCAGCAATAAGACCTCCAAAAGGAGCAGATCCATGCCAATCCCCATTCACATGCGATTCCATAGGGTGATGAACTCAACACTCCATGGGAGGGCTGAGATCCTGCTCCGACACCACAAAAGTAGCGCTGTGAGAAGGCGCAGAGAGCCAAGCCCTTTGCACAGGAGACCCTGCCATGAAGCCCGACGATGAATGCTACACACAGTGACGGCAGGGAAGCGTCCACGGGGCACGGAGAGTGGCTTTCATTTAACATCATCAGAGTGCTGGAGTGGCTCTGAGATCAAAGGGCTTGCAGAGCTCTTTTTGGCACTGTAAGCCTTTGATCTTACCCTCTCCTTCTGATAACCCCCCAAGCCACATGGCTGCTCCACCTCCCGCCTGGGATCTGCCTCTGAGATCACCCATTTTTCCCGACATGAAGGAGGAAAAGGGAGTGTGATATGCAAAAAACGATGAGCATCTGCAGCTTCCATTGACCTGATGTGAAACTCTATGCCTGCTCAGCAAGCCTCTAAGTCCGCTCTCGTGAGTTTGCGGGCATACCATGAAGGGCAATGCACTGAAAAGAGGTAAAGATAAATGCAAGGTACACTGCAGCAAGCTCCACTGAACTACAAATCCACACTGCCTAGGAAACGTGCATCTAGACTGGACAAGAACATAATACAAATCACAATTCTATGATGTAGGCCAGAAGTGCCTCAAGGATGCTGGATGTCTGAAGCTTTCCTACTGTATGCAGCTCTCACTGATGCATTAACTAAATGGTGCATTTTGAGTTTGTCATGGCCTCGCGTATTTTTCAGTCAGAACAGCAGCAACACAAAGGGGGCTTGGAAAGTAATTCTGTTACACAAGAGAGTTGGAATTCCCACAACCAAAAGATGCTATCACAGAATCGTCATGGTTGGAAGGGACCTCTGAGACCACTGAGTCTACCCATACACACACAACCCCCCTCCCCTACAATCTCGGGCACTAGAGCATGCCCTGAAGTGCCACATCTACACGTTTCTTAAATCCCTCCAGGGATGGTGACTCC
>JAOXJK010000032.1:51420-75833 GCA_025774025.1 Xenus cinereus
GTGGGTCTTGAAGATCTCCAGAGAAGGGGACTCCACACCCTCCCTGGGCAGCCTGTTCCAGGGCTCTGCCACCCTCAGCATAAAGAAGTTTTTCCTTGTATTTGAATGGAACTTCCCATGTTCCAGCTTGTGCCCGTTGCCCCTCGTCCTTATCATTGAAAAGAGTCCAGCTCCATTATCCTTCAATCCACCCTTTAGATACTTGTAAACGTAGATAAATTCTCCCCTCAGCTTTCTCTTCTCCAGGCTAAAGATGCACCTTTCCCACTGGAACAGGAAAATGGCATGTGGAGAATGTCATCTCACGAGAAAAGCTCCATTCCCCTCGCACTTTTGTCTGGAAGACACTGAAACTGCTGGGCACTACCTCAGGCACCATGGAGGTGGGGCACTGGCCTGCCTGGCTGTTTTCTGCAACATGCAGCGTACCCTCCAAAATTTGCCAATCATACAAACATTTACAAGACCAATCTTAAATATTTAGGTACATTTTCAAATATTGCTCTATAACTTCCATCCTGCCTCTCCCCCTCCTCCATTTCTACAGTACACTCAGGATTTTATCTATATCACAGTGACCTCAAGCTTTTAAATACACAGGAACGATAACGCATCAGGAGCTTCCATCTTGAGCAACTTAACCTCCCTTCAAGTGGCAAAACCACCAGCTTTTCAGGAAAGCACTACCTTGTCTTGAGGAAAAAGGTCTTTCTTTGGCAGAGTAACTCCTAAGCTGATTAGACCCCAAGGGCTGTTGTAAAACACATCCTCAAAAAACCTCTGGAGAAAAACTCTGGGTTCAGGATGTAAAAATTCCTGGAAAATGGGCTTTGTGGTTTACAGCTTGCCAGTACTAGTTAAGAAAAAGATGTATTTTGCTAGGATTTGGTGGGACCAGAGCACCCAGGAGACTGCTAATTCTGGGGAGAATTATGAACAGCTATTAGTATAAAAATAAAATCTTAAAAAGTAGCTTGCTTAAAAAAGCAAGTTGCTTGCTTAAAAAATAGTAGGTTTAACTTCAGGCAGCATATTTTGCCAAGACTGGCCTTGGTATGATCCATTAGTTTCTTCTGGTTAAATGGCTGGTACAGGAAAAGGCACTGCCTGTTTTCTTTGCTGCTAAAAAACTGATATAACCCATTACCACACAAATTTCCATTATTGCTGTGAAGCACAGCAAAATATAGCCTGAATAGCTCAAATCAACATAACTATTGAAAACATTTGGTTTTTTAATGCTTTCAAATCCCAAACATTCTATCAGTATGGAAGACTGACATACCTAATTTAAACGTACATTTAGCAACAGAGCAGAGAGATGACAGGGCATCAGGCAGGCAACTTTTCTATTTCAATCCCAACAAGGCAGCAGAGCCGTGATATTAATGAAGCAAAATGGCATACAGAATGCGTTCGCATTCCTTATCTCCTCTCTACAATAGATTCATAGCTTGTAATCTGGCTGCAAAGCTTATGCACATGAGACGCACATATGTAGAACTAGATCGTCAAACTCTGTTGTCTACTTGCACAATAAAATGAGAAACAGTCTATAACCAGAACCCCTTTGAAATCTGGAGGGATGAAAAGGATGGAGGCCCCATGAAACACATTGAAAACAACAGCACTACGCAGTGCACTGAAAGCTCCGCACATGCTTGGTTCAGAAAAAACATTCCCAGAGGAGTCTATGAACTGGAAGAGGCCGTACATGTTAAGAGTAGCCAGGAGGAAAAGTAGGACAGAGACAGAATTTGAAGGAGAGCTTCATGTGGTTGAAGGGGCACCATGTAGGTGAGGGCACAGGGCGAGCGGTTTGGAAGCGCTTGCTGGGTCTTGCAGGCGAGGACACAGATCACGGATCTGATATGATGGAGAGAGGATGCCGACAAAGCGTCACGAAGGGAGTCAGTTGCCCATGGTAATTGTTACTCACTTGAGCTGCAAACCATGCAAGGTTATTAGAATCACAGGAAGGAAACAAAGAAAGCAGATGTCCTCATGCAGAATGACAGAATCTGTTCAAAACAGGACAAACAGATGTGTAGGACTACTGCGGCTGTAGTTACTACAACTGTTCCAAAAAAAGACTATTTAGATAAACAGCTGACAATGGGGATATTACACTTTTCTGTCAGATTTGAGTTATCAGATATACAGGAGGTGTATATGCTTAGAATGGCTTCATAATCTATAGCCCTATAAAGAAAACCCAAATATAGCCCTATATCGAACAAACCAAATCAGCAGTACATTTTTTAAGAAAAATCACTCTCCCTGTTTGTCTTCAATACGCAGATGTAAAGAAGATATTCCTGCATACTATAGATAAAAACAACTGCAACAACCTCCTCAGCAAGCTACAACTTAGAAGCCGTTTTTCCTAGCTTACATTGACCAACCTTTTCTGCTTACTACTTGCAGAGCACAACAGGGGTGCGCTTTACTCTTTCTGCATATATGTACACCAAAATGTATGAACGTGTAGCATCAAGGGTACAACAACACTGAAAATGTGAAACTACTTTAAACTTCCCATCCAAAAAGAGGAACAGTGGCACCATGGCTGAGATGCCCCAATCCTAAAGTTTTAATTGGATGTCCCTGTGTGACTTTCAGAATTTTGCACTAATTTCACTAACTTTCTGACAGAGTTGCCTTCAGCTTGGAAGCTTGAAAATTCCCATTTTTTCCATGAGATATTCACCCAAGGGCACAACATGAGAAGATTATCACAAATAATACCAAATAAATAGATTTTGTGATCCCCTTCAAAACCTGTCGAGTCTGATACCCCCAGTGCGGCTCCTGTTGAAGCTGTAAATTTAGACCCACTGGAATGAAGGGGGAAATCTTCTCCCAAGGCTGCTGCGCTCCCCATTAAGGTCTGGCATGGTTGCAAAAGATGATGAAAAGGTCTTCCCCAGTCTATAGTCTTTCACATACTGCTGCGATGTTTACAGCTACTCAAAACAGAAAAGTTTAAGAGTGTTTGTTAAAAAATAAACTAGAAATCGTTGGCATAGATGGTAATGAATGCTCAGGAAAACAGCCAAACCATTTTAACTGGTGGGTATGGGAAATAGAACCTAAGAACTGCATTAATGCTACGACAATGGCAAATTGGATCTGAGGCATCTGGCGGAGACACTGCTCAGCGTCAAACATCAGTGCTGTCAGGAAAACAGATTTGACAGAATTTAGATGCAAGCGCAACGATCAAAAGCCAGAGATGGGAAAAAAATACAGAAATAATAATCCCAGCTCTTCACTAACATAGAAATTATTTTTGCAAGTCAAAATATCATTTTTAGTGTTACTTCCAAATGAAAGTATTTGAAGTGTGGAGTATCAAGCCAATGGTTTGAACTTGTCTGAATCATAGCAAGAAAAAAGATACAGAATAATTATTAAGAAAACATTAGGAGAGTAATAAAGGGAAGTAGAGGATAGCTTCCTGGAAACAGGTTCACTGCGCTCATCAGTTTGATAGCACAATAGACCTGTTGTTTTGAACTTTTGTCCCACTTCTTGCTTTAGATGCTTTAAGAAATACTCTAAAGAGCAGAGCGGGTTTTGGAGTGTTCGGAGAATAGGAGCGGATCCCATCTCCTGCGCATCCTCCAAGACGCTTTAATGTGTGAAAACGCTCCAATGCTTTAATGTGTGAAAAAGACTATAATTCTAAGAGAAAGAAAATTAAAAAAAAAATCTAAATAGCCTTGATCTCAGTCTGGTCCAGGACAAAGCTCCAGTGAAAGCAGCCTTGTGTGCCTTTTACATATGTGCACATTACATATGAATAAAACCCTGTTCCAGAGAAGTGAACACAAAATCTCAGTTTAGACCAAAGCTGCTGCTTCTTTTTGAAAGAAGAATATTCAGAATCATCACTTGCAAATCCTAAGAACTTATCTCTCGTTTAGAAGCAATATAAGAACAACTCTCATTTACTTAGGTGTAGTGTTTCACAGTGTAAAATCAGAGACAGCAAAGTCTTTTACATACTTTGCAAAAGAACATATCCATAAAGCTTCCTGAAAGCTACAGTAAGATTATTCTGATTTTAACTAACAGGTAGGTAACAACAGTTTTAAGACTGCAAGAAAATGCAGTAATTGTCATCTAACATAGAAAGGGGGAAAATATTGGACATCTAACATGACGGGGGGAAAGCAAAAATGTGACAATGATGAGGAACGTCTCCCTACCAGGCAGCAGAGACAGCAACATTACAAACTGCGACGGACAAAAGATAGAGACCAGAACTTAGCAAAACGATTACAAAAAGAGTTTTCAAGAAGCATCTCTCTTTGAAGACAGTATATGTGGGGTGTACACAAGAAAAAAAAGAAGATTAATTGCTTTCCAAACCACTGGAATAGCACAATGGTTTAACAATGGGAAAATCTGACTTATAGCAGATTAATAGCTTTCTAGCAGCTTTAAATTAAAAAACATAGATAAGTTGTTCCCCTCCCTAATGTTTAAAGCTGCATTCTCAAATATTATGATTTATAACTGATGTAATCATTGTTTTTCCACATCTGCTTAATGTAGTTGAATGTTTTAGAGTACTGGAAAGATGATATATGTGTTGTATATAGAACAAAATATTGCCATATCCAACAATAAGAAAAGGAGATATGCTCAACCAAAAGTTGAGAAAACTTACCAGTTCCTATGCACCCAGCTAGAGCTATACACTACCACAGCTCCTGCCTCCTGAACATTTGTTTTAAAATCTGTCACCTGTCTTCATCAAGAGTACAGAACGCAACATAATTCACATTATACTTCAGGTTTTTTACACTAAGTTAAAATTTTGCAAGAAACACAAACATCAAAAGGTATTTGCAGGCGTGTATCAGTGTTTAAGGGGAAATGTGAGCGTAGAGGAAGATTACTGCAGAATGAAAGAAGGAAACCTATGAACACCCATCTATCACTCTCATGCAGGCTGCATCTCTTCCACTGACAGGTAGGTTTGAAGCCACACAGGAATTTCTAGATCAGAACTAGCACTCTCATTCTCTATCCTTGCTTTGGTGGTCAGCGTAGCAATATTTAAACAAATAACAGCACTTCCATTATCAAAACATTTTCCATTTTCTTGTTTACTTTAGCAGGTGTGAGAGGTCTGATTAATCAGTTGTGGATTTTTCATTAAAAGTGTCAAATGTTGTGAAAATTCTGACTTCTGTATCAGTTTGGGGCTGAAAAGGTTGGGTTTATATGTTGTAGCATTATATGATATATGTAGGATTATATGATGTGAGAAATAATTTGGAAATTTTTTTTTTCCCAAAAAAAAAAAGAAAGTCTCTCATTACCTCACTAACTCTAGTAAGTGCCTTAAATGGTACCCATTAGCTACAAAAGAGCATTAAGAACAGCAGAATTACCTCTCCTTCCCCACCTTAAATGTGAGCCCATGCTTCTCCCACCCTCTCTCCTGCTGTTCTTCAGGAAATATTTTCAGTGTGGTTACAACATGTGTGATCTGCCTGTGCACAGAAGGCCATAAATCCACATTACCAAATATTTAACCCAGCTTTTGAACACCTTGGAAAGCACGGTATCGGTATCCCACAGACCTCAGGGTGTACCAGTGCCATAGATGGAGCCAGCCAGGTACCACATCGTTACAGAGACCACGCTGATCCGGGATGTAATGAGAAGCAGGACCAAGGAAGGGTTCCTTGGTGGCAGCTCCAGCGTGTAGGTGCAGGTGCACTGCCCGGACACAGCACAGAAACAATGTAATTCTGGCAAAACGAGGACTCCGGCTTGGCTCAACATGCGCAGCTCTAACGTCCAAGCCGTGTTACTAGATCAGCCTGGAATGTCATTCTAAATCTGTGGTCTCCAGGCATTAATCAAGAAAGGGGGCCGGCAGGAGGGGGGATAGACTATTTAAAACTCATAGCAGAGGAAAAACATACCCTCCAAAAATGCCCTATCGGTGAAAGGATTTAAGTCGCTTTCCTAGCTTGTGGTCATTTTCAGAGACATAATAAAAATAACCTGTGGGACTCATTGAGTACCTGCAGTTAAGTTGTCATCACGTGCAGATGTATGGTATCTTTACTATTGCACTGCATTACATTATTTCCTTAAATTGGTCTCATACTTCAGCCCCTGGAAAAGCACCAGAAGAATTTACTGGGGCTGCGAGACTCGGATTGCACTGAACAAGCCCCACTGGGCTTCCTTGGAAAAGCACAGGAACTCCCTGCCATTACGCCTGGGACAAAAGGGAAAATGAAAAGCTCCGCGAGCCAAGCTGCAAGCTCTGAACCCAGGGAGGGATGCTCAGATGGCACCGCGGGCAAGAGATGTGTCACTGTCACACCACAGCCCGGCATCAGAGAGCACGGCAACGGGGCTTCAGCTGCCAGAGATTCTCGTTTCCATGAAAAACACAGGCACAAGGAGCTATTAGGAGGCTTCCCAGAGGAATGTCCTATTTTGTGAGCTCCCCGTAAGCATCTGTGAGTGAGAGGGGAAAAGGAAGCAGGGGGAAGTAAGGAAATCCAGAGACCAAGAGAACCAGGAAAAAATTTGAAACAACAGTAAAGACAAGGAAAATGAAGTAATACACTTTACATGGAGGAAGAGAAGGGAGGTGTATGTTGGATAACAGGAAAAAGAAATACCCAACAAGAAGGACACAACACACTATTTAACATTGACAGTATGTTACATCTAAGACATATTACTCCCGCCCGGCGTACCCCCTGTTGGCATTCAGCAAGCTGCCCAGCCAGGCTGAAACGCATCCCTCAGCCTTTCTCCTGAAGGCTAACTCGACCAACCAGACTCCCATCTGCTCCCCATAAGCACGGGTGCCTTCAGGATATTTTGAAAATAAAATCACTATTTTGTATCATATAAAGATTTTCACAAACATAAATACAAACTCTGTAGTGCAAACAAACAAAAAAGGATTGTGTGTCCACCCTGCCCCCCCCCCATTTTTTTTTTAAGTAATCAAGAGAAACTCAGAGAAATATATTACTTACCCACGCAGATCTCCACTAGAGGCCAGGATTTGGGTTTCTTTACCTTCCTAGTAGCCCTCAAAAGATGCATATTTAAAGCTTGTAAGTACTGTGATAAGGTGGCACGAAGAAGCGATACAGTCAGTGTACATTGCTTATGAAGTGTGTGTTCCTTTTTAAGAATACTTATAAGAAGCAAACTGAAAATGACTGCAATTAAACTGACTTGGTTTTGATGAGTATCTCTGACATGATCATTGCGGACAGATCCTATAAAATGCTGTTGATTTTTACTTTTCACTGACAGGTTCTAAGGATGAGCAGTGAAACGACCAGAAGCATAAGACATTTCCATGCAAAGAAAGATTAACTGGCATCATGCAAGAGAAAAGACAAATACATGGCATCACAATAATCCAAAAATAAGGGAAAACACAGTGATACTGAACAATTTTGAATGATTTTGTCCGTGATCAAATTACTTGCTCTTCTGCTGCAGCACAGGAGATTAGTGGATCCATTTTGGGGTACTGAGGAATTTTTCAACCAAATGTTTATTTCAAGACCCTGATTGCTCAGACTTCACCAAGGATGTGCAAAATCCAGTGGCATATCCACCCTTCATTGGATCTTTAATTATTGACATAGCTCAGACAGGGGAGCTTGAAAAATGCAGCCACAAAAGCCAGTAATCACTGAGTTATCCTGAGCTCATTAGGAGTTGCTCTCTGTCTCTCCCTGCTCCTTTCCCCCCCGAACATTTCAAAGATACTAGGTCTTTCTCAAATAAGAGTTTTGGAAATTTTAGCTTTTCCAAGGAGTTAAAACAGATCCTTCCCTTGGTGTTAATTCTGCTCCCTGGAAGTTCATCACCAAGAAACAACCTCCGGTCTCTTGGGCCGGACACAGGCATGGGCTATTTGTCACGGGGGCCAGGGCTTCCCCCTGCCAAGCGTTAGGGAGAAACTCTGTTTATGACAAGATGCATGATTCCCCAGTTCAACTGATATACCGTCTGCCACAAACACGCAGCTTTACCTACCCAAAGCAGCACCATCACTTACCAACACAGCACAGGAGAGTTTTGCCATCATTTTTTATGAGGATATAGCTGGCAACCGAAGAAAGTACTAGTTATTCCACGCAACCACTCATTAAAAAAATCTGGACATACTGACTTCAGCCACAGCTATTTCCTGGTCTAACTAGAAGGAAAATGTGGTTTCTCAGGCACCGGTGTGTGGCAGGAACCGCGCGGTGCCTGAGGATCACCAATGCAGTGCCCCGGCTGGTGCTTGTACCTCGGACAACAAAACCAAGGAGCAAAGTGGACAGAAAAGCTCTTGCAAAACTACAGGACACTGCCACCTCATCATGAACATCGATGCCCATTCCTAACGAGCAATGCCCAGATCAGCCAGCACAGCACAAACTGAAGATGTGCTTGCAGAGCGAGAGTAGAGCTGTTCAGCTCTACCCTCAGCCCCTCGCCCTCCACACTTCACACACTCATTCTTTCTAACACAGATTTTTAAATAAACAATGCAACTAATCATGCTGCTTCTTAACATTTTATGTGCAAACACATTCAGTATAAAGCCCCAATCTAGGGTCCTTGTTCAGTTTTCTTGCTTGGAAAAGCACGCGAACACACGCTTTAAGTGTTTCTCTAAATCGGGAAGCAGTTAAGTGAATGCTTAATTAGGTCCCATGTTTGGGACCTCACCCATTAGCTGATATTGTTTCTAATATTATTATTTACCCTGCACCCATGCCAGAAAGCCCATTCTGGTGGGCTCCTTAAAGGGGCCTTGAAAAAAGCAGCTTGAGAGGGTTTGGCATATTCTCCTCATGTAAGACAGCTGGGTTTGCGGCGCATTGACTGGCAGATCTTACCCAAACAACAGGGCGATTTAGAAGAGCTTGATAAAACCCAGACCGACAGCATCAGTGCACATTTACTGTCAGCATTGCAAAGGTTAATTCATTTCTGGTCCACATTAGGAGAGACCCAAGGCTGGTGGGAAGGTACCACAGCTCCCTGGTGAGGTGAGGATTTCATCTCGTGGCCGGCAGAGTCCCTTGGAAAAACCACTCCCTTTATTTTCAGGGAATCGGCGAGAGGAGAAAGAGCGATCATGTCTAGGTCCGACTGCCTAATGCATCTGTCTGTGCATCATAACATGTCTTCACGCGTAAACAGCCGTGAATCATCTCTGATTCTCAAATTGCACACAGAAGCTTCAGCTCAAATCCCAGTCCAGACAAGCGCTTGGCCAATTTCTTTTTTCTGAGAGGTTTTTCCTGCTGTTCTGTTCTTTTCAGTGACAGTATGACTGCATTGACAAGGAGGGCAAGATAGTTTTTCCCCTGCGTTACCATTTTTTCTATTCTAAGAGTTTAGCGATTTTTAGTTTCCATTTCCCTATTTCAAATGTATACAGTTAGTTTGTTGGAAGCTGTAAAAAGCCAATCTTTGCTCTTAAAAGACTTTATCTTTCTTATGAGATTGAACTCTGAATTGAAAAAAAGAGAGAAATTAAAAGTGAAAAGTAATATTTGCTGTATTTAAATACAAGCCAGATGTGGAAGCATACCTCTCCAAATGGAACATTTACTGAGTTGGCAGCAATGGAATTTTTTCTCACACAAGTCTGAATGTCCTCTCTTCTCTACCTACGCGTCTATGTGCCACTTGCTCTCTACTGCCTTCCATACTTAGGCGGCCCTTAAGAATTATCCCCTGGACGCTCCTCTTTGGGAACAGTGTCATCACTTCATCTCCAAAAGATTCGAAGACTATGACTAAAAATCCTAGATGCCAAACACGAGACAGCAACAAGCATAAGTAGGAACCCAACGGGTGACTGACTAAGCCATAAATAACTGCTGAAAGCAACAACACCGTAAGTACTGAAAATCTTCAAAAGTCAGGCCAGGCTACCTGTGAGTTAGGACACGAAGTGTCATATATGGTGAATACCATTGTACAAGGACAGCACTCTGGAGTTATAGATAAACATCGAGAAGAACACTTTCCTCCCATGGGGCTGGAGAAGCGGAGACACGCCTGGAGCCACCCCAGCCTTCCCCGGCTCTGTTCTCACCCTTTGCCAACCATTTCACCAAAGACTCAACAGCAACTGCCTTGGTATTATTGGGATATTGGTCAACAAACACAGAGCACAGTTGTAACCAAAGACCCAGATCGTTTTGTAAACATTAAGTATGATGACAAAACACTGAAATAAACCATATCTACCTTTTGTGAACTATAAACAAAGTATTGCCCTTGTCAAACTGTTTGAGATCAGTATCTCTTTTTTAAGAGATCCAATGGCAACGTGTCAGTCGTGACAAAATCCTTACGAAACTGGGATGTTGAAGAGAGGTATTTTTTTCTCAACCCTGAATTCTTTCACACTGTAATATTACTACCAGTACGGTAATCTCTGTAAATTAGGAGGTGGAATCTGTTAATCCTCTCCATGATCGGAGACTGCACATTTTGGAAACTCAGGAACCTTTATTGTGAAATGAAGTTTGAATTTAACTTGTGGTCTATATCCATAGCATCCGATTGTGAGAGACACTAATGCGCTTCTGATCTGCAAGTGTTCAGCACTACAGAGAAGCTGGCCTCTCCTGCCTTAGCTGGGGTGGCTGGAGGGTGACACATCAAAGGGATGATGAGTGCCTTCTGCAGATGGGCATCAAGAGTGAGTTACCAAAGGGCTTCCTTCTCAGACCCCACTGAAGGAAACAGTGCCACCAGGGCGGCATGAGAAATGAATAACTGTGGATCCTTCAACACAAGAACAACCTCCTGTTATACTTCAAAAAAATCTGTTATATGTGAAAAAATTCCCTGCACATCTTCTGCTTGGCACAGCAGGACTGCCCACACCACAAAGCATGAAAATGCAACTTCTTCCCTCTCAGCCCTCACCGGGGTAAGTGGGGTAGCAGCAGAACTCTTTGTAAATTGCTCTCCAACCTGCAGGGTACGGGGTACAGCAGGGAAGTGAGACGTTGCCTCATGCCCCACGCTTGAGAACATATTGCTGGCCATGATTTGGCCTACAGGTCTTTAGAGATTAACAGATGGTATCTAGAACATACCTGACAATAAAACGGGAGGGAATTCCAACCCCAGTTAATGAGTGACTGCCAAATGCTGCACCCACTTGCAGCCAAATAGACCACAGCCCAGCTACGAGAGGAGAAGGGCAGAATCAGATGGGAGGTTCTTGCCAGTAACGAACAACACACCATGTCTGAGAGCACCCTCTGTCCTGATGCACTTCATCGCAGATGAGGCCCATCACCACAACACCCCAAACGCCGGACCTCCCACACTCAGACTGATGCGTGCTGAGGCCAAAACCAACAAGTTTCACTGCTGATGAGATAAATAAGTGATTTCACACCATTAGTTCAGGGGGAAACCTATGACCCATGTTCTACAGTAAGTGGCTCCTTACCTGGCTCTGTTTTAGAAAAGAATGTGCACACCAGTGAGAAGAAGTGAAAACACTGCAACCACAAGCAAAGTGTGAGGATAAAATACTACAGTGTACAGTATCAAAATTACCATATCTAGCACGCTACCACAAAAAACTAATGAAGAACCAGGGCAGGAGTTCACACAAAATTGAAATAGTACAATTCTACTGCAAGACATTAGTTTCATCCTCCTTCACTAGGAGAGACACTCAAAGTATGGCTGGTCAGACAGAAAGCGGCCCAAGCTTCATCTTTTGCTGTGCTGCTTCATTCAGAGAGATCTTTTTTGGTATGGTTCCATAGAGTGAACATTCTCCATTTTCTTTGAACAAATTGTATTACACTTGTTTCTCATCAGATTACATAAATTAGCTGAGAGGGAATGGATTCAATTACAGTCCAGATTCCAGACCTCTTAAGAACTGACTGCCTAACACATTCCTTTCATATAATAAACTGGAACCAAATGAGGATTATATCATATAAATAATACTCCCTCGATAGGGCAATGCAATAAAATGGCAAAAATACTCAGGAACCACGTAGATCAAATACAAAAGCCTCTGATATTACCCACCGGATTTAAAGTATGAATATCACATAAACTTCATCGTTCAGTATTGTGAATTAGAATCTGATTCAGAGGGTACTTAGGACCAAGTTTAATATCTTCTGAGAGCCTCAGGCAGCTAAAGAAAAAATGTGCTGCAGCAAAGTATGGATTTCCATATTTAAAAGATAATTTGATAGCTCTGCACAAGATACTAACTTGTCCTGCAAAACCCAAGATTTGTAGATCTCCCAAGTGACTAAGAGTAAGTATGACCACGAGTAAGGTCTTTGCAAAGCTCCAGCGAGGCAGTTCCCCAACCTGACTTGTTCTTTAAGGCAGCAGTATTTTGGAACTACTGAAACTGATACAACAATGTCTAGGAACAACCATTTTTGACAAAAATACCCAGTCTTTCAGCCTGACAAGTAGATATGCTGTTTATAGTCGGACATTCTTATAACCGCCTAAATGCATAGGTATCCAGGGAAGAAAAATGCAATAAAAAGACTTAGATTCAGAGCTTGACAAGGGATTCAAAGCTGAAAGCAAAAAATTATACATATAGTCAAATTACCACCACTCACAAGCAGCATTCTTGAGAGATTACTGAAGAATTGCTTAAGACCATTTTGATGGCAGTCTATGTAATTACAACTTGTCTAATCTTAAAGCTGTATTGAACCTGGCGTGCAACTACAAACACAGGGTCCAGCAGGTAAAGTTCAAATTTAAGACTCCAACCAAGAAACAGGATGTTTCTATCTACTCAATGAAAAGTTTTTCAGGGGATATGGGAAGTTCTCTGCCAATGAGAATCCTTAAATCAGTACTAGCCAAGCCTTTTTTCCTGGGCTTCTTCATAGCTGTCCTCCATCTCTTCAGTAACATTCTCAACATTAGCAAAACGGGGTGCTCAACACCGTGTGGTGATGTGGTGAGACATTTTCTGTGACGTGATGGGCCTTTTATGAAAAGACAGTTTGTATATGTGATGCACCAAGAACCACATCATTTAACCATAAAGAGAAGGTTTTCCCTGTAGCCTGTGCGTACATTCATACATATAAATAAATAAAACAAACTAGCCTTCCCGGCATTGCGTATGCTCTATCTCAACTTCCCTTTACCTTCAGCTAGAAAGTTCAAATGCAATTTTGAATAGCTTACATTCTAGTTACAGGTACTGCTTTACCTACCACACACCCCTTTTTTTTCTTTAACAAAGAGGTTAAATGAAAAACCACCCAAAGCTATAATTCTACTACCGGAAGGAAGGAACACACTGAGCTCTCCATGAAGTTTGCAGTGTATCCTGGTTATGGCACACGGGAAGGAAAAAGAAGTTAAAGCATACATTAAATGAGACTTTTTGAACTCAGAATAGCCAGGCCTAATCACACACCTACTGGATACAACAGTAACCTTTCTTACTGGATATGACAACAAGGATTTTAAAAGGCTTATTTATGAGTCGCTAATAAAATCCTAATATGTAGAAAGGACATAATATGCAAAGCAGACACAACGTTATGTTCACTCCTGTTCTTAATTCAGTCATAAAACGGCAACTGTCTGTTCATCCCTGTGGCTTAAAAGCATAAAATCAGAATTTTTGCTTCCCACCTTAGCCAGTGCTGAGATTTCAGCCTCTCTGCCTCATTAGTGACATCTGCTGTCCTGTGAACGAATGACACACGGCCTTCACCAGCCTCCGCGTCCCCTCCAGCAGCCATTCCTGCTTTCTGCCTCTGTTACACACACGAGTTTGGCTGAACAGCATTTGCAGCAATTTGCATGTGAGAACACCCCTCTTAGAAAATGGAGAAATGCATTAACTCCTCTGTCCTCCTGGACACCTTCTCAGCAGGAGACATTAACCACCCATGATGTAGCAGTTTGTTGTGGGCAGTTCTCACCTTTTCACACGAGGGAAGAGGAGACTCCAGCCCACTGAAAGGTTCACCATCTCTTCCCCATGTCCAACAGCACCCACCTGCCATGTCACACACTGCTTCAGCGCTAAGGACTGTCCCGGGCCCCACTCAGACTGCAAGCTTTGCTGCTCCCAGCCTCTTCAACTTGGCCTTCACCAACACAAGTGCACAAAACATCTCTCATACATGTATCTCAGGCGCTCAGGGACAGTGTGTATTTTAAGGAAAACACGTTCTTCAGTGCAAAAGCTCGTTGATGATGTTTCTCATCAGTCACAGGTGACAGACCATCTTATCTGCCACCAGAAGATGTCTGCAGGTGGCCTACTTTCAATGCAAAGCATCCTTCCATGGACTCTGTGGAGAACCGGCAAAGCTGGAGATGTTGTGGCAATGACCGATTGCAGCTGTGTGGCCTGTAGCTCTTACTGATCAAAGCAGGTTGCTATTTACAGACTCCTCAGGGCAATGAGAGATGCAGAGGCAGCCAATGGTTGTAAAGTCCTAGTTAAGTTTTATGCTCTGGACTAAATAAATTTGATAGGACCTTTCTTAAAGCCCTTCTCCACAACTAATTCTGATTAATCCAAGGTGTTTGCCTTTCAGTGAAAAACACTTTCATAAGCTATCTTCCTACTCAAAAACCTTTAAATCTTTCTGTACGTATTGCCTAAATGCAAATAAATGAAAACAAAGTCAAGATAAATACCTCAGATCAGAGTTCCGAGGGAAAAGCTTTTTCTTCCTGCTGAAGTAGACCTCAAAATCATCTGTTGTCAGCCTGTGTGCATAGTCAATGTATGCAGATACCTCCTGGCGACGAGAATTTCGGTCACGAATGAAGATTATCGACTGTAAAACACAAAGGTGGCCACAAATGAAGAACACAAACACAGATACGTGCACAGATTTCCATATAACAACATATTTAGAGAGCATATAAATGTTTTCAACTTCACCTGGGCCAGGCTTCAGTTAGAACTCGAGACACTTGAATTATGGCATCTTAGGGCATATTCTTAACACAAGCTTGGCAGCATTAGAGTGCAATTAAATACAAATTCAGTGTCATACAACATGTCCTCCTGTATTCCCCATGTCTCCTGCTGCCACTTCGGAAGGGTTTTCCCACAGGTCCCGGGCCATGTCTGCCAGCCCCACACGCACAATTCTAAAGCAGCCTAATGCCACTGGAGACCTAATTTTAAGCAACGGCGGGGGTTTTTTGCCATTCTATAGTGCTGCTGTCCATACACTAATTACTGGGCCAAAAAGGAAGGGTGATAATGTTATTTTATTTGGGACGCACCTCTACAGCCAAAGCAAAACTTAATTTAACTTAATACTCAGATTTTTAGCTTTTCAGAAAGACAATGGACTAGAAACTGGTTACCATACACCCCTCTATTCTGTGCTACACCCAGAGAACAGCGTAGACTTCCCCAGCCCTCTCTCTTGCAAGACAACTCTTGTATTATTTTATTCCTAACAGCTAATGAGTTCCAGAGCAAAAATCTGATAATTCAAATACAAGCAAACAAACAACAAAACAAAATCCATGCCTACAAATAAAGCTGACTCAAGCAGGGTGGCTACAAGGACAACACCTCCATGTGTGGGAGCTGAATGGAAGGTGGTGGTGAGGGACCCAGAGGACAGTGACATGCTGGTTCTGGATGCGAGAGATGGCTTTCTGCCTTAGGGTTTAACACATCTAAGAGCATATCTCCTGCTGCCAAGATGCATGTCATGGACATGGCGCTGATGAGATGGCTTCTGTACCACTTGTTGCTGGGAAACCCTGTTTCCCATTTACTCTCTACTCCTTCTCTGTTCCTTCTATTTGCTGTATTTTCCAATTGAATAGAGAGTAAGTTCGAAGAAGGCAATTCTTTTTCACACACTACCACAGCACACAAAGCAAAAAGAATTGGTAGGATGAGTGTGGACTTGTAAGAGAGAAGGGTTCTTGCATCCTGGGATCCACATAAGAAAAACTAAATGCTGAGTATAGAGGCTGTTTGGTAGGTGAGGTAGAACAATATTTGTTAGCTGTACACGTTTGTTTTTACTCAACTGATATCAAGTGATATTTCTTTTTTGAATGCAGGGGAAATGGAAGCCATACCACGTGGAACCCTTTCAAAAAACATTTTTTATTTTAACAGCAGCACATTTCTAGAGTCTAATGGTTTATCTGGCAAGCCTTTGTTATACTTGGGACATGTTTCCTTTTCCAATTTCATATTTAATTCCACCAAAACACGTGTTACTCATTTTCCAATTTTGTACCATCAACGTTGTCAACAGGAAGAGCCAGAGGAATCTCCTGCAATACATCTGACCATCTTGAAATACATCTCTCCTCCCCATCCCCATTCCCTCCCGTGTCGAACAGCCAACCTGTGTGTCCGGAGAGCCAGGTAAGGGCATACAGAATGACTGTCCCCAGCACCCAAGATGCTGCACCCACACTTAGACACAAGAGTAGGTGTACGCCATGCATCTGAAACAGGGATTCATCCTCCTTCAGAAAAAGCCACTTTTAAACAAATGTCCTGCCTTGCCCAGTATAATCTGATCATTTAAAAAAGCTGGCAGACACCAAAGTACTATTTACAATGTTAATCAGAGGGCTACCTTTCAAGGCTCTGCTGCTTATAAAATTCATCCCCTAAAAAACTGTTCATGTATGACCAGTTATAAATTAGCACAGGACTACAGGCAAGCATAGAGACTACCACTAAAATTGCTTTATGAACTCTAAGAGAGCACCAGAATATCTGAACAAAAATGTTGTATGTTAAAGGTACACTTTTGAGGCCTCCTCCTCAAAACTAAAGGCCTTTGATCCTTCTCATGTCAGCAAAATTTCTCTTCTTTTCTCATCTGTGATTCATTTCTAACCACCTATAAGCATTCATTCATTAAACTATGAATCAGCTTGAATTTTCTTAAGTTATTCTGAACTTTTTAATTGTCACACCTTTTTGCCCCTGAGAAGACTTGTACACTCCTTCCTCCCAAAATGATAAAGCACTCGACTGAAAAGCTACTGAAAGAGAGATTAAAAATCCATAAAACCCACGAACTGGAAAATCTTCTCCTAAAAGTTTCTTCAATACTCTTCGGATTTGTCTCTAACACAACAAATCCTATCAAGCACAGACTTTGTGCTTTACATCCACCTCTGAGTTTTCAGGAACTCGCATGGCGAAAGGTGAAAAAGCTTTAATTTAAGATGGGGTTTGAAAGGTATGCTTCCCTATAGCTATGTAGGGCCTAACAACTGAACCTACTGACTTATAATTACAATTTGGAGCAAAGTAGAATAGAATAGAATAGAACAGAACAGAACAGTTCAGTGGGACGGCACCTACAACTACCATCTAGCAACACGGCGCTCCTTTCCCACTGCTCTGGTCAAACGCTACAGGCCTGCAGCAGTGGGGTTTCACCAAGGACCATGGAGTTGGTCGAACGCTACAGGCCTGCAGCAGTGGGGTTTCACCAAGGACCATGGAGTTCTTGTAGTTTCCACAGAGTCAATACCAGCAGCATTGCTAGCATCGCCATGCAGGGGTGTGAGCTTGCTTAAAGCCATGGAGTTGTGCCTAATTCTTCAGCCATAAATTTGGCCCACAAAGCCAGCATATCCCTCACAGCAAACCACCAGCGGCACGGGTGCTTCTGAGAGCCCCACAGGGAACTCCTCTCTTGCTGGAGACGAACCCCATATTTTGCCAGTCAGGAAATGCATAGGAGGAGATGTTCCTTAGCTATGTGCAACAGGGACACAAACCGATGGACGCGGAAAGCCTTAGCTGTATACAAGGACTGTGACTCACCCAAGAAACAAGCAATACAAAACTTCTTCTGAAGTTCAGACATGTCTCAAACACGTGGCCACTGCACTTGGAGTGAGGTCAGATCTTATGCTCCTTCCAATACTGATGCTGGAGGTGGCAGTGGGAGAGAGCTGTGTAAGGCCAGTGGTCCAAGGAGCGTTAGGAGGTGAGAGGATGGCTACTGGAAATGCTCTGAGAGCCGCCTCTTATCAGCTAGGGGTTCACCGAATTCACATCCCTCACATCCAAGTTCAAGGACGCTACACAAAAAAAGCTATAACTCTTCACGGGTGGCACAAAGGGAGGTTTAAACCCACAGAGAAGGGAGATGTAGTATTTATAGGGGATAAATACAAATATCTCCATACATTTACATTTATTTATTTATGACATATTTGTATTTATATAAATATAAATCTGTCCATGGGGGAGAGGCTCAGGCAGTGGATAAAGATCAGCAAACCGTCACTGGGAACAGAACAGGACCTTACATCTCCCTGCTTATCTTTTTTGCTCCCATCTCCAGCCATATGTTCTTACAGCAGACTAATATTGTGGGATGCCAATGCTCTGAATATTCTGAAACCATCTGCAGCTGCTGCTTCCTATAGACAAAAGCAGAACATTTATAAGGAGCTGCACTTGCCTGTGCTAAATACAGCGGCACTTTCTTCAGGAGTGTACCTTTGTGATCCTTGGAAAAGACTTAATACCAACCTGTCATACTTCAAACCGAACTAAAGAAGCCCAACAAACCACTGTGAATAACCAATTCATCCAGACATGTATTGATCTTCTTAACTACATGGACTATTTGTACAGTTCTATTGCCATCACTGTTTGCCTTTTAATGTGCAGCCCTACCAGACATTGCAATAAGTGCATTTCTCTCACCCAGCGATCCTCAAAATCAAGTAAAATTTGCATTGGCTTCACCAAGCCGAAAATCAGGTCCCACGCTATCAGTTAGAAACACTGGAAGTAGAACAGTTGGATGGGGACAAACCTTTAGCTCTCCCAAAACTCTTGCCTTTCCTCTATCCTTAGAGCAGAATGTTCCTGCTCTGAAAGAAAACATTTTAATACAGGGTTTTCTTTCAGCACCTCCTCAGCACAGTTTGTGGGCACGTCTTACACACGAATTACAGCCGGTTTTTAACTGTGTCCAAGGGCTTTGCTGGACAGGGACCTACAAGATGGCAAATGAACTGGAGCACACCATGATTCAGCTTTCTTGGAAACTATTGCAATGCTGATGTGTTCAAGTGCAGTGTAGCTGAGAAGAGAGAATATATGGGAATATAAAGAGACCAGCCCTGCTGTCTGGTGAAACAGTCTCGTAATGCGAGTCCTTTAATAGCATGCCAAACTGAAGGCAGATGACGGGAAAGTAAAGACAGACAATATTTAGGAGTCAATTACGAATTCACTGAGGAAGCTCTTTTCATGGGGACAATATCACAGGTGGGGACCCAGGGGAACAAGCACAATTAGGCTGAAAGGGACAGGCGTAAAATGCATTACCAGTTGAAATATATTTTTAATGAGTAGCAATTTATTTTTGTTGCATAGTGTTTGGCCTTATTTGCCACCTGCAGATCACATTACATCTAATAGAAATACCAGTGGGCAACAGTAGTCAGAGAAAAGACCTCACCCCTGTATCTTTAAACCAGATGTTATTACCATTTCTGCTTTGCAAGTAGGAATAAATTGCTGACCTGTTCTTTTGTTTAGCTGGGAGTGAAAATAGCATAAAACATAGGCTTACAGGTTGGGATTTACCTTCTGCACAATTTCATTTTGGGTGAAAGGGGCGGGGTACAGCAGAAATATGTTGACTTTTAGGAGAGCAACTGAACCACCACTAAAGCAAGCCTAGAACACGCTTCTGCGCACACTCCCCTATTTTCATCTGGAAATACCATTCTCTTACTTATGCTAACTTTTGAAACATTTCTAAAAATTGTATTATGTCTGAAAGTACTTCAGTTTCCTTCTCCTATGCTCAAAAAAGCCAAGCGTGCTTTTGGAAAACATGCATCTTTTACCTGTACAAAAGAAGAAAAAACAGGGACTTTGAGAGTAAGCACAGGATCACAGCAGCCTTTAGTCTGCTTCCTTCTCATCTATCCAAAATAAGCAGGATGTGGTCTAAAGGTAAATGCAAATTTAAAAGAAAAAAAAAGCAAAGAAGATAACCTTACACACACTCACACAAATACAAAATTTATATTTGCCTTGGGTTTTTTCCTTACTTAAAGTATCTTCAAGCTCTAACCACAGGAGTAAGATGGCATCTCTATACGCGGTTACTGTTTAGCACGAAAATGCTGGATTCCAGCCCCAGAGAGCACTGCCTGGTGATAATCTGGGATACCAGAGCACGCAGAAGTACTCTTAGATATTTTATTTAGTTAGCAGAAATACAGAGACAAAAACTGTGCTGCAATATAAAGCAATACGTGCTGTACCTAGTACAAAGGGTAAAACTCTTCTGTGGTTCACAGAGACCTAGTTCACACTGCTGTTGCAGGAATAACAGCAAGAGCAGGCCCCACAGCTGCTAAAACAATTAATCGAGGCCAACACCTCAGTTCTCAGACAAGGCACGGCTTCCACTGGGGTAAGCAGAAGACTGACGTGCTGAAGGACCTCAGGATTTCGCTAGCGACTGCATTCTGTGCGTTTATGTGCTAGGCAAAGGGCAGACAGAGCATTCAGGGGACATTTTTGAGGCAAAGCACCTCAGAAAGATGCCAAGAGCAGGGCTGCTCTCACCTGCACCTCTCACCAGGCACTCAAGGCGAGATTCCATCCCGGTTCCACTGCACAGAGCCTGTACCCAGGCTTAACAGTTCCCTGTTCCCCTGCTGCGGTTTGGGGCATATTTCCGAAACACAGGCACCCAGACACATACACACACAATAACCTAACCAAGCTTTTTTGAACCTGGGAAGCAGCGTTTGTGGGAAAGAATGGCTAGCCAAGAAGCAGATGTTCTAGCTTTCAACTCTTCAAAAATAAAAAAAAATAGAAAAGAAAAAGAAAAAAAAAAGTCTGGTTACCCTTCAGAAGAAGAAATGTTTGCTATGTATGTGAAACATGTGCTTCCCAGTCCCTTACTGTTCAGTGCTCAGCAGCTGCTCCGACTGGAAGAAGCTCTGTGGACTGTGAATTAGCTTATCTGTGTAAACAGGGTGTTGTCTCAGTTTGAAAACAGTATTCTGGCTGAGAACAGCCTGCTGAGAGTGTGAGTTTAGATTAATTCTGTTAGCATTAAAATAAAGGAGCTTATTAAAAACAGAAATGCACACAGAACAGAACCTAAAATTTGCTCAGACAGACATAAGAAGCCAGTGTGAGCATCAAGAAGGTGGCCACAGTCTTTGAGTTCAGCTGATGTGGAACAAAGCACATTCTCCTGGCAGAGGAGAATCATAGAATTGCCTAGGTTGGAGGGACCTTTGAGATCACCTAGTCCAACCATCAACCCAACACTGACAAAAAACATTACTAAAGCGTATGTCTAAGCACCACGTCTACTCATCTTTCAAATACCACCAGGCATGGTACCTCCACCACTTCCCCAGGCAGCCTCTTCCACTGCTTAATTGTAGAGTGAGAACCGCTCTCTGGCTCGAGAAGGGATAGTTACGGCAGGTAATGCTCTGAGTGGAATGGAGAGATGCAAGGAGGAAAGCAGCAGAAGTATGGAGGCAGTTGTCTGTATGTAAGGAAAGCTAGGGGGGAGAAGAAAAGGAAAACAACAAGAAAGAAAAGAAAAATCCCAGAGAAAATCCAGTGCAGGATCCCCCACTCCAGCTCAATTTAAGTGTAGGACTAGGGAGAGGGGGATTGCTATTTAATTAAGACCTGTCAAAAAAGAGAACTGCAGATGCTTCCTGAAACGTTTTTGGGAAGCAAGCTTTTCTTTAAAGCTACTGAAGAACTACAAGCCTTTCAGTAAATTCAGAAGCACAAAGCCAAAGCCAAAACCCAACTCAGTACGTGAAGAGAGAAAACCAAGGGAAGAACACTCAAAACGCCCAGAAGAGCTGCTATCTCAGCCCATTTACACTCTCTTGAATGAACAAAGTCTTTTTGAATCACATTATCCAGGAAGGTGCTGGCTGAGAGCGTGACCGCTGAGAGCGTGACCGCACTGAGCCGTGCTCTGCCCCACAGCAGACCGTGATCCCTCAGGAGGCAAAATGAAATGTAGGGCAAAAATGAAGCCCCATTGGTGAGCTCTGTTTTGACCTCTGCTTGTATTAAACTTTCACCAGTTCTTGTTTTCCTCAGCTAAATGCCTTTTTTTTTTGGGGGGGGTGGGGGGTGGCATTTAAGCGCCAACATTAGTTTAGCACTGAAACAAACCAGAAGGAAAAAAGCATCACTAGCTTCTCCTCTCATTTCACTTCAAATACATCAGCTCAGAGTGTGCTTGATAGCCACATATTTTACTGTCAGCAGCAAGCCAGTGGTTCTTGCATGTCAACAAATAAATATATATATATATATTCTGAATCATCATTACAGCTGATGCTCTATCGTAATAGTAACTTTGATGTAAAACCTCAAGCATCCCCAACAGAAAGAAATAGTCTCAGCTCAACAATCACTGGAAGGAAAGCTGACTGACTCATCTCTCCCAAGTTTTCTTGAAGATGTGTGAGAAAGTGTCCTTATTACTGTGCCCAAAAGCAGCCCAGACAGAAATCCCCCCCAAGCTGCCAGTAAAGCCCACCGGCCTGGAGTGCTCCAGCCCCCGCTGCGCTGCAGGGGCCGAGGGGCAGGGGATGTTATCAGAGCACAAGGCTGTGCAGGAGCCTGGCAAAAGCCACAGCGAGAGCTCCAGAGGCTGAGACAACCCCGTTACACGTGGGCAACAGGTCTGGAAGGGCCCTGGGCTCCTCGTTGTTGACAGCACCACCAATCTCTGCAGCTTTTAAGTGAATAGCAATCCCAAATCTGGCTGAAGGAGGCAGGAAAGGCATCTTTCCTGGATCGAGACTACCATGGCCACACGACACGTTCCCTTACACCCGAGAAATCATCTTGTTCTGTACGCTATCTATATAAAATCCCAGAGAACTGTACACTAATAGTAAGGGCATCCTACCAAGTCTTTGCCAATTCCAGTTCTATGGTCCATCTGTAATAAGGATGCAGGAAGGCAAAACACCACTCATTAAAGGGAATTTGCTGGCTGATGGTAAATGCGCTGGTCTGACCCTGGGAAATCTCTGTCCTCAGGTCACAAAACCATAAAACCAGCAGATTATAGTCCACCAAAATCTGTTCCTATCCCTGAGGGACCAGAATAGGTGTCTGGGAAACTACAGGACAACAGGGCAGGTGTGTAATGCCACGTCCCACACACAGTATTCTAAACCCCACCAACCTGCAGCTCCAGCATTTCCTAAACCAGGGGTTTTTCAAACTAAGCTATTAGGTTTCCCATGGTACCATAGGCAATGAAGGTGCAGAAAGAAACGTAGAAATTCAAGAATCACTTTCCTAGCTGATTAACCGAAAACATACATTTCTATTTGTCCTGCTAAAACATATAAATGCTGTCGAATTATTAGACAGGTAAACCATTGGATAAACTAGCAAAAGATTTCAGCCTGAAAAGTATGTGAGAAGAAATGCAGCCTTTTTTTCCCCAAGAATCTCAGCTTTCAAAAGTCCATAAATACTGCTTAAGGGGTTTGGGGTGGGATTTTTTTTTTCAGCTCGCTCTCCTGTACCTGCTCCATCAGAAGGGCATCAAAGTATTTTCCCTGGCAAACACCTAATTTATGAATAAATAAGTAGTGAGGCATGAGAAACTGGAGTAATAAGGGTATGCCTTAAAAGTCAGAGAAAGGGACTGGTCAAAGCCTGCCCAAATACTGTACCAACTGGACTTGCACAGACAAGCCTGCCCTGAGACAACAGCAGTGCTGCACAGAGGGCTCCTGTGCTCACGCCTCGGTCATCCCTGTTACTCTGACGGGGAGGGGAAAATAAACCATGTATTTTCTATTAAATGGCCAAGAAACCTCTCTGGGCCCCAGAGTGTCCCGCTGGCTGTCTCTCGGCCGGGGCGGGCGCTGGGGAGGAACAATCCCGCAGTGTTGGGGAGCCGCAGGTGTCCAGGGGCACGGGGTGCGAGGGGTTTGCCGTGCCCAGCCCGGCCCCCGCCGGCGGCTCCGCGCACACGCCTCGGGAAAGGAAAATACAGCCCGTGCGGCAGGAGCCTTTCGGGGCTGGGGTTTTGCTGGCAAGGCCTGGCCTCGCTCCTCTTTAGGTGCTACTTACAAACAGCCACTTGTTTGACTTGGAAGCGACTTCAGAGGGCCGGGGCCGGGCGAGATGCGCGTGGAGGGAGACCAGCTGCAGGCAGGTGTGCCGCCGCCTCATTTCAAGTCGTACCAGAGGAACACTTCCTCTGCCTGGCTCTGAGGGGCTTGCTTTTTAGAAGTCTGTTTATATAATTTGTTTTCCAGTGGAGAAAAAATTACTGTGAAAATAGTAAAGGATTCACTTGCATGCCTTTGAACTTGGGGGTGGGGGG
>JAOXJK010000032.1:103116-133428 GCA_025774025.1 Xenus cinereus
GGACTCTCTCCAGTAGTTCCCTGTCTCTCTTGAACTGGGGAGCCCAGAACTGGACACAGTATTCCAGTTGTGGCCTCCCCAGTGCAGAGGGGGAGAATGACCTCCCTCCACCTGCTGACCACATTCTTCCCTCTGCAGCCCAGGATCCCATTGGCTCTTTTGGCAACAAGGGCACATTGCTGGCTCATGGATAGTTTGATATCCACCAGGACCCCCAGATCCTTCTCCTCAGTAGTGCCTTCCAGCAGGTCCTTCCCTAACGTCTATTAGTATCTGGTGTTCTTCCTCCCCAGGTGCAGGACCCTACACTTGCTTTTACTGAACCTCATATAGGTTCTTCCCTGCCCAGCTCTCCAGCCTGTCCAGGTCATGCTGGATGGCAGCACAGACCTCTGGAGTGTACCATATCTGATACTACTACAAAAGTGCTTGTTTTGAAGGCATTAAACCCACTGACAGATACAGGGTCGGTTCCCCCCCGCCCCATCAGAAACAATCACAGAAGCCCATGGAAAGGCACAGGTACCAGAGTTCGAAGAGGAAATCCCACGGGGGTTATTCCCTTCTGTTCTGGATGAGGGCAATGGAGGTGAACGCAGTTGTCCCTTCTTGACTCAAAAAAGAAAGACCAATACTGCTCTTGTTTTTTCATGAAAACACTCATTTTTCCTCCACATCAGCATTGGGCATATTGAAGGTAAAGCAAAGATAAAAAGTCATGCTCACGCAACAGCAATCTGCCCTGAATGAAGTTGATCTAGATGAGCTAGGCAGAAACTGGTCTGCACAGCTGGGCTAGAAGCGAGACCTCCAACTTCATTGCTATGTGCAGGATTTAAATTAAATCTTGAGACAGACATCCTTCTGCATTAGGGCAGATTTGCCTTTCAAGGAACTACCTGTTTATTCACAAAATCACCCATTACCAACCCATCCTGTACATTCTACAAAGTTATAAAAACTACCAATCTAAAACTAAGTCTTACTTTTTTTTTTTTTAATAAACCACCATTTTCCCCATAAATCTAGGATCTTTTTCTCCCGAGACACCTTCCCATTTTCACTTACTGGACATAATCCACTTCCCACATTTTTTACTTACTGAACAAGTGATTTTTCTACAGGGTGGTATCTCATAGCAGGCATGAACACAGGGTACATAACTCAGCACCACAACTCCTGACTGAGATGCAAGTGACAGAAGTCTCACCCAAGTGTATGAGACAACACCTCGGCACAGTGCCTTACACTGGTCCTTCCCTGCCTTCGTTTGTCTTTTTTGCCCATTTCCGATGACTGCACGCAAGCAGAACAAAGCTTTGCTTTAAAACTATTTCAAGTAGACGTGGTATTTATGCCATGTCTTTTGATTAATCCTCCTAGGAGAAGGTTAGAAGTCTAGAGGTTTAAGCGAGTGTTTGTGCCATCCTCGGAGATGCCATCCCTGCAGCTCATGGCACAGCTGCTCGGCAGGAGCATCTGCCATGGGGAACTGTGAGATATTTTCTATTACTGGTGAGAGGGTTGGTGTTAAACATATGAGTAGCTACGCTCTGCAATAATTTATGCTTCTAAATGCCTAATGATATGACATACAGTTAAATATTGTGAATGCCTGCACTTACTGTATGTGCACAGGACATTACAGTCATCTACTTCGGAGGAGATGAATGAGTAACTGCTGAAAGATCACATCA
This sequence comes from Xenus cinereus, assembly GCA_025774025.1. Classification (NCBI taxonomy): domain Eukaryota; kingdom Metazoa; phylum Chordata; class Aves; order Charadriiformes; family Scolopacidae; genus Xenus; species Xenus cinereus. The sequence continues at coordinate 104,814 of JAOXJK010000032.1, forward strand.
AAAGAAAAGAATTTTCAATCTTCCCAAGGAGAGCAGATGGAGAGAAGTGCTTCAGCAGATCTCTTTCATAAGCAACTTGGTGCTGAGCGAGAGCGCAGATCGTGAGCACACATCAAAAGTGGTAATGCACATCCCCTGTCAGGCGCAGAGGTTTAATCCCATTGTTTTCTCAACTTCCCCAGTCTGAACTCATTCAGGATGGAGCCTTATGTCAGCTGCAGTCCAGTCTCCTTTCTCACAGACATTGTGTCATTCAGTCTACGGCAGCAGTGGAGATAAATAAGTAGTATAAAAATAGAGTTGGTTAATATCTGCAATTAGTTAAAGCTTTAACCTTTGAATACATGAAAGAAATGAACTAAAATTGTGCCCTGAAATGAGATGATCACAATTTATTAGGTATATGGCACGCTACAAACTAGGCGTAAGACCAAACCGATCCCTATCTCTCAAACCCAGAGTATACAACACCAACACCCCCCACAGCCATCCCTCTGTCCTAGAACCTAACAGGACCAACTGCAGCTCAAAGCAGAGCAACACCTCCAAAAATGGATTTGGGACCAGCTCTGAGATTCAGAACCCCTAAACCAAAATGGGGAGAAGGGGTTCACGCTGCGCGCTCAGGGAGGGTAGCAAGAGTGGATCTGGAAGGACTCATCAACACTTCTGCAATTTCAAACCCAAACAGTAAACGCCATTATGCAACGTGGTTTGGCAAACTTCAAGCACCAATATTTAGGCAGGTTGAGATTTTATTAGAACCACTCGCATGGCACTGACCCAAACCAGCGTCTGGGTTTGGGGGCACTGTCATGGTAGATTCCCTCTTAAAATGGCCAAGATTTTTTTAAAGAACTCCATCTCAAAGAAGTAACAATTATCTGTCTGGCAACTTCTGTCTTTTTTGAATGGTTTTCCTCACATGAAAATGTATACTGCAGCATCTTCCTGCTCACAGAGATGCCCGAGGTGGAGCAAGCACCGGGGGATGTGGCAGCAGCATCTTTTAGGACAGTGACGCTGACAGCACCAGGAACAGCCATGGCTGTTTCACCCCGAAACAAAGTTCGACTCTGCTCATCTTGACAGAAATGAAGTAAGATGGGTAGGGACTGATAAGAAGTAAAAGGCATAATGCAGCTTTTTATGGATTTCCTCTTAGTATGAAAGGATTTAATACATTGTATATTTGCCATCCATGCTCAAACTCGGAGTCCTCAGCCCTCACAAGATGAATGTTTCCCCCTTCCTCAAAGTAATTTTTTTTGCTATTTTGAAACATATCCCGAGTTGTCACTGTAACAACAGACCGATTTTCTTGTGCTGACCACAGGAAGAGACGGACGACGACTGCAGTAGGATAGTTCAAACGTCTTAATTGTAAACAGGATTCCATTGTATTCTCATTTGTGTAAGACAGCTCCCACCATATACCCCACTGTATAAAAACACCCAGTAAGTACAGTGACCACCCAGAAGTGAAGGACTGAATTCCAAGAGGTTGCGGGGAGCAACACAGCTTAGTTACACACGTGTTCTTGTTTATACAATTCTTTAGCAAAATTAAATTGAGCTTTAAGAAAATAAAATTAAATATTGATGTCAACAAAATGCAAATTTCTAGAACATCTGCATTGGAGAAATATAATCATGCTAATCAGAGCACTGGATTAAACTATAATTATAGTCATCATATTTAAAGAAAAAGGAGAATATTTCTTTTTTTCCCCGAAGTGGAAAGTCATCTAAGATATGTTACAGAAGTAAAAGGTACTGCTTTTAAGTAAACCAGAACTACAAGGTAGCTTAGTCTGATCTCATTACACCAATCTGCACGGGCACCACCCTTACTCCATTAAAGGCAGTAGATTTCCTCTCATTTCAGTGGGGAACAGTCATTCCCTACTGCCTGTAGTACAGTGGTGTATTGAAAAGACCTCTTATACACAAACGTTTTAAAAATCTCACAGACACGACTGAAAAGATAAATATAGCCCATTGCATTTCACAGATAAAAGCAGTTGCACATGAATACCTATAAAACTGAAATAGCTATAAACTGACAGAAATCCACCGGTTTAAGTTGAATGCTTTCAAATCCCACCACTTGAGAAAGTCACCTTCAACGACTGGCCCCAAGAGCAGTGAAAAACCAGGATCTGCCATTAGAAACTAAGGGATGAGCCCAGCTATCCTGAAGCAGACTTCAAGACCGTATTTTTATTTCTGATTTGGTCCAGTATGTCTTCTAATTGTACAAAATAAGAAGCAGCCCACATGTTTATCTATTGATCACGTGGTCAAACAACAACAAAAAAACATCCTGCATCTGAATTTTTTACGTCCTTGAACTCCCTGTACTTGTCTGGAAATGAGCTCTCACAGAGACCTTTGTTTATCCCATCATCAGAAAAACTGAGGACTTCTTATTCCTCAACTTCTTTATTGTCAAAATCACCCTGGTAAAAACTCACCTAAGGCAGAGACAGGTTACTAATGTCTCATTTTACAAATTAGGAGAAATGAATATGGCCTGGATTAATGTTCCTAATCCTTTTACCCAGCCTATTATTATCTGACACAAAATACTGGAGAGGGAGCTCAGTGCTTTTACAAGTTAGGAAATTAAGAGAAAATGACCTAACGACCATACAGGTACGTTCAGAAGGAACACACAAGTTTCTGTAAAGTGTTACTTTGGTAAATGCTACGTTCTCTTTTCAGTACTACCCAAAATCACAGTGACGGAGTCATCAACACCGAGCAGGTCAGCCATTCTCAGAGCATCAGAAAACTGGTAATAAAAGCAGGTTTCATTCACTCTCCAGATGTTTATCTGGAATTACCCATTTATCTGGAATCATCAATCCCTCAGAATTTCTGTCCTGCTTGTCCTAAAGAATAAACCCATCAGCTGGTTAATCCAGCCCAGTGTGTTAACAGTTTGGTCCGGTTTAGCACGGTTTCTTCCTCTTGGCCACACAAACCCGTGTTTTCACAACCCACAGCTCTCCAGAGCCCCGGCCCTTGATGGGGTGCCACAGTAATACAAACACAGAATTAGACACCAACATTACTGACCCTGAACAGAAACCCAGCCTGTGACGCTGTCCTAACGCTCCAGCTTGTCCCACGTCAGCAAAACCAGCAAAAAGGGGCACTGTCACGAGAACAGATGGGGAGCGCTTTGTTCTGCAGCAGAGCTCGTGCAGTGCTGCTGCGAGGGCCCGGGGAGACCACGGCCACCGGCGGGTGCGAGCACAGCTCCTGACTGACGCTGGGAGCAGAACACAGCTCCGCGGTCCTAATCCCAGTCAGGCAGCGTTCCCATTGACGTCAAACGTAAATATCGGAGAGTTCAGCTGTGTAAGCCTTCTGCAGTGTTGAAAACAAGTATATTTTCAGTGCTTAAACGCTTGGCATGTTCTTAAAGAGAGTTCAGATGAAGCCTCAAAGGTAGGTCCTTCCAAAAAAGAACTTGCTGCTGTACTAACCTCTCAGCTGAACAGCCTTCCTTCCCGTGTCAAGACACAGGGGCATCAGCCAAGGGCAGTACAACCAGCGCCTCACCAGCCGTGTAATCCCCCTGGCAGCTGTGCTAACCCAGCTGTCAGCCCCACGGAGCAGCCGTATCTACCGGCCGAGGCACTGCAGGTACGGCATCACGAGGCTCTGGGCGCTACCTGGTGGGTCACCACTCTCTGCTCCACAGGCACCACGACCACCTGCTTCTCTTCTGTTGACTGCATTAACTGTTACATAGTTTTACACGTCAGAGAATAAAACACGGTCATATACAAAACAGACATCTGCGTGATTCCTTGCAAGTCACAGGAGTCAGCAGAGTTTTAATCTGGGCCCAGCGGGACTGTGCATGAGCAGAGCCTGCACCTCTGCCCTCCCAAGCTCTGCGCGGCGCTGGACAAGCTGTGACAGCAGCCAACCAGAGGAAAACGCTTCCAGGATCCTTGAGAGAAGTCAGTATAGAGTGTCAACAGCGTACAGTTTAAGGGCTCACTTCACACTTTTTTTCCTCTGCTCATTCCCATTTTCACGGGCTAAAATCGATCCCAGAGAAGGAACCCTTCCATTGCGGCAGCAATCACTGCTGTCTCCGGTGGGATGCGAGTGGTGGTAGGACTGCACTTGTCTGTTCCAGCCAGGATAGTTTATATTTATTAATTCAGAAGTGTAAAAATATTTGGTGGTAAAATGACCCAGGCGGATGTTTTTGCTGGCAGGAGAGGAGTGACAACTGTACCACTGGTTGTGCAAGAGGAACAGCTGAGCATGTGCTGGGGTTGTTTCGCACTGACAAAGAAGCATCCAGTACCCTGTGATTAATTGGATTATAGTGGCTTTCCACTTCCCACCCAGATCAATTGGCATGTTAAGTAATTCACTTATTGCCCTGAAGGGTGAAGGGTTGAAGCAAGTAACTTCAATAACAGGCCTTCTGCAGGAGTTTAAAAGATGTCTCCTCCTCCCCGCAGCCCCTGCCTCCAGCTCCTTTATTTGCTGCTTTGCTACATTTTCACTAGGCTCAACTACAGCATTTTTCGTCTTTGACAAAAGAATCAATTAATAGGACACAAAATAGAACATTGGGACATTAATATAGCTTTTTTTGCCTGCCAAAGATAAAGCAAAGAAAACATTTTAAACTTTATGTGAAATCAGAAGCAACGTGCCCCACGAAGCCAATTTCCAGCATAACTCCAAGGAGGATTTCAACAGTAGCATGAATGCAAGTCCATCCCACCACAAGATCTGTCTGAACAGTAGCCTTCCTGGAGAGATGTTATTCTGCCACTGCAGGGGTGTTTCTTATACAGTTGGAAATTAATAGCCAGTAAATGTTTTGATCTTTCTTTTTACTTTACTTTTTTAAGAACTATGCGATGATTTTCAATAAAATCATTTCCTTATAACTCCCTGGTCTCAACGTCACAGTTTGGTAGATTTGTTAGCATTTCAGAGGGCAGAGCCGTAAAGGGGAGATCACAGATATTCCTAGAGTCAAGACAATTTTTCAGAGGGCACATCAGAGGTACAGGGAAAGAACATATAACCTGCCCTCACATTTCCCCATGAAGAAAATCAGAAATTGGCCAGCAGCACATGCGGACTTTTGACGTCTGTCTTTCATCAAGAAAGCAAATTATATTCTGTATATCTTACAGCACAAAGCTTTCTACGTCAAAACCGTAAAACACATAGAGTCACCAAGGCACCAATGATGAAAGCTATAACGAAACTAGGCTAAGTGCATGTTAGTAGCTTGCTGAGACGTCATGAAAATTCGCAGGTCAACTGTGCATGTCCTTTGCAGGTACAAAGCGCTAATGCTCGTTTTCACCAAACATAGTGTTTAGGATAAGCCAATCCTGACAAACACCACAACTCTGGCATGCCCGAGGCTTTGTCTGCAAACGGTGGTGTCGACAGTCCTCTCTCTCTGTTACATTGCCAGCACCATCAAAGCCGCGCTTTACTGGCTTGATCGATGTTTAGCATTTCTTACATAGCTGGTGCGCAGCCCGCGCTGTCAGCACGCCCAGGGCTGCTATCATCGGGCCATCCGAGGAATTAGCCTGTTGTTGAGACATCTCTGGTGTTTTCTCTGACCTCCTGGTACTGTGCAGGCACCGCTCGGCTCCACCGGGCGATGGAACCGCAGCCTCTCGCCAGAATCATTCACCAGGGGACTGAGCTCGTTAACATGACCAGACGAATCGCAGGCAAAGCAGCCAGTCAGATGTATTAGGCTTAACAGTTCCAAACCCACCAAAGGCAGAAAACAAAAGATGTAATTAATGTTTACTAGGATTTTTTTTAATCTTACGGACAGGTGCTCCCTTTCTGACTCCTACTAATGGTGGCTGGATGCCAAGTGCACAAAGGCACAGGTGGAATCTAACGAATCCACAATTTATGAATCCCAATAACTGAATCAGTGTTTGTTGTTAATGCAATTGGACTGGTGATGCCAATAAATACCAGTCTCCAGCTGAATGTTGTACCAGTGGCTACATGAAGCTAAATGATACCAAGGGCAAGTTCAGAGGGCGAGCAGTGTGCTCCCAATGAGCCCAGTGCCTCCACTCCAGTGTACAACTTAACGCCTTGAAACAGCCAGGGCCCACAGGGAAATTCAGAATACAGCTGTCTGTCTGCAACTCAAATAACACTGGCTCTTCACACAGCTATCTCTGCAAAAGAACTTTTCATGGAGTTAATGAAAAAGCAAAGGATTTTGTTACCTCCACAAGTTGGAATTACTTTGTCCCGTTTTGATGCTCAGACCCACACTGTCTTGCATCCTGGTTTGACTGCCCACAACACGACAAAGTTTCTCTAGAGAAATACTTTTTCCCCCAGGCATTAAGTCCTTACACCAGATGCTGAATGAGCCATTTCATCAGGTCTCTAGGAAAAGTTCACATCTCTCTGCAGCAAGCAGGTTTATGTCCCCAAAAAAGCAATATACCTTAACTTTCACATCTCCACAAACCCCTAGCAATGTACCCCCCAAGAAATTACTGTGGCTCTTGTTGCCAGAGGCTGCCAAAGTGTAAGGACTCTCAAACACACCTCTAAGAAACACGAGGATCTGTGCCTGTTTGATGGTTTGTGAAACACTTGTTTCACAAAAATGCAAGTAATTGCTTCAAAGTCCTGAGACGCTACTCAGAAAACACTCAGCAATTTCAGTACTTCTTCATACAAAAAAGGCAGCTCACAAAGTTGAAGAACCAGAGAAATAGTGAAGAACTAACTCCTCATCTGAAAGACTGGGACTGACTGCACAGACAGCTCAGCTGCCTGGAGATGAACAAGCTTTGGAGAACACAGCACAGGACACTACTTCTCCCCGTTCCAGCACAGCACGTGGTTATCCACCCTCAAGTTACCAATTAATCTCTCAATTACTTTGATATCGTTCAGGAGAAACGCTCGGCAGACTGACTCCTTCCTCCCCACCCCCTCAGAGAACACAGGCAGCTTTCCAAGTGCAGCACCATGGTTCCTCCAAAACCACCCAAGGCACGGCCTTGAGGTCCTGCTTCCATTTCAGCGTGAGTGGACCAAAGAAAAAGGCTCAAAGAGCAATCCTGACGTTTGCCACCAAGTCAGCTTGTCCTCTTAAAAGACAACAGCTCCCAAAAATCAGCATTCTTCCTACGAAGGATAATCAGCTCTCTGCATTGGAAGATGTCCTGCTGGATCCCATAAGGATGGCATGCCCTTCTCCTTGCTCTGTAACCAGCTGTACACTCGCTTGATTTTTTAATAAAAACCCTTGGCTTCTGATCATATGGCTATTTTCCTGAACATTATACCTTGCAACTTTATAAAACTAGTTCTGAAAAATCAAAATAAATTACTCGTTTTGAGTCAACTTTATCTACAATTCTATTAACTGAAAGGTTTATGAAGCATGATTTTCCCTAGGAGAAGCCATCTGAGTCTGATCCACCTGGAAATACTTAAACAAATGTTATTCTACACTTGGTTAGAGTTTTGTTTATTTCTTCCATGCAGCTGAATGATGTGCAACTCCCAGAATTTTTGTCTCACGGTTCAAATAAGCCTTGAACAAGTGAATGTATGCAAGTTTGTTCATCACTTGGTTTTCCATTTATGAGTTTTCTGACACTCTCATGTCTGAATCCACCTACATGACTGTGAAATCTTCCAGAGTTATATTTAAAATAAAACAAAATCGATTAATTGTAAAGAAACATGATAGTTCTAGTGCAAGACTGATCTTAACTGTTTAATCAGGCAAACTCCCATTGACTTACTGGAAGCTTTGGTTCCATACAAAGATAGGTGCATAATTTAATTTACTGAACTGGCTGACATCCTTGAGTCATAATTGAGCAGGGCAGGACTTTAATTAACTGAAGCTCTTCACCACTGCAAGTTTATACAGGTTGCAAGCGAGCTGCAAAGCACTACAAGTCTAATTCTAGAAAACAGCTCTAGTTTCTTGATCACCTCAACATCCTCAAATGTTCTTAAATGACCACTACCTCACCTTGGCACCACGTCAGACAACTCAGAAATGCCCAATATGCACAATATTATGCAAAAGTTCATTGTGCCATGTCACATGTTAGTATTTCAAGCCCAAACACAGACTCTCACAGATGAAGATCCTCTGAGTGATGGCTCCTTGATAAGCTATTATTATTTTACATTGCAAGATGGTATTTAATTGAAAAGAAATTATCTACATGATGCAAAAGTAAACAACTGAGTAAATTAATTATGACTGCATGCATATTATGATCATTCCGATTTTTTCCTTGGAAGAAAAGCAATGCTGTTTAGGCACGCCTTCAGCATTTGCTTTCACCGCAAAGTAAGCTCATTAATGGTATATAAACTCTTTTTTTTTTGCCTTAGGGATTTCAAACACAAATCCCAACCGCATAAACATTTATTTATTTAGAAATTATTTTTTAAGTCAACTTCAAGTTTTAATTGTTTTTAATTATTTTTTCAAAAACATTATTATTGGCTTTTTAATTTATTTATTTATTACATCAAGTAAAATAATTAATTTTCTGGTATAAATTATACACATGGAACATATTCAATATCTGTATTAAAAGCTGTAATCATTAATAGCTTTTTCTATGTATATAAACACCTATTACACAATCACCATTTGTTTGAGCTATATTCCTGTAATGCTTCCCACAATGGAAACCTGGCCCCTGGGTTTCAGAGCAGCTGCACCTGACAACACACAAGCTGCCGCACCGCACCAACCAGCAAGTCTTCTAACACAGTTTTTTCTTTTTCCTGAAGACATTGATTCACAACCTTTGACCGGTAAATTTACATCTCAAAATACCGACTGCTTTTCCTCCACAAATATGAAACCTTGCTATACTTACAACGCATATGTACTTCCTAACACACACGTGGAGAGGTCGTAATAAGATCTGAATGCTTAAATGCAACATGAAGAAGTCACAGATCCCATTTACAGCCCAGAATAACCTAAAAACTTAAGGATGTGTCAGTAAATTATCCCATCAGTGCTTTCCAGGCAAAGCAGCAGCTGCTAAGGGAGAAAAGGATGGGATGGTGCAGAAGGGAGAAGGGAACACTGCAGATGCAGTTGCTGAACGGGAACCTGCCGGAGAACGTGCTGTCCACATCTGAAGCTGCTCTAAAAGGCACAAAAGCCCTTTCCAATGACTGATGGGGAGAGCCCAGCCCCACACATGGGAGCAGACAGCTCCGGGTTCCCCCCAAGTCCATCCCTTCACAGGTACAGCCAACAAGGTTGTCAAGAAAGCACCTTTCTGCTAAAAGGCGTCCCGAGCTGTCCATGCTGTGGTCTTCACAGCTCCCCAGGGCCATGGAGGGACCTTTGGACACTTGGAAAGTGCCATTACATGAGAGGTGACGACAGCGCATGGGACAGGGGGGAGGTTGCAGACAGACAGCCCAGCATTGGTTGTCCCTTAGTTTGTAACCCCAAACCCAAAATGTGAGGAAGCCCCAGGCTATGGCAACTCCGGTGACCGCTGGGGCTGGACTGATGGGAAACCCTGGTTCTGCTGGTGAGCTCACCTAGGGCTGGGCTGCTGCGTCGGCTTACTGGTCTGAGGACGGGCCAGCTAAACTGGTGTGCTTCTGTAAAACGGTTTGGATCCAACAAGTAGCATTTATGCACAGCAAACATGTTGTCGCTTTTTTGTTAGGCTATAGTGGATGGAGGAGACTGTGGTCTTTCGTGGCTAAAGAGCTCTGTATCAAGAAAGCAGCTGCAATACTGTTTTCAAGAAACCACAGTCTCAAAGCTTTATCCTGCAGAAGTTGATCCCAATTACGGCAATCTTCTGCAGACATATTTGAAAAGGTGTTTAATATAGCCGAGATTTTCTCTATTTCTCAAAGCAAATCACTGTGAAAATATGCCATATCAGGCCACAGATGGAGTGCAGCCCTCTGAGACAAGCTGTACTCTGAGATGGTACCAAGTAGCACTGTCTGTCACTCAAAGTAATGGCAAAAGCAAGGTTAAATGCTTTTCTTTGTGCAGTACAAAGGACAACTTGCTTACTGTCCTATTATGTTATTACAAGCTATTATCTGCTGCTCTGTTCAACACAAGCAATACTCTTGTATAGGAAGGACCTGACAATTTACAAGGAAGTCCACAGCCTGCAGCTAAGTAAATAGTTCCCCGCTTCACTGCGTAGCTCTATCATTTATACAAAATACTCCTCTCTTATATCATCAAAAGCCATCTAACTAGTGATCAGCCAGCCATAAAACAGACGCTGCAGGTCATTACCTGTTCTTGTACCTTATCCACGTAGGATACTTAATTACATGAGAGTGTAATTAAGTAACCATGAGAGCCAAGGAAGTCAAGTTTTGTGATGAGCCCTGCAGAGAATTAAACTTTCCTCCCGCCACCTCCAGTCACTCTCCCCACACAGACCGGAGTCTGTGCTTTGGGAAGCATTGCCATCATTGGGGTTTTGTGAGGATACAACTTCCAGTTAAAGCAATTTCTCTACAAAGAAAAGTCTTGGCAACCTCCATCCAAAAAACCCAAGAATGTTCTGGAAAAGAAACTAGACAAAGGCTCCCAGAAACACTTTTCAGTGATTTTGAAGTGCAGTATCTAATACAAACACTCATATCAGACCATAAACTTTATAGGACGCAAAGTCCTTCTTAGTTATCATTACAGTGGGAAAATCAGTTGCTAAAGTGCAACACAGAAGATGATAAACACTTTTCTCCAGGCACTTTCTTGTTTGCTATTACAGAATTTAATATAGTACTGATAATATGTAACTTACACAGATGATAAAAACCTGATAAAAAAGTGTCTGCTTTGCCACCTTTCCAGCAGGAAGGCTTGTGTCCCGTTCCCGTCTGGTAAGTGTCAGGAGCCACGGTCCAGAGTCAGGTCCCGCCCGGGGTGGCAGGACCAGGCTGGGAGGATGGAGACGGGAAGTTGGAGGCAGCCATTCTCCTTGCACCGAGCGTGTGGAGACCATCCTGTCTCACTGCCAGCAGCAGCCAGCTCCAGCCAAGGTGCCACAGGGCAAGGACAGGAGGATGAGCAGCCCAAGGCTGGCCCAGGCCCTGGCTAGTGAAGCCCCTGCCCTGCTTGCCACTGCCCAGCTCCCGGCCACCAGAGAGCACTGGCACCCGCAGTGCCCAAACAGTGCCTCCTGTGAAGATGCACGGTGTCATCCAGAGATCGATAAACAAAGGCAAAACAACAGGGAGATGCCAAGAAGAGCCACACAGATACTCAATAACAATAATTAGAATAACCTTTTTCCCCTCCTGATTGACTACAGAGAATTCAAGAGTCTCAAAGTCTCTTTCTCATGCAGTCCTGACTATTTACCTAAGACAGACCGATAGACGTTATCTCACCTTTCTATTACCTGAGTGTGTCATAATCTTCCTTTTACACGATGTTTGCGCGACAAGGGCGTGAGGCTGGTGGTGTCCTACAGGAAGCACAGGGATGCTCAGAGACACAGCAGACTCTACCGGGGCAGTGCCGGAGGTCTGGGGAAATGGAGAATTTGCCTTTCTAGTCCCACCACTGATATCTCCCCCTCCTGTCTTCCCTTCTAACATCTTCATGCTTGCATATTTCCCAGCAAGGATTTGAACTTTAATAATCGTAAAATCAAGCGAGCAAAAAATGCCACAAAAGAAACAGAACCCCAAACTATCCTTATCAAGAACAGTAACACAACTACACGAAGAAAGCTGCTCATGACAACCGCAAGCCCTTTTACATCATCAACAAAACATCCCAGAGACTACGTACAACCACTTCAGCTCTGGATACCCCGTCCAACCACTGAGCATTGAACTGCCAGCCATCGACCTGAATTTGCGAAGAACTGCTTGGCTTGTGGCTCCATGGGAATAAGTGGCAGGAGACACCCTGCGTCTCTTAAGGGCACATATAACGGTACAGCAGAGGTGTCTTGTTCTTTAACAGAATCCTCCAAGTGCCTATGGCAGTTCTCCAAAGCAGCAGAAGATTTATAAGGAAAAACCCTGAAACCGAATCATTTCCTTCAAGTCTTCTGCCTTTTTTGGCCTGTTTCCCATCAGACAAGCCTCCTTCAGAACTTCCTGCTCCCCGTGTCTGCGCACCACACACCGCAGACACACACGGGGCTCCAACGGGCCGACACACCAACACTCGGGGATAATCAAAGCGTTTTTAATGAGTATGTTACAAGAAGGAAACACAATGTGGAGGCCCTTTATGATAAATATAGCAAGATGCTTGCAAACAGGAGATTTAAAAGTGTAATACTGAAGTGAAATCAATCAGATGTTATCAATTGCACTAGCACACGCATCACCCAAAAGGATGTTGGCTCACGTACAAAAATATGGTTGACAGCACTTAAAAAAAAAAACTCACACCCCCAAAAAACCAAAACAGAAATGCTACAAGAAGAATACAAAAATTTATGCTTAGCTGTGTCTTTTGAATCACCAGGCACATGAAACTAAAAATATAGCGTTAACGACCTATCACTGTTTCCTTATTGCAGATCCAGTGACTATTGGTTTTATCACAGCAGCTGTAAAGCGAATGGGAGGATGAGGCAGAGCAGATGAAGGGGACTGGCATCTGGAAAAGCCAGTACCGAGCACTTCAAGTCAGACACAAAAAGCCTCGTCGGAAAAACCCTTAAGCCTAAAGGCCTTCAAATTTAGGAATGGTACGTAAGTTACTGAACTGAGATCACTGGAGTCTGAAAGCCATTTTTTATAAGACACCGTTGTGTAAGTCTTATACACATGTCTTTATGCCCCGGGACATACTCAAGTGCCAGTGAACATTCAGTTTATGTTTACTTTTTTCTTGTTTACATTTTTAAGAATCTGTATTAGTCACGTTCATTTAATCAGTTGCCTTAACTGCATTTCACTGTGTGACATGGGTTTTAACAACCAGAGCTATTAAATATTACTTAAAGTACTGAACAGTAAACAGAGTTTAATTATTAACCCAGAGCTACAACAAACATTGATTTTCATGAGGAAAGTAATTCAGGTATTTTTCCACACATATAAAAATGGCTGCATCTCTTTACAGAGCAAACAGTTGTGGAGAAAGGCTGGCAGATTGTAAAATCAAAATTAGACCAAACTAAGATAAAAAGACAAAGAAATTACGAAGCTGGAAAATTGTTCTGCAAGCTGCAATGAGTATTTTACAGTTAACCTTATACAGGCTGCTTTATGTGAAGGAATGCATTTTTCACATTGAGCATGATTAATCATATTATTACTGCCAACGTCCTAAACCACATTATCTCTAACATGGTCTGGCTTTATGCAGAAAACCATAATGTACAGTTTCCAGGGAGCTGACTCTGCCACTGGTCACCAGCTCCACAGCAAAGGCAAACATGGACCCAATGCACTGGTCAAGGATGGTGTCTCCAGGAGTGCTTGGCACCAACCTGGCTCTGTTCTTGCCAGAGTTAAGGGCACCTAGGTGACAAGGTGCGCAGGGCCTGCACGGGCCCACCGTGTTGGTAACACCCCAGAAGTGAAGGTGAAATAAATAAATAAATAAAATATGACTTAACAAATGCTGAGAGTAAATATTCATAGACTCATCTGGGTTGGAAGGGACCTTCAAGATCACTGAGTTCAACCACCAGCCCAGCACTGCCAAGCCTATCACTAGCCCGTGTCCCTCAGCACCACATTCGCTCAGCTTTTAAATATCTCCAGGGGTGGCGACTCCACCACTGCCCTGGGCAGCCTCTTCCAATTCTTTCAGTGTAGAAATTTTTCCTAATATCCATCCTAAACCTCCCCCTGGTGCAACTTGAGGCTGTTTCCTCTTCTCTTATCGCCTGTGACTTGGGAGAAGAGACCGACCCCCTGGCTACACCCTCCTTTCAGGGAGTTGTAGAGAGAGAGAGAAGGTCTCCCCTCGGAGACAGAGAGGGGAAGGAAGCCCCCAAAAGATGATAAACAGTTCATTTCCAGACATTCCTCAAAATGATGCCAATGCTGTTGCTTCAAGGGCACCCACACAATCTTCAAGGAAAATGACAGCTCGAGGAAAGCTCTAAAAAGCCACAGACAAGGGTGGCATGTATGGGTACCTGCAACTCTCCTTGCAACTCAAGAGCGTGGCAAGGAACTGACTTAACAGTCTCAAAAGCATGTACATCATAATGTACTTGAGTAGCTGTAATGTTCTTGAGTAGCAAGTAAATAAAAAAAAGCAAGGTTATTATTGAAGTGAGCTGGGTCACCCTTACCAAAGCTTCAAAAAAATTCTTTTCACCTCCTCAAGGGAAAAATTCTCATCACCATAAAGCTAAAACCAGAGGTAAACAATACCTCTATTATGTTTGGTTTCTAGCAGCAACGCACAAATTTCTCTGAAGAGATCAAGGTTGATTTTTTTTTTCTTAATAGTCAGCGTTGAAATAAAGTTGTTCATTAACAGGCAGTAATTTGTGTTTCCTTGTACTGGACTGTCTAACTAGTTGATATAGTCAAGTTTCAAGGATGCCGTATCTATAGAATAAAGTTTAAAACACTCATGTCCTAATCTCGGCTGATCGGGACATCTTCAAAACATCTGCAAATTTTGGTGCAGTGCCCAGGAATCATAATTATTTCTGAGGAGGAGAAATTGAGATTTATTGAGTAAGACAGAGCAATACCTGGAAAATTATGAATCTTAGGAAAGATATGCTATTGCTAATAGCATTTCAAAACTTGATGAGAGTCAGCACTCTGGAATGGTGAACTCCAGGCGTATTTTTAATGATGTTTTTGATTACACTCTATTTAAAAGAATCAGCTGTCAACACCGATCATTTCCTTTTGTATAATTCATAAAGTGGTTAATTTCAGAAGCAAAAATATTATGGGTTTGAGTAATTGGCTGCTGAAGCACAGTAGGTACTAGATCCCCACATCTGGTGACTGGGAGCACGTGCTCCATCCTCGCTCAGAAACCTTCTGTGTGAAGGAATGTGCTTTTCCACAGCCTTTCTGCCTGCAGCAGGGAAGGAAAACCTCCCCGCCGAGCACAGAGTCCTTGCTATAAATACATCGCTCCGTCTGCTGCCACTGTGACGGCCCTGTCCTTCTCTAGAGGAATATCTCTGTTTAGGCGGGGAGCAGAGCACGCAAGGAGGTCATGTTGGGGTGAATAGAACCAAACCTGGCCGGGGGCTGCAGTGCTCAGGATTGTTATTTACGGCAGGGTTGCACCGTGCCACCCAAATGCAATGATGCTGTCGAGAGCGTCCATCGGCCCTGTATCACCATGGGTTTATACCATTACACAATTCAGAAACTTACACTGCTGGTCTCTGAGGCACTAATTATCAACTACTTCTGTCTCTGAGCATTTAAAAATTTATCGAGAAGAGGCGGAAAATTCAGTTACACTCACAAACCAGTTTTCGTTCCCATTACGTGGTTTGCAGACATGGCGCCAAGGCCCAGCCAGGCTGAAGACCACAGTGACTGGTGGGATCAGCACCAACCAGCACGAGGGTGTTCTCTCTGGTGACATCACCAGCACCAAGCAGTGACAAAGACCCATCCCAATAGATGAGCTGAGACCATTCTCCCAACCTTCTCGCCTTGGAGGACGGGTCCTTGTCTTTGCCAGCGACACGTAGGGACATTGCAACAGTGACCCTCCTATTAACTATGCTATTAGAACATATTTAAAAACTGATTCCTTGCATTTAAAGAATATGTTTAATAAAAGCTTTGATTGCTGTGGTTGTGGCACTGAGCATTGCTGCCAAGCAACGAGGCTACGTTCTGACGTTTGCATGAATTTCTGATCTCAAGTTGTTCTAAAGGCTGACGGCAATGCCGCCAGTGGGCTACAAACACACAGAGGACAGTTGGTCTGACTTGCTAATGGCATTCGACACTGGACACCAGAAACAGAGAACATGCGTGAAACATGCAGGTAAGCGTTCAAGAGTTATTTTTAAATTTGTGATTATGTGCTTAGAAACTGTTTTTTATAACCACAGTAACTTGATAAATAAACCTGTAATGTGATTATTTGAAGATACCCATTGTGTTTGTGTATTTATTCCATCACAAAGAGAAACACGACTGAATTCTAAACACACAGAGCCATTACATTTAATGACAATAATTTCTCCTATACTACTTCTTACATTTAAAAAAATAATAAAAATTCAGGAATGCAATATTTCAAATATCTATCTGTTTATATAAGTATTACAGAAATGATTGTATTTGTTTTTTGCTAAATACTTATCTGCTAATAACTTATTCAAGGAAAAAACTTAATAAAAGCAAATATTTTTTCATGCAGCAATGGATCTCGCAACTTTGAAGTAAATCCTTGCTCTCACATCCAACATTTTCCATTTTTTGGTGGGTACTTGTAAAACAAACACATTTCCCAATTGCCAACCCTGCGCCTGTCTGGTGGGATCTAAAAATCAAACTGGGCCTATTTCATTGCTCACCAGCAACAAAAATAAAGCAAGCAAGCATTGCTCTGTGCAATTTCAACCATTTGGGATGGATGGCTGGGATTAAGAGCAGAAGTTTGTCTTCCAAATGCAACTTAGGTAACAGTTCAGTTGGAGATCCAAGTTATGGATTATTTTCCAAAACATTTTCTCACAGCATGCCTTTGAAGGATAAGCGTTATTTAAAACGTACATTAGTTATGACATGAAACAGATGGAACCCCAAGTTTCTTCCTCTGAACTATAAAAAGAAGTTTTGCTCGTTTTAGAGTGCGTCAGGAACTCAAACTCGGTATTTGACTTGCCCTCTGGACTCAGTCAGGCCCCTCACACACTTTCCACAGTAGCATTTCCACACTGACTGCTGTAAGTTCCTTCCTCAAGCCGCATTGTTAAAGTATTTCACCCCACAAAGAGAAAGGCAGCGCCTTCCCGGCGGTAACTCTGTGTGGGTAGGAGGTAGCCGCTTCTGTTAGATGGCTCAATGTCAATGCGTATACATCTTTTTCAACTTAAAACAGGGGAAACTATCTCAAATTTTCAGTGCAAGAGATGAAACTCATCTATAGTTTTCTAACGCCTACCTATTTCAATGTCTTTATGCGGCACCCTGTAACCTTCACACTTAACAGCGGAGGCAGGCGGTACCTACACACTCTCTAGTGGGTGTAAGTGGCAGTGGTGTTACCTGGAGGTCACTGTGTTTCCTGGTGCTTCTGCTCTACAACCACAGCATTCGGCTGTCACTGTGCAGGGTGACACCGGGGCTTCGCTCCGTGCCCCGAAGGGGGCAATTCCACTCATTGTAGGGGGGCTGCTTGGGGCATTCGTTTAGGTATGCAGTACGCTTTCAGAACATCAAAGCATACCTATTTTAACCTACAGAAGCATCTAATTATCCACTCCTTACTTCATTTTTAATTACTCAGTAAGTCAAAACTGATCCCAACTATTGACAAACATCTCACCAGTGCCTATACCAGTCTACCCAGTTTTTGGTGCCCCCTGACCAGCTGCAGGTGTCAACCGCAACTCTTGCAGTCAGTCCTTTTTTAATCTGCCACACCTGAAATTCTTCCTTTCCCATTGTCACAAAACCAAGCAGATTCACCAATGCCAAGCGGCAATGTGGGATGCCAAGGTGGGGAGTTTTCTCCACAGAAACACCTTTTTTTCAGATTGGTCCTCCCACTGGAGGTAGATTCAAGACAATTTGGCTACATACTCATCTTTTCATACTCTACCATTTCATGCCACCTCTTTGCTAAAAATACACCCTCTGACTCCAAGCCTGCCTCATAAACACCGCATCCATCACTAGCGCTTTCTCTGTGAATTCCTACACGAAGTGCCCTTCACAGTATGCCACCCATTGCCAGACGGTGCCACAGGACCTCCACATGCCCCATCCGTGGAGTGACTGGGAGCATGGAGATCTGAGCAGATGGGAGCAAAGCAACACACCCAAGAACTGAGAGGAACCACACAGTTTTATTGACAGTGCTTTTCCTAGAACTAGAAAAAGACACAGTGCTATTACCCTCCTCGTACTGAATGCAAAACGCTGTCCTATCAAGGTTGTTGATAAAACCAGGCAGGAACTTCTAATATTTTATGTTCTGGGTCTCTGAACCTAGAGCAATTAGAAAATGGTAATTAGTTAATTATATAGAGAAGTCTAACATTTACTGCCTGCAAGTAGCTGTCATCACTAGTTAGAGCAGAACAATTATTCTGAAGAGAAAATCATCAACCTCAATTTCCATGGGTATGTGACAACAAACACCCTCACAACAGCATTAGCCCAAGATAGATGAAAGTCTCCAGCAAGGTTCAGTGCCTTTGGAAAATACTACATAAAATAGCAAGAGTTAGCAATCCACTATAATGTTTTCGTAACCGACAATTCCTTTTCCCTGATAATTAGAGGCTTGGGAAGAGGCATGCTGCTTTCACCATTTCAGGAATGTTTGATCCGTGTCCAGCCAGTTACACAACTCTGCTCATTAGCGGCTCCATCCGTCCCGAGTGCCACCGTACATGGGAGGCGAGACCAGGCTCCGGGAATAAACAATTAGAGGGAAGTAAGTTACAGACAGGACTGAAGAGAGATACAGATGCTCCCCTCAAATCATGCTTTTCTTGTGAAGTTTGAAAATTCTTTCACAAACATTAATATAGTCATTCAATACTGCTCTCCTGGGGGAAAAACAAAACCAAGCCATATCTAGAAGCTCTTTGAGAGGAGCAGCTACTTCTGGAGAAACAAGAATACGCTTCTGGAAGCATTGCTTATTTGATACCCAGCTTGACTGCCTTTCAAGTGCCAAGAACACACCTGGCTGCTGAGCTGCCACCGCGAAACACAGCATCTCAACAAAGCCGGCCCTGCATCGAACGCAGCTCTGAGCACCTCTCCAAAGCCATACAGGTCCCCCTTCTTCACGCTGGTAACACACTAGCAAGGGAGGGATTGCTGTTACTGGATTCAAATCGTTAAATTGCTGTTAATTGATTCAAAATTAGGAAGATGTTCTTTGGTGTGAGGGTGGTGAGAGCCTGGCCCAGGTTGCCCAGAGAAGCTGTGGCTGCCCCATCCCTGGAGGGGTTCAAGGCCAGGTTGGACGGTGCTTGGAGCAACCTGGTCTGGTGGGAGGTGTCCCAGGGCAAGGGATGGGACTGGATGGTCGTTACGGTCTCTTCCAACCTAAGCCATTCTGTGATTCTAAGTAGGTGCCAAAAAGTCTGGAAACACACGAGATGGGGAGACAGCAGAAGCAGCCCCACAGCACCCTTCTGAGAGGGTCCCTTCTCCCCAGACATCTTTCTAAGCTCTCTTTCTGTTGGACCATCTCTTCTCTGCTTTGGGACCTTTGCAGAGCAAGAATCACTGTCAGCTCCCGAGCCAAGGAGACATTTCCGAAAGGAACAGCAGAGGAGCAAATATGCGTTTTTTGGAAATCATTTTGAAACTGCATGTTTCCAAGTTCTTCATGCCTGCATCAAAATATTAAGTGAAAAAAATCTTTGAGCATTTCATTTTTGTAAGTGAATAGAGTGATTCAAAGTCACTTTCTGGGGTGGGAGGTGAGGGGGCAAACAAAATCTGAGATTTTTAGTTGTACAAGTCAGCAAACAAACAGGATGAAACTGGAGAAGAACAAGCTGCTTAGGGCCCACGCTGCCTCAGCCATAAATTATACTAAAAGTAAACCATCTGCCAGGAAAACATTTTAAATTGTCAGCCAGAGCGAGGGCAGAGGAAACCACCCCCCCCAAAAAAGTATCACAGCCCAAAACAACGCTTATTCAACAACAGCTCTCAGTGGAAAGGGGAGGTAAGAAAATTAAGAGCTCTGAATGAGTGCAATTTCCAATAGGGCCCCAGCAACTTCTCAAAGACTTGTCACTCACGTTGTTAAACTCCTAAAGCTTGCAGCAGAGCAGGTCCAGGGAGAACTGGGTTCCCCTTCTGCAGGTGCAATTTTGCATATAGAAAATTAATTCCAGATGCAAAACAGAGTACTTGTCTCTAGAATACAAACCTGTAGTTTGACTGACATTTGCTTGCTGAAATTCCCACCTGCAGTTCAACTGTGGGTTAAAAAGTGGGGGGGAGCCCTCTCTCGAAAACCTGTGCCAGTCTATCTTTGTTCTGCCCCACTGCTGCAAATACGGGGATACACTGGGGCACAAATAAATAAACCTACGACTTGAGCTTACGCAGAGTATTTTAGGCATATAATTCATGTATGCCAATTATTTGTGGTAGATGAAAATATTTTTTCAATTATAAATTAAATGGAAGAAAAACATCTGGAAAGGTCTTTTGTGTACTTGCAAATATGGAATTTTGAAAAAAGTATGAAGTCTTTGGGGATGTCAAACTGTTTTAAATTCTTGATAAATCACATTTCCAATTACATATTTTTTCTTCCGGTATGCACAGCATTGGAATCTGAGGAAAGCTCAAAACTTCCGTAGAAGTAATCAAATGTCACAGCTGGCTCTAAATCAGTGTAGCAAGCTATTGAGGTTTTCTGCCTGGGATCATTTCAATTAGTTTAACATCATTACCAAACATCTAACACTTTCTGAACCGGTGCTTGGCAGGAGGCGCAGGGCCCGCGCAGTGGCACACCAAGCATGCCATCTTGGACATAGGCATCACCTGAGGCTGGATTTTTCAAGGAGCCGCAAGTGCCCTGGTCCCAGCGGTCACAGCCCTGGGCAGGTCCCCAGGAAAGCTCCACACTCAGCCATGGGAGCTTGGACAAACATTTTCTCTAATAGGCTAAACTTCCCTATTTAAATTTTCGCAAGATGAAGCTGGAAGAGAAAGTGGCGAGAAAAAATTCATGACTAGCACTCCTAACTGCAACAGGGTAAATACAACCCATGTTTTATGTACGGAACACTACCAAAAAGACAGGTAAATTGCTATAAAAAGGTCTTTATTTGCCGCTATCTGGAAACGAATGGCACCTGGCAGCAGTAACAGCTCCCTGCAGTTTATTAAGCCTCAAATTGTTATTCTCTGGTGCTTCAGTCCAGTTGTTCTGGAGAGCAGAGGGATGCTCCACAGGGAGTCACGGGCATCTGCTCTGCAAAGAAGGAACACCACAGTCTCAGTCACCAAACCTCCACGTCACATTTGCTACGTAAACGTGGCAATAACCCCAGCAAGTGAAAAGAGCAGCTAAAGCACCTCCGCTCTCCTGCGCTGCTCAGGCTGTGCTCGGCTCCCATAGACCCACCACTGGTGGCCAGTAACACACCCAGACCCCAAGCCAACCCAGCCCTGCCTTGCAGGGCTACGTATGGCAGCCAAGGTGGCAGCAGTCCATACTGGAAGGATTTCTGATGATGGAGGGAGGATTCAGAATTGCAGACTCTCGGGACAAGTGCAGGGAAGCACAATCTCCCCTCAAGAGAACGGGCGTCTCTGACTGGCCACCCAGAGCACTTCAGTGAAGAGGACAAGGATGGCTGCTCAGAAAACCTCTCCAGAAGAGCGAGAAGAGAAATGATTTCTTAGATTGAAAAATCAAAAAAAGATTAAAACGGCTAGCAAGCTAGAATCAGACTCAGGCTAAGAAATTACATTATGACATACGTAACACAGAGGAACAGATCACGAGTTACGCGCAATGGTGCTTCTCCTGCAGGCAAGCTCTGTTTTGTTCTGAGCATGGTAAGGAGCAAGGCCAGCAACTAAACAACCATTTCTGTCTGTATCTCCTTCTCCCAGCTGCTCAGATATGCCTCTGTCACAGCACATCAGCCCAGCTACGCCTGTCTGAGTCCCAGCTCAGAACAGGACAAAGAGAAGGCGGGAGAGAGGAGGTGTGTATTGGAATTACAGAGGCTTCTGAGCCCAACACCGCTACAAATAAGAGGTTTCTGCTAACAATTATTCACTCCATTAACCATATTGGTTTTTGTGGACAAAAGGAAGCGGTATCAGCAAATCTCATGTTTCCTGGCGTAACTCTGTGCTGACTGAACAGGCCCACAAGTAAGAGCATTCCACCCAGCATTTTACGACCAGCAGCAAGGGTCCTTCTCCTGAAGCTGACTAAAAACACAGCTAAGAGCTAAAGTACCTCGTTTTACTCCTCCAAATGGATTAGAAATCCCCATCGCAGTGACAGAGAGGACGTTTAAAGGGCAGCTCCAGGGCTGGCTGCAGCATGATGTGATGATGGAGGGAGAGAGGGAGCAGGAGGAGGCCGTGGGCGTCAGTCGATGCTCTCCCGTGTGAATGAGTAAATCACTACCACGAGATGCTAACGGGGAAAATGGGGAGCTACAGGCAGCCCCCTCACGCTCCCAGTGAAGCTGCGCAGGGGTCCAGGGGTTTACCTGGACTGTCTAAATAGAAACCATTGCTTTTGACATTATCAATTTCTACAATCATTGTAGTTAGCAGACAAGAATATCCGAACTGTCCTGGGAGCCACTGTGCAACAGCTTTGGGCAAGAGGCAACTTTTAAAAACAAAACCATTCTAAATAGATGACATTGAAAGCAGCATCCATGTTATTTGAGGCACGTGGGGATGTATGGGGAGGTATAAATACAACCTAAGAGATGCTTTGTACTCCAGTGAGCATACTAACTGCGTCAATAAGATGGGCAAAGGGGTGAGGGGGAGCAGAAGCAAAAACCTGTGAAACGACTTCCCCAAGAGTCACAGAGCAGCTCAGCAAAACAGCCAGGAATAAAACCTCAGTCTCCCAATTCCCAGCCAAACATCCTATTTACTAAACCATACTGCTTCCACTTGTTTGGAAACACTGTTTGTATCCATGGATCAATGAGCTTATTTACCACCAGAAATGGTAACGAAGGCTGAATTATTTTTATGTTTAATAAAAGGAGAAGCAGCATTTTTTTAGAGGACTGACTTTGGAGCTGCTTTTCCACTGAACAATATCCCCGTTGGATTACAGCGTTATCTAACAGGCAGCAGACTGTTTACCTTCTCATCTTTTTCATCAACTTCAGGCTGTGAAATCACTTGAGCTCCCTGTGCATCACAGTGCCCAGGGATGATAAAGCCAGGAGAATAATATTTGCGTGCCAACTTTAAGCAGTGGTATGCCTGTAAATCTGAGGCTATTTTTAAGTCCTTTGAAATCCTTAGGTGTTAAGATTCTCCTGGAGCCCGAGAATGATGACTGAAAAACTGAGAAGAGAACAAGCGGGAATCACCTTGCCCACCGGGTCCAGTCCCTCGGGACGGGGGACACACAGGGTGGGCAGGACAGCCTGACCTGTGCCCGAGTCAGGGGGCGCCTCCAGGGCAGCTGCCTTGCTGAAGCGGGACACACAGCTGCCCACTAAATCTCTTGGCTCCTGCAGGGAGATATCCCTCCCTATCCCCAGCTGCAGCTGGGATGAAGCCGGCAGAAGCTGCGGTGTTTGAACCCCCAGGCTCCCCGACAGCCCTTTCCCGTGGAGTCGGGTCCCCACCAGCGAAACCATCACCCGCTCGCCCCTCCAGCAGCTCTTGGCAGAGCTGAGTTCAAGGCTCTGCACAGACCTCTTTTACCAGCCCGTCCAGGGCACGTGCTGGCTGCAGGAAGACTCGTAAAGACTAGGCAGCATTTCTCCCACAGCGTGGGATCACCATCAGAGAAGCCACAGCCACAACACACCCCGTGATGTACACAGGAGACTAATGCCCAAACTCCAGCTTTTTTAGCTGGGGCTAAGGGGAAAGCTCCGCTTCTCAAAAGCACGACCACACTCTTTCCAAAGCACATCCAGCCAATTAAAAACAATTTTCAAAAATTTCCTAGTCCTATTTCTGGTTAAAAAAGGAAGGATCAACATGGAAACCCAATCTGCAATTGACATTAATAGGATCAAGATGGATCCCTGATTTGCTGCAATCAGTGACGGCAGAGCTGAAGCCCACATACACACACAAGTAAATTAACAACTCTCATCAATTACAGTAAATTCTTCTCGTAACAGACAGCAGATTTGCAAACTTTTTAGGATGCAAATTGAGAGTAATGAGCCTTTGTCTTCAGGTAAGGGGAGACAAAGTAGCATTAGATCAAAACCAACCTTGAAAGTTGAGTGATTCTTTTTAATAGTCTGCAACTCTAAAATAACACAAGCATTTGAAGACCAGTAATTCACTTTAAGTGTAGCAATTTTCAAGCCAAATCAATTTTTCAAGCTGAAGTTCTAGAAATGTTGATTGGGGGCACTTTTAGTCTGAAGAAACGACTGCTTTTCATAATATGCACATCTGATTTCAGTGACAGTGCTCACTTTTTGCTCGTGGTCTTTGGTTCCAGAAGAGACCCTGACAGAGCTGCCCCTATTTTCCGTTTGACTGCCACTGCTGCTTTTGGGAAGTGCACATTTTCTGGCAAGTTTTCCCTAGACAAGCATTTAAATGAACACTGGCAGATGTCTCAAACAAAACCTGCTAACAAAACATCTTCCATGTAGTGGATTTCAACAGCATGCTCTCCTCACTCGGTAGCGCCGATGCTCAAAAACAGTATTCAAAGCACGTCGTGTCACTGAATGTCAGACCTGGCCTCTCATTCCCTCTCTGCCCTGGCCCACCTCAGGACATCTCCTTGAAGGGTTTTGCAGCCGTTTTGACTACTGGCAGCTCAGAGATAAAAACCCAGCTACACCAGAACTCATGCAAAATAAAAGCATATTTTTTGATGAAGATGGTTTAGCCGTATCAAGTGCTTTCATACTAATTCAAATTAAAACAAGGTGTCTTGGGAGGAAAAAAAAGAGTATCGGCCAGGGAAACTTCACAGCAGTAGGTCAATTAACACTACTGCCTTTCATTCTAAGAGGGTTTAGATTAATGAAGACGCAGAAGAGAAATTCAGCCAGCTGTCAGCTGGGACGGGCAATGCCAGACGTACTCTGAGGACATCTCCAGGCAGAGTTCAGCTTTGCCTGTCAGATCCAGAAAGGCTTTATGTGACAAATGAGAGCAGCCTGAGAACTGCAGCTCCTTCAGACAGCACCCGTGTTCTTACACCGGGCGCTCCCCGAGCTGCAGTATTTACACCGATCCGCCGATCAGGGACTGGGCATTACTGCCGGCTGGAGGGATGGGCTGTCTTCTGTCCTGCACCTTCAGAGGCAGTGGGGACAAAGAGCCAACGCTAGAGCCTACACATGCACGGGTAAGGCACACATTCAGGGTACAACAAAAACCACTGCCAGCCAGCCAAAGAAATACAGACTAGTCCTGGGTGAGTACAGGCAACATTCAGGTGGAAACACAGCATGTCTGTGTGTATTTGTCCCACTTTCAGGGCCAACGCAGTAAGTTTTTAAACATCTGTGAATAAATATTTCAGAAAATAAAAAATTGCCAGGGCAAAACCCCCCTCTGTGTCTTTGTGTTGCAATAGTGTCTATGGAGAGGTCCTGACCAACAGAAGTCATTGCACTCCACAAGGAGCAAAGAGGGGTCAGAAAGGGGGTGCCTGTCAGAGAACTGACAGTTAATTCGATGTGACTGGGGATGCGATGATCCTAAAAGTCAAAGTAAGTCTCACCAGTATCAACCACCAGAGGAGGGCAGATGTAAGGTGACAGGCTCTCGCATAGATCTTTCTCTGTGGGGGAAGGATGCCGGAGTGACGAGGAACGATACAGGAGGGAGAATGTTACCTGTGTGAATGCACAGGGAGAGCCACGGGTCAGGGACCTCAGGTGAGAAGAACGTGGAGAGTACAATGACTGCAAAGACACGAAAACAAGGCCAAAGTCCAAGACAAAGCCCAGGCCACCTATGTACACAGGCCACTATCTAAACACACTGCCATTGCAACCAAGGTGAAAGAAAAGTTCTCTTAGCAAATCTTTGGGGGATTTTTATGTACAGGAGAGACACATACACACACAGAGGAACAGGTAATAAATCACATATCTAGGAACAGTTCTAAATATTGCTCGCCACTCAAGAGCACAGATGAAATATGTATTTTTCTAAAAATATGGCATTGACTGAAGCCACCTAGACAACTGCCCAGTTGTCCTCTAACCTGCTGTAGCTCTGGTGAGCCAGGAGTACAGCTGGCTCCAGCGCTGCTTCCCCTGCAGAAACAACACCTCCTGCTCCCCAACACCTCTGCGAAGTCATCACCGGGAACCTCCTAAGCTTGAAAGTAACCTGAACTTAAAGATTAATTAACAGCTTTAAGTGATTCGCCCAAGATAACAAGTGATCCTGGTGGCTGAACAGGAAAACCAAACGTGAGCTTGTACACCTCGAGCTCTAGCACATCCCTTCTGCCCCCCCTCACCTCCCGCCAGGCAGCTCTGCCCCTCCTGTGGGCACCCCAAAGCCTGCAGAGGTGCAGGTGTTCAAAACCACAGCAGGCTTCACGGCGGCAAACCTGCCAGGGATAATTACTGCATTACAAAACAGAGTTTCATTTGATTTGAGATTGTGGATTGGAACATGATCTGTGTATTTTATTGTGCTTTTTTTTCCTTCTTTTTGTTTTGGTATGAGTTCTCTATGCATGATGTGTAAACACAGTATAGTTTGCAAATTCCTTAAACAATTGTGTAAATTGTGTCTTTCCAACAGTAAACATCATTCAGTCTGATACCACCTGTTTCTCTCAACAGCAGTTTATATACTTTGAGAGAAAGGATTTCAACAGGAAACTTTTCAGTAACTGAAGGTAAACTGTAAGCTTCCATCTGCAGCTATGAATCCCACCACTTAAACCCCTCCAAACTAAACAAAGCTTCACAATAGGCATCCAGCAGAAGCACGCTGCATATTCAGATGGGCACACTAGAAGCAACAAGTCTAGTTCACAATCTGCACCCAAATTCACACCCGAGAGAAGCTTCCTCCGAGCACACAGCCCTGGCATTCACCATACAGCAAGTTTTCTCCCCTTTGGGCTGCAACGAGACAAATCCACAAGAACTGTTCAGAGATGATGCAAAGTGTGGCATGTCGTCCCTCTTGGTAAACTTCACATTACCTGAGGTACAGCTGCTCACTGCAACACCCCGACTGCTCCTGCTGCGGTCAGCCAGCGACACAGCGCAGAGAGTCTGCTGTCAGCAGAGGGTGGACAGAGGGAAGGGGAGCTTGGCAAAGATGACACCAAGTGATAACCTGCTGGATGAGAAATCCCAAGGCTACGAGAGAGTGATGGAGATGCTGGACCTCACAGCGAGGCTGCGGACCAGCCCTGCCCCGCACACGGAGAGCGGGTCAGACCCTCGGGAAGGACTCACGGGGGTCCTGAGCCAGCAACAAGACCCAGCAGTCCAAACCCTCCTCCATTTACAGCTGAAGGCAACCATCTTGCTGGAAATTAATCTCGTCTCTCACTCCCCCTCCGCCAGGAATTCCGGCATAAGCACCTTTTAAACCTACAGTTTTTACTTTTTTATTTTAAAGAATTTAGCATTTGATGAAATACTATGCTGTGTAAACAAAAGAATTATCCCTAGCTATTAAACATAAAGCCCCTTGTTTTGTTAAAGAAATACCAAAGCCAAGTACAAAGTCCCTAGATACGCCTGCAGGATATTCAAAGCGATTAACCCCTCCGTCAGACTCCCCTGACCTCCAAAACCCATCAGCCATGTTTTCTGCAAGCATTTCTTCAGATGTTCTGGCAACACTAATGGTGTGTTCTCACCTGCAGGAGTGGAGCTCTGCGCCTGTGGACACATATGGGTTGGAAGGTAGGATAATAAATTGCCCTTTAGCCTTGGAGAAGTCATATCACTTATGTCAGTGCTACCCACCTGCTGGAGACAGCAATGCTGACCACATCTATTTTAATAAGAGCCTTTTTGAGATCATTTAGAGCAAACCCTGGCTGCAGTTCCCAGTCCAGCTCCCAACGCAGCTGTTCTGAAATGTTGCATATAAAAGGGATTATTCAGGAAACCCGAAAGAGCCCTCAGAAACTGAGCATAAAGACCCCAAATGCTTCCCTAAACACAAATACTGCAGAGCATGTAAGACAGAAATCCTGGACTTTCCCTCTAGAGAAAGAATTGCTGAAAACGGTGTAGACTGCACTTCTGATCAACAAAATGCTTATGTGCATACTGCTCCAAAGCATAAGACAGCGATGTCTTCAGGCTAAAAAAACCTATGGATTCTAAACCTCAAATCTTGGCAGATAAGAGGATAAGGGGACCACACCCTCAGACAATATAAATCAGCGTCACTTCTGGACAACAACTTCCAGATTTAAATGTATCTGCAGATTTTAACCTGATTTCCTGATACGCGGCCGATAGAAATGCGCGCACAACCTGAACTCCAGAACTGTGCCTGTGGTCACCCTGACTTGAGATTGGCCTCAGAAGCCATCGGTGACATCCAGCCAGAGAGCCCAAGGGCCATGGCCATCACCAGCCGTGAATGGGCCACTATGCCTGTGCTAGGGATTAATGTGTGCTGGTCATCACGTAACACAGCTCTGTCATGGTTTTGACCGAATTGACCAACCAGAACAACAGATGGTCCCTCCCTCCCCCCCAAGGAAAAGAGAGGAGAGGAAAGGGGGGGGGGGGGGGGG
>JAOXJK010000032.1:133528-177403 GCA_025774025.1 Xenus cinereus
ACCCTCCAGTGGGGCAAATAACAAATTTGCCTGACCTTGGTTGTTACAGCAATAAGTATAAGCAAGGGCCTCTCTGCTCACCATTCCTTGCTATAATCAGGTCTTATCACTGTGATAGTGAACAGTTTCTGAACAACATGCTGTTAATTTCAGAGTTTAGTTGGTTAGAAGAGGCCCAGCTGAAAAAAGTAATACTACTGAACAGAAAATTAGTTCTGTTTTACCTCAAACCAGGACAAGCTCCCAGCTGGGCTTTGGGGCAGCCTCAAAGAAACACAGGACCAAAATGAATTCCTCCCTCCAGCAAAACCTGCAGTAACTTCAGAGAGAGCTCAGCCTGGGCTCAGGAATTCAAAACCTGTCCCACAGAGTGGAAACAGTCTCCTGTATCTTGCAGGTACCTGCTGAACAAATTTTTCCGTGTTAATGAACTCTCTGCTCTTTACTTGGTGGCCATGAAACCCTCTGAGACTTTGCTTATGCCTACTAAATTTGTGACATTCAACAGGTCCTAAACAAATAAATAAAACCAATTTGTGATATTCAACAATTCCTAAGTAAATAAATGAACAAACCCAAATGCTACATCACAAGAGTGATGCAGAAGCAGGAAGAAATGCAGGCAATAAGGAAAAAGTACTGACACATACGCCCTGTGATCACCCTGCAAGAAGTAGCCAGAGTTTGAGTTTCCATCTCTGGGATGGACTTTCTGCAGGTATTTAATAAGAAGTCCAAACAAGCTGATACTGTCCCTTAGCTACAGGCGTGTTAAGGTGCCAGAGGCCATTTCCAGCCCTTGGCAGCAGGTGCCCGATGAAACTCATACCCTTCCTTTGAAGGAGCATTACTCAGAATGGTTTCATCCCACAGAGACATCACCAGAAATTCGTTTGTCTCAGAGGAACTAAGACATACCTGAAGTAAGGACCTTCCCCTTGTAGCTACCGTATGTTCTTCTGCTAGACTGCACCTATAGACAATAATGTGCAGGTCTGAGAATGTGTTTACAAGAACCTCTTAATGTCTACGCAGCGCATCTGACCTGGCTGAAGCTGGAATTTTGAGACTTCTTCCACAATACTCGCGTGCAGGAGGTGCAATTTCATATTTTGGCAATATATCCTGCCTAGTACAAATGTCTGGTCTCCATGAGAACAATGTAGGAAAAAAAAAAAGTTTGGCTCCTAAATCAGACTTCAGCTCAGCAGTAGTCAAATCATGTAAGCCCCAAAAGGCTCCGCAGCCAAGACCGTGGAAATCTGGCTTTTGTGTCTGCTCAGACTTCTAAATTAAAGAATGTATTTGCAGAGCAGCCATAGTGGGATTACACAAGGAGGGTTTTTCACCCAAATAGTAACAGTTCCTTAAGGAGAAGGGGAAAAAAAGTTTAAAAACTAAAAACGAGAGAGGGACCTGTAGGCAAGACGTTAGGAATGATATGGAAAACATATTTCTGAAATAACACATTTCTTATCATTCCAGGCAGCTGAGAACAACTTCCAAGGAAGACATTTTCCTGTCTAGTGGCCACATGGAAATGAGAGCAACCAAACAATAACTGTTAAGAGCTGAAGCTTGTGCACTTGCTATTCACCATTTCTATCTTAAAATATCAATTAAATACCACTCTCGTTTTGCAAAGAATAATTTACTTTCCCAGCAGCAAGCAGAAACTGGCAACTACATCGTACACCTGTTATTATGCATTACAATGAAATTAAAATATTTAGAGAATTTGGCAAGTCTATACTGCTAAAACTATGCTGGTAGTTGTGACTGTGAACAGCATAGATGAACGCTGTTCCTGCTTGCTAGAAAAATATCACTGCACAAAAAACTACCGGTGGCCAGCAGCTGGCCTTTCAAGATAAGTATCAAAAACATGCACTTTGTGACTTTTGGTCAGGTGGCACGGGTGCCGGGACTCTTGTTATCCAGCACAAGCAGCGGGGAAAGAGCCGAAAAATACCCCCCTCGCAAGCCACGTGCGCTGACCTCAATGGGTGAAGTGCAGAGCACTATTTATTCAGGTGCAATAATACAAATCTTTGTGGGTTGTTCCGCAATGATAAACCAAAGAGGATTCCAAAGAATGCGCTCCATGTGTGACTTCCCCAGCTCCACTGTAAGCACACCGTATTTGCAATATCAAGTGACAGCCAGAAGCAAAATTATTGTCGTTTGGGGCCACCGAGCACAGAACTTGAGCAGCTTTTCAAAATGGAAAAGTTTTATGGTGCTGCAGAGTATAACTGGGACGTGGGGAATAACACAGGGACCCGAAGGAGATGGGCTTTTTCTCCCCCAAGTACTTATTTCAGCTGTCCTAGCCTTTTCATGTGAAAATAAACAGGACAAGCTGGTAATAAAAGGCAATTTATGTGTACTTTTGTCTCCAGGAGCTAGATGCCCAATTAGAGCACAGGGAACTGTGTGCATCCAAGCACGGTCAGTGACCCTAGCTCGTGTCATTAATTATACTTTTGTTTAAGATCAGAGAATTTATGCTCAACGTGAAACACCACAAGCATATGTGGAAGTTAAGTTTCTGCAAATTACTAGAATTCTATTTCCCATCATGAACAAAAGAAACGAGTGCAGACACCTCAGCATCAATAATACTCTACATCTGAAAATCAGTCTAAACACCAGCTTAATGCACAGAGGCTTCACCACATACACACACCTAATGCTACCTATACGTAATCAATCATTCCTGCGTTTGTGACCAAATGAGTGCAGTTTACAGTGTTGTTACGTTATTTTAACCTCATCCATATGTTGAGCAACATCGTTGGCCCAGGGTTCTGAAAAGAAAATATCTTAAGGACCTGTGGTTGTCAAACAACACAGTAGTTGTTTCATAAAGAACACATAAACTGTATCCATGATTGTTCCGAGAAACAGCCCAAGCCAGGTGCTGAACAGAACCTGTGTAACTCTCAGAAAAAGGAGATATGAACTGAATAAACAAGGTATGTCAGAGGTATACAGTCAAGGACACTAACTCAGAGCTTATCAGTGTTTCTGCAATGCCTGGACTCTTCTACTGCCACAGCTATGCATCTGAAGCCACCCAAGATTACATTGGCAGTAAATACTATCACTGCTGTTTCCTGACCCAGATGGGTTTGGATGCCACCTGGCAGATTAGCACTTTTCCCAAAGGTTCAGTTAATGGTAACTCCGATGTGCTACTGGGAACACCTGACTCCTGCAGGTGACAGCTTTTCCCCAGGTGATTCCATCCACTTTCCATTCCCCTTCTGACTCTCCCTCTGAAGGACACTTGTCCCCAGCCAGCACTGGTGCACATCTCTGCCTCGGTGGGTGCCTTAGACTTCCTTGCCAATACTTGTTGC
The DNA here is from genome assembly GCA_025774025.1 of Xenus cinereus. Taxonomy (NCBI): domain Eukaryota; kingdom Metazoa; phylum Chordata; class Aves; order Charadriiformes; family Scolopacidae; genus Xenus; species Xenus cinereus. Next base: position 136,894 of record JAOXJK010000032.1, read on the forward strand.
CCACTTTTAACACCTTTACACACAAGACCCTACATAAGATTCTCAGCCCCAATAAAAACCTCTAAGATGAGCAGGAAAGGCTTTTTGTCAACCTAAGACATTCATTACTTGTGGAGACATTCACTACTTACAGAGAAAAAAAAGGAGAATTTCATGTTTCCTGCTCCATTTCTTTTCTGGATGCACACACATGTCCTAACCTAGAGGTCACTTCACTCATTCCTTCAGTCCAATCACACAAAGCAAGAGAAATATCTGAATTTCAACTACGAGTATCTGATTCTTTCCAATCCTGAAAAGAGTTGGAAAGATTCTTTTCCTCCCTTTAAGAATAGGAGGGAGAGACATCCTCACATGAAGAAAAGATCAGAAGAGCATTTCTTCCAAGTGAAAGTTGAACTGGGAGTCTTTTTTGGTTCATTTAAAGGGTTAGAAGCAAATGTCTGTGATCCTCAAACGATCAAAGGAGGAACAGCAGATGAGCTATTTTCTGCCATCAACCTCTCTTTCAGCAGCGGGAGGAATTCAGGCCAGAGGCATCTCAAGCTAGCTGTTACTCAGCAGACTCCTCAAGACTGCGCACACGTATTTATCCATTTTCAGCTGTAATCAATACCAGCTAACTGTCCACCCTCCTTCTGCCCTCTGAGAGCAGCTTCATCCTTTACGCCACATCTTTTCCAGCTGTACGCCTGACAGATGGTGGAGAAAGATCCAGCCGAGAGGGGCGTCTCCTTTTTCTTCTCTTCAGGAAAAGAGGCTGTTCCACCTCTGACTTTACTTCCTACAACTGAAGGTAAACAGGAACCAAAAGAAGAGTTGATCCTGTGATGCCCTGTGCATCTTCCTCAACTAAGCACCGCGACAAACTCAGCTCCCGCGTGAGCGAGTACGATTCGTCGCAAGCAAGGCGAAGGCGGGGTAGGATGCTACCCCTGTTTGGGTAATGGATCAGTGTTTTGGAACTGAACAAGTAGATCTGGAAAGAGGAAAAAAAGACATTTTCTTAAACTTTTTTGTTGTTGCTTTACGGGGACTGAGTTTTCAAACATGCGAAATCTGCAACACAGAAAATTGCTTCTGAGGCGTGTGGAGCCATTTGGCCCATTTGAGATTACCAATAACGCCAACACCCTGACCCCTCAGCTTTTGGCCAAAGTGCTGCTTGGCCAACATCTGCTTTTCTAGAAATGCTACAGAGTAAGCTAATAAGGTATGCATACCTTCCTTCTGCTACATATTTACCCCAGACATTTCAACTCACTTTTGCAGATCTCCTTTTTTCTTTTATGGAGGTCCAGTTTTTTCGTTTTTTCTTTCCAAACTCTGGTGGAGTTGTCTCCACAGAAAGTACAACAGAAAGCTGTTCTCCCTACAATTTTGTTACAGGTTTGAGCTGTGAGGACATAAATACATACAATCCCTTAATGTTATCTTTTTCATTAGTTCTTCGCCATAAACTTCAGGAAAAATAAAATTAATATCAATTGAAGCGTGGGGGGGGTTGGTTTTTTTTCTTGTGGTTTTGGGGGTTTCTTTCCCTCAAAAATTCCAAAGGAAATGAAAGAGACAGCAATTAATGTAAACTCTCAGAGTCGAATGCTTTTTCTTGGGTAACTTGTTAAGTAGGGATCAGATTGGGATCACTACATTTAATTCAAAAAACACTACTGCAACAGACATATAATGTTATTTAAATTGTCATTCCTTTGAGTAACCACCTGAGGAGATAGCTATAGGCCCACTATATAGACACGCCTGCAAATGTGAATGACCTTTGATGCCAGCACCTGGGAATAGAGGATCAGTGTCATTTATGCGTGGAGACAATAGAGAGACAAGCCACCTGGTTCCAGTTTCACCCCGTGCTGATTTACCACTTAACGAAGCTATCCCAGTAGCTCAGGTGGAAAAGGACTGGGCTGCTTCTGATTTCTGCAATCACTGCACTTAATTGTGGAGAGTTGTAGAAGGTTTTCACATAGATGGGGCTGCCCCGTCCTTAAATTTAAAAACAAACGCCAGATACAAAATATCTGCCACGTTTTCATAACATGTAGTCATATTTTGGCAATAGTTCTAAGTTCTCTTATAAACAGCTTGCACATCCTAGAGGCATCTCGGTGACTTGTACATTTGAGGAGCTGTTGTTAGCGAAGAGCAGGTGCTGGTCCCTGGCTCCGCAGGTCTCCTGCTGCCTTAAGCAGAGGGTTTGACCACCACACTCCCCAGCTGTCAGCCAGGGACTCGGGAGCTTGCCTGGGACTCGGGTAAAGCCCAACAGATTTCAAGGTAAGGTAAGAATAGATTCAATAAAAGAAAAGCAGTATAATTAACTAGAGGAATGCTGAACACAGCTATTTCTTGAACAGGGTCCTGAACATACGGTCCTGGACTATGTGAAAATCAGGTCAAGTTGCCATCCTAAAGAAAAAAGTAAAAGAAACACTGGTATAAAATCTGTGTAAAAATACACATAAAAGACGTATTCCTGTTTGTCTAAGTGAATCTGCCTTTTGTTTCTCAGCAACAGATCTACTGCATTTCTGAGCAGAGCTGTGAGTTCAGGCACATCCATCTCTCCTAATGAGAAAGAAAACTGCAGAGACATCAGGTGCAGCAGGACACCGTGATCCTGTTTTTGAGATGGAGCTTGTAGAAAAGCTGTCAGATGAACTGGGTGTTCCTTTGTCAAAACCGAGAACCACAGCACTAGGAAGAGATGTTCCCACTTGGAAGTTTTCAAGCTTTCTCCTGACTCATATTCTTGCCGGCTGTCAGAAGTAAGGGCATTTGAAGAAAAACCCAGAGGATCCCTCTGCTCATATCCAGTATCAGGAATTTGTCAAAGAATCAACATTTCTCTTCCATTGGGAAGCTTTCTCATTTTACTTACTCCACTATCAGTCTAGACCATGAACACCAGCATGGGTGGGCAACACCAACACGAGGCTTGAGGCAGCATCCTGTGACAAATGATCCCAAGGTGTTGCTCGTGCACAACGAAGGTTTGGAAAATTATACCTATGCTGTTCCTGCTGGAGTCTGAATTAAGCCACCAAATTCAGCATGTCCTTGTCCAACAGATGAAAACAAGAAAACACAGGTAACAGTAAAAGAAGAAAGAGAGGCCCAAACTGCAATTCTATAGCAGTCACAAAACCCAAGAGAAACCAGACTGAAACATAACCCTCTCTTTCATTTAGACTGAAGGGTCACTGTATGTGAAATATGTTCATCATCAAATCATTGTTCAGACACCAAATATGTATACACACCTGAGAGCACTCATCAAGATACACTGATAAAAAAGCCCACAACAAAGTAGGTTTTGAAAGAGAAGAAACCATGTACATCTCCCTGTGTAAACCATACTGACACTGGGAAAAGAGGACTAGAGTTGTTTGATATGAATCCAAGATACAGACATTTCAATAATGCTCTTTGGTGAAAGTTTACCAGACCCACTACGTAGGCATTTAGACTTTTATTTGCTTCAACTCTAGTGTGTTTAGGAGGAAAATTATATAGATCAAGAAAGCAACAGAGCTAGCAGAATTGAAAGAGTGGATATTATAGCTTCATAGCACTGTTGGCCCATGTGGAACATGCTTTTTCTACATCTGGATATATGAGGCGAGGTAAATCAAAAAGCTAAAATACCTTCCCATTGATGGTTTGAATAAGCGCAACTAAAGTTGAGCTGAACACATATTCTATCTTCATTAAGTTCATTGGTCTGTGTATAAGTTACCAATTACAGTAAATTAAAAGCACTTGCATTACCAGCTCTCACCTCATCATTCAGCTTTAGTTCTTTCAATAATCACACTGAGCACGTTTGACAGAAATAATACTAGAGATTCCACCCTGTTTAGAATAATTCCTTTTGCCCAGGGAAATGACATTTTCTATGAAGTGGATCTTCTTCACTGAAAGAAAAGAAAAAAAGGGCAAACTACCCTTAGCAGAATAACCTTAACTACCGTCCTTAGCCTTCTCCTTGCAATTTCAGGCAACTTGGCAGGAAGCCTGATTCCGAGGAACTACAGAAGAATACAACTTATGTTCCAGGCTCCTTGTTTCACACTTACCTGCTGGTGACTGACACGTCCCTGGGAAGTGACTAAGAAACTCCTCTCGGGTAAGGTATTAACTGGGATTTCAATGCTTCTTTTGCCTATTCTTATGCAAAAAAAAAAAGTACCCTCAGCACCAATTCTGCACAAATGAGGATTTTTGGTCCTGACAGAACACCAAAGTGACCCTCTCTAGAGAGAGGAGGGCACAGCCTGGTGCCAGCTGACGGCAATTCTGTCACCATCAGGGGAACGATGTGCAGCACACGAAGGGAAGCACACAAGGCAAGAGGAGGACTAACAGGCAGGAAAGCAGAATGCTGTCTCACTCGATAGCTACAATATCACCATAACCACAGCAGCTATCTCTGCCTTTAATATATTTAAAAAAAAAAAAAAAAAGAAAAGAAAAGAGAGAGATTGCAGTGGAACACAACACGTGCAGCTCACAGCCTGAACGGGACAACCAGGAAATGAAAGGCTTGAACACAGGTGTGCTGTTGGATGGGCCACAAATTATTGTCTGCGATCCCAAACCCGGAGAGGCAGCTGAGACACCCGCAAGCGACTCGGAGCTCACACAGACAACAAGGCAATGTCTACCAGGTAAAAAGCAGCTTGAACCAGAGACAGGCAAAGCGCATTCAGGCAAGTGAAACATGTCAAAAACTGGCACATGAATATCGTAGCAGCTTAATTTTAAAAAAAGAAATGCAGAAAGGTTTTCCCATCCTCATAACCACCAATATGATAATTCATACTGCTGCATTAACTTTATATTAGAAATAACTATTTATTTCAGACAAAACACAAATGTGGCTTCCCTCTCCTCCCCCCTTTTTTTTCCCCTCTCCTTTCAACTACTAGGTTCATTAATTCTGTATATAATACAGTGCCTTCAGATCTGCTCATATACGTTTTAGGCTGAATTCCCCCAGTGCATATTTTAAAGAATACATTTTATTCTGGCTACCCATTTCTTCAAGCCTAGTTTGTACTTCAGCATTTTAGCTCTAAGTTGATTATTTTTATATTATCACAGCAAGGCTACTTCTATCTCCCGGTGAAACTGATTTCCATACCATACAGTAAAAACACAACTATTTGTAAAAAGTCCTTTCCATATGTCTGTGCTTTTGCTAACAACAGCTCAGTTCTAAACTACGTTAACCGATGTAGCTCTGCTGATTTGGTCGATTCAGACCCATTTTGGAAAGCAACCTTGCTATTTTTAATGATTCCAAACCCCATAACCGACTCCCAAATGAGCACCAAAAAGGGATCAATGAAGTTTTGTGCAAGGATTAGTGTAGTTCTTGCCATTACGCTATGCAGCAACAGCAAAAGAAGATACCTGGAATGCACAATTATGAAGTGGGAGAAAAAGAAAAGATGAGGTGACACTCAAGAGAAGCAAAGCACACTATTGATTTTGATAAGTTAACATTCATTAAGAGTACAAAAACCTCTTAATGAGGTTCGAATTCATGAGTATGAAAAACCTCTTAAAACCTCATTAAGCCAAACCATAACACTGTCCACCAGACCCCATGTGTGAAAACACTGCTCAGGATGGTCATGTTGAAGCCTTGCTCCAGAACTTCTGTCGATACTCAGTCTGCAGGTTGAATGCTTGAATTCTCCCGTTGCACTGGGGAAGGATGGGATTGGCCAAACCAAACAAACCATAAACTTGTTTCAAAACAAAAAAAGCCAATCTGCATAATCTTGGTGGCCTCACAAGCCACCAGGGAGCATTTTCATGGTGAAGCCTGCAATCTCGTTCCTGTGCTCCCCTGGCACAATCGTTATCACGATGCCAGGCCTCACACCTTTAAAGATCCAATGTCTAAGGAACCCAAGTTCTCCAGAGTTAATGGATGACTCAACGTCATCTGACGTTACAGCATTGGTAGATCCTACTGCAACACAGGAACTATAACCCTGAGTGTAGCATAACCTGAATGTGTGGAAGTTGGGCTTCTCCCTTCTCCCATTATGTCAGTGAACCTGGAACACACTCCTGGACTGGCTACTCTTGCAGACCAAAAGCAACATGCAGCTTTCTGATGCAGCCTTCTGTCTCTCACATGCATTAACTTGAAATACAGCAAATCATGCAAATAGTCAAGATTTCTTTCGTGCTGTCTGAAGAACAAGGGAGGAAAGAGAAAACTCTCTCTATATGTGTATTAAAAATTCCCGAATCAGGCACTATGATAGTGCTATTTATAAAGGTTCTACATTTCAGATGGGGTAGCTCTCTCCATATAATTAAGTTTAAAGGCCACAAAAGGAATATGCATAACACAGCATCACCTACCCTGCACTAGCCCCCGGCTGATGCCTGTACCACGCCACAGCCCAGCGCTGATGGAGCTGCTCCGGTGTCACCAGGGGGGACAGGGCCTGCAAGAGCAGCAGGGCCAGGGCTGCCTCAGTCCCCACACGGGCACTCTGGGCGAGAGCCTCTTGTCACCTCACACCCCTCGCCTCCACGCAGAGACACACAAGATGCCACCGACTAAAGGAGGAGCAAGATCTGGTGCAGCCAAACAACCTGCTGCTACTTCAGTACCAAAACCTCTCCCAGAAATGTCTTCTCAAATAAAATAGTATCAAAAGGGTTTCTGACTGATGAAGGAAATAGAGATTTTTATTTTTTTTTTAGCAAAACTGAAATATAGAATTCAAGCAATATAACACATGGCTGCCTAAATACTTCAGTAAATAAAGATTAATCTAAAGCTAGCCTCCTTCCAGACACCCAGAAATGCAACGCCATCATTCTGCTGTGGTGTAACAAACTTTGGCTTTGGCCTCACGTACATATGGTTCCAATTAGCACCTGCATACCTCAGTTATTAAATAAAAAACAGCTCTCTCGACATGACCTGTAGAGTCCTTGTATACAAGAACTTATCCAACAGCATTATGTCTTCCCTTATCAGATGTGTGTGGTATGACATAACGAATGTAGCGCTGCAGCGCCATTGGCACCGGTTCAATTCCCAAGCACTGGGTCACATTTCCCAACACGTTGCTCTAAAGCGGACGCTACGGGCTTGGTGGCTAATGGATGGAGCCCTGGAATTTTACCTCAGATCCTACAAATTTAACCTAAGTCTGATGAACTAAATTCAGCCTCTGGGGAAGAATGCATCTGTCAAAACTACCGCTCGCAGCATATGGCTGAATCAAGAGGTATGCACCAGCAATTTTTGTCTTGATTTGTTGCACATAAGTTAAGGTGTCTGCTATGCAAGCAGGATGTCAAATGAGAAGTTGCTGCTCTAGGTATTTTCCCAAAACAGTGCTTGGGGATTTGAACGGTGGAAAACAAATTGTTTTATTGTTAAAGCACATATCTTGGTGTTAAGGAGACCTAGTTTCTATTTCTGACTCTCCCAAGTGTACCACATGAGCCAACACAATTGCTTTCCCGTCTCTAGACCTCATCCCTAACCTAGCGTACCGCTGCTCATGAAAACACCGCTGCTCATGAAAACAGAGGACTTGCACCAACTGAGGATAAAACTATAGATTTCCTACTGCTCTTGTATACAAACAACACTTGACTTAATTACGTGCAGCCATATTCTCTCACAGATTCAAGAACTTGTGAACTTCTTCAGGTGATGTCCCTGTCCCCAGCGTCCTGAGACTCCGGTGCTGGCTCTGGGCGCTGCCCAGTGCAAGCCTTCTGCAGTCCTTCAAATATCAGTTGAAAACTAATTGCCCCATAGAAAATGACCTTCACTGAAAACAAGCCTTACTAAAGGGGACAAAAATGGAGGGGAGAGGGAATACGTATTGGTTATTTTTTGTTCAATATAGCAGAAACTCTTAGGGCAATAATGCACAGGATCACAACGTAGTATATATTTATACATTTAGTTACCTATTAAAGCATTCTTATTTAGTCCTGTCAATAATTGTTCATTTTCATATATTTCTCCAATCTTTCAATAGGCTGCTGTAGGCTACTGCCTGACAGACTTCCCTAAAGACCAACTCTATTTCTCAAAAAGAGACCTGTGAAAGGACGTTTCTAGCACAGAGATACCTCCTCACATTCTGAAGACCTTGCAGTGACTGCCCCAGGCAGAAAGTAACTGAGCAGATTAAAAGGAACTATGTCGTAATGACTATCTACTGGTTGGGTTATGTCTCCAGCTGACACAAGCTGGACTCGAGCCCCTTGCTGAGCTGTGAACTCACTTCCAGTCAGATCTGAACTTCCTGCCTCCACGCAGGCTCGAGTTATCAAAATTGACCTGACAAAAACTCTGCATCTAGTTTTCATATATTTCATAAGGCTGATGTTCTGGTCTAAACTACTGTTAAACAACACCAAATTGAACCAATCCAGCACTTAATTCACAGGAATCAATTTCCTCAGGTACTTAAATGCAATTCTGAATAACAATAACTTTTTTTTTCCCTACTTACTGCAGTCTACGGCAAACAGCTCTTTAAAATATGCCTCAAGAGTTCCTGAGCAGTAATCATTCTCAAAAGGTCAGTCAGTGTCAAACCAAAACATTAATTTGTTCTGCACTTGGTCAAAGACTGCATAAAAGAAAACTTTTCAAGTGCAAACACCAAGACATCCAAGAAGATTAGATTAAGTGTCTCCCTTTTCATCTCAGCTGAACTCTGGCCAGTAAATACTCTAAATGGTGTTGGACAACTTAGTGCAGCTGTTCGTTAGAGCGGACAAGAGGAAATCATTAAAGATAGAAACTTCCAGCCACTTGACTTCCACACCAAAATAGAAGAAGCAAGTGGACACGTCCGTGACCCAATTGACACGCTCACAAGCAAATTGCCAAGCATGGCCTTGCCTTATAACGCAAATGAGTGTTTCTCTCCAATGTAATCGAGAGCTTTCCAGTTCTGTTCTCCTGGGCTCCCATGCTTACAAATCCAGTAGCTGTAATTTACATAATTGCAATTTCACTTTGCAAATATTGTTGGGCCCTTTTTATGCCTGATTTTCTCAACAGCTGCTTCTTGAAGTCTTTACTAATTATTTCAAACATTTAACAGAAAAATGCAAACCATACTCGACACAATTATTACACAAAAAAGAGGAAAAATTCTCATGATTTGGAAGATGAGGGGACTAAAGATTTTTGTGTTGGGTTTTTACCCCCCTTTCGTTCTCCTTTGCTCTTTAAGAACAGCACATGCAAAACATTTGTGAAGCCAACACAGCTGCAGGGCCCGTTCACCAGACCAGGACTGTCTACTCAGTATCCTTTCTAGCTTTTTATAGATACAACTTAAAAACACCATGAAATTTATTTCCTGTAATAATGATCCCCAAATATTTTCTTTAAAAGTCAATGTTTCAGCAAAACTCTCCCAAGAATGTGGAGTTATGCATTTACATTGTGTTAACGTAGCCCTTCCCTCCCCGTTTCCTTCATTGTTCCCTCTTCAGACGCTTTTTGGTGTTTTATTTTACCTGCCTCAGTCTTCATGGTCTGCGAGTCCCGGCTGGCACCAACGTCTCCATGCATACCTTACTCAGAGCTGGCACACCCCACATCGGAGAGAGGGCACGAGCCACTATACAGAACACATATGGGCTCTTTTCCTAAATTTCTCTTTCCTACCGTAAATTCCTGGGCAGATAACTTTATAGCTCATTTTCCTCTTCTTTATTTGCTTCAGGCTGTCCTGATCTCCACCTCTGCCTTTTCAGTGCCTAGTCTAGCCTCAGGAAGGACCTCCAGAAGCTGTTATAAAATAAATATTATTATTTTAAGCTCATAAGTATAACATCTCCTGGCCTGCATACACAATCCATTCCAACACACTGATTTTTGATAATTTCCTCACACAGCGCTTGTTCTTGTAACTAATATACAGACTTCCCTCCATAACAGCAACAGACACAACCAATATATGCCAACACACATCAGACAGCAGGCTCTGCCATTCACAAGACCCTCTGATGTTACTTGTGCCACTGGAAAGGTGGCACAGAGAACAGCCGATGACATTGCTCAGTGTCTGGTTCCAGAAGCCAGAGGCAGCTTGGGAGCACAGCTCTGTCAGGGTCCAACAGCAGGGACGGCTCCTGTACCACCTTCCCTTGGTCACACTGGCACAGCAGCTCCCCAGTTTGTAACAGGGCAAAGTGGGTAACGCTATCCCACAGAACAGCAGAAGAGATTGCATGTCTGAAAGCTTACTTGCTTGTCCTAAGTACTTCACTCAGTCTAATGAATGACACCGCATCTCACCACATTTAGATCCTCACCCCACTGCGGCTATAACAACATAAGAAAACAATATAAAAATGCTCCCTCCCATGCAAAGCCCAGATAATAATGGTTGTTCCCAGACAACTCTTTCCAACCTCGGAGTTAGACAGTGCAAGCGCTGAAAGTGTACACATGAACCCAACATGGACGGAAAGGAGCTCCCATTCCTGAGACCGGAGTGCACGTCAGGTAAGGCTGCAAGGAAGAAAAAGATGCTGGCAGAAACTAATGTTAGTTCCGACACTTTTTCCTCCTTGGAGGACTTTGCCCTCCCATACTGGGAGTACCCTTCTAAAATGTAGTTTTCTATTGCTTTTTCAGATAGCAAAGCTCTGGGTCAATAGCTGTTGTATAATACAATTCTACATAGAAGAAAACGCCCACATCCTTGGGGCTGCACCCTACTAGACCCTACACCAGTACCTGGCACATCAGGCATAAAATACTCAGCACAGATTGTGAGTCATTTGGAGGGTGTTGGTTTTGTTGTCCCAAATATTCTACATTCTTAAAGTACATAATTTTTGCATCAGAGGCGGATCATTATTTGTATTTTGCCAATACCTAAGCAGTTGGCTACTGTACAAACAGAAAGAAAAAACAGGGAATCACAAAGTATTCACGGCACATCCTTAACAACAGAGAAGTAATGACACCCAACCACAACTAACGAGCTAGGCATTATTCAGAGAACTGATGCAGGTTCAGTTGTAGGACGTAAACTCTTTCTTCCATATTCTGTGCCCAAGAAACAATTCACAGACAGTTGAGGCTGATCTAAACCATTTAATTGCTTTAATTTTACATAGTCACCAGCTGACTGTAAAATCTTTGCCTACAAAGGTCACTTTGTGGCTTTACAATATCACTAACATATCTTTGTGATCCCAGGTAAGCCTAAGCTAGGGTTTGGAGGTTATTTAATGAAAAAAATGAAAGGATGTCAAAGGTTTCACGTTACCCTCTCTTCACATTTGACCAAAATATTTGGGTTTGTTTTCCTAAAAAAGCATGTGGTCTTTGTTTGCCCACATACTCGCCACCGAAGTTTGAGGCTCTGCACCCTTGCAGGGAGAGACTACGACATTAGCATACTATCTGGCTTCTCAAATTCCTCCTCAACTGGGGCCATTTGGGATGTTTGCTGGGAAGGAGGGGGAGATAGTCATCTTCTACAGTGATTTACTTTACCTGCTGATATTTAGGATCTGCAGTAAAAAGTAATTTGTCATTTCACTGCCTGTTTTTCTATTCTTACCCCATTTAATTCCCATCTTAGACAATGGTTGCTATAAATTCACTCTGTAAATTTTAATGTGACAGTAATGTCTATTCCTGTGATACGTTAAAAAAAATAAAAATGGCAATTTGTACAAATTATTTCAGAACTGGAATTTGAAAGCGTTCGTCTAAGTACATCAGCTTATTACTCTCCCTTCTATTGGCAGCTTCCAAGGACCCTCCTGGGAAAAGCCAGTCACTAAGCCTGAGATGTCAGAAATATTTGCTCAATGGAACAAGCAAGTCCTAGCATCCAAGACTGCATTTTGATCCCTGATGTTTATGCTCCTGACCGGCGTTTTGATCCTGGAACCTCAGGTTGTTTATAGTTTCTGAGATGAATTGTCTTCAACCTTCTGCAACCCGGGAGACCTAAACAAGTTGGCAATTCCCACAGGCCATATTCCTGAAGCGTGTTCACCCCACAGCAGCCCTAATTATTTGTCTCAGCAGCGTTTCTGTGAAGAGCCTGACTTCAACCTGTGCTGGATGCTAGATTTACACATGCTGGAGAGAAAAGAGGGGAACAGAACGCGCAGGGCCAAGGAATAAGCACAATCTAATTCAAGGGACACAGCTCGACAGCCTTTGATCAACACCCAAGCCAATACAGTTTACTTTGTCAATATCTACTATTCATAACTGCTAGGTTTCAGCTATGTTCAGAGCCAAAAGAAAGGGAATCAGCCATTATGATGAAAAATGAGCGACCCAAGAAGCATTATAAACAGATCTTATCTAATTTCATGTGTCAAGTAAAAGATAAAATTAGGTTTATTTTATTCCACCTTATTTTGACAACTCTGGTTGTCAGTACTAGCTCCAAGTCATACGACAAACAATATTTTTATACTGATTGCCTGAAAGTGACAGTTGAAGAAAAAAAATATCCTACAACTGTTATAGTTCTCCATGGAAAACAGAAGTCGCTTTGTTTGCAATCATATCATTTCACTACTGCTGATTGCTAAAAGCAAGAGTCCGCTCCCCAACATATTTACCATGTTTAGCAATTCTTGTTGTCAAACAAAACAGCACTAGTTACCAGGAAGCACAGAATTCCTTACGGAAATCCCCGTGGAGCAAACTCAAGGGGAAAGCCCCCGGAGGGAGGCACCTGATGGTGAGTGTCAGCCCCATGGCTGGACTAAGCGCTTTTCAAAGGCTAAGGCTGCAGCCTTACTGCTGTTTATGTTTTCTAATATCTTCTCCCTCCATCTCGTTCTCCACAGTAGACCTTGAGTAATTAACTGATGTGAGAGTAACACAACTAGTTATCAATTTAAATTGAACACAGGTGGTCGGGAATACTTACCAAGCACCGAAACCATGGTGGAAGCATTTCCAAGCTGACTAAATATCCCATCTGTATGAAGCATATCCAATCCTCTCTTTTTTCTTTTATTTCACAAATATTGCATGGGATGAAGGAATGTCAGAGCTGAACTCTCCAGTACAGATGTAGAACACATGTACTTGCATCAGTTTAAAGCAAGATTACAGACACTAGAAAGCAGTTGTGGTTTGGCACTAGAAATCTTCCATTTTAATTAACTTAAGGTCCAAATGATTTCTAGAAAGTCTTCCTTGCGTTGCAGGAGTAGGATTACTTCTATCAGGACAGGTTTACCACATTTGCACGGGGAAAAACTCTGAGAATTAATTACTTCAACTCAACAAACTTCAGTGTAAGACAACAGCAGCAAGTTCAGCAAGTTCCATGGGGCATGCCAGCAATAATCTCAGAACTATGTGTGTGACTAAAGCCCACAAAACATGACCCACCACATGCAGACCACCGTCAGGTGCGCTGCAACGGGATCTTTCCAAACCTTCCAATTTTCCTGACTTCTCTCCTGTATATCTTGTGCATTTCTTCCTAGCTCAGCTCTAGAGGAATTGAGTCAAAGTGGGATCAACTCAGTTAATGAGCAACTATTCCATTAAATCTCTCATCAGTCAATAGGAAAGGATTTGTACTCCAATCCTTGAACATCGAGCAGGGCTACTTGAGCACAGACAGAAGAATTCAACTAATTCAATTTTTAGAGTTTTGGGACTGAATCCTAAGACTTGAAATGATTCATCCTTAAGATCAAATCCATGATTATGCTGCTGGAAACAAGACCACACAAACCCTGGTTTACTTTTCCTTACCAGAACAGACTGTTGGCAACATTAAAAGTAATAGCCAGGTTAGTCTGCTACTGAAATTTGTATCGATTAAGCTTTGAATATTAAGAACGTAGAATAACTTCCATCTCATAAATATTGTATTTTTAGTATATCCCTACTCTAAAGAATTTTCTCTGCATATTTACACTCCCACAGCACAATGATTAAACACAGGGTTAAAAAGCTCAGTTTCTAGATAGGTGATATATTGCTCCATCTTCAATTAGAGGGGAAAAAAAATAAACAGTGAAAGACTCAAGTAAGAGAGACAGAACTACCCAATAGGTTAAAGTGCTAACATGTGATCTGATTGATTGATTTCAAGATCAGTTGTCTCAGGATATTTTATTTTTTTTTTGCAAACAACAAACCTCAGAATGGAAAGAAAACAAACTGGTTTAGTTTTATCCAAGATACTGTGCTGTGATTTTAGTTTTGAAAAAATCACCTTTACCTTTGAAACTTTTAAGAAAATATTAACTTTTGTAATGATAACACACAAAGTAGCTACTTGAGAATTCCAAATCTGGCACGTCCACTCAGACTTCACATTTCAGAATAAACAAGACACCTTATTTTTGGTAACTGTTTTAAAAATATTATATACTGGGTTTTTGGGTTTTTTTTTCCTTTTTCTAAGTGTATTTATCCATTCTGTGCTATATCATAATTATCTTTACTGTAGCTACAGCTAATGCATTTCTTTCTTCAAAGCCCATGTAACTCCTGATAACTTGATGGATTAAGGTTAACAATACATGCAAGAAACACACTGATGTGAGAAAGGCTAAAAAAAGACCAATCCGAAAGCTATTAGAAATTAAAGGCCTGGGTTTGGAAACACAAGAAACTGCTTCCAGAAAAGCTTTGGAAATCCATCAAAAATGCAGCTTCCCCTGGAACTACACATGATGGGTTACGTTACCTGCTCCTTTTCCAGTAATGCAATGAGAAATGACAAAATCTGCCCAAGTAATAAATTTACTTTTTAAGACTTAAGAGAGCTTCTGAAGTTCTTGAATGAAGTTATGCACTCAGCAGCCATTGAAAATCACCTGTTTTCCAGTATATTGTGTCCCTGAAAGAGTGCAATTACTGACTATTAGCGTGTGCAATACCAGAGACACCCTATCAGGCTGTCACGGCATCGTCTCCCAGCTGGGACCCGACACCCAGAGGCCTTAACCAAGCAGCGAAGCAGCAAGGACTGAAGGCGACCTCATGACTACCATGGCCAGATTACAGGTGCGCAAGCAATTACTGTCTGAACCAAAGCCAATGTACCTGAGCCCAAAGTGCTTTCCCCTTGGTCAGCCAAAGCCATTGCCTTAGTGATGGGCAGCTGCTCCCCCGTGAGCTAACAGGACTCCATGGGGGGGTGACACCAACTAAGACTCTTCCTTCCTTCACATGGTTCAAAATATTAATAAACACCGTTTTATTTGATAGGAAGTACTGCTTCGTCTGGTCCTCGTCTAGAACTATTTCTTCCTAAAGTTTAAAGAAAGCAAGTCTTTCATAGGGAAGAATGAATGAGTCTTGAGGGCAGGGTTAGCTGAGGACAAGATACCTTGTCCGAGCTATTCATGTGAGGACTGATGACATTTAGAAGTGCCTGAAACCCTGCTGAGGCTCTGCACAGACAAAGTGCAGGGGCGCCCTGCCGACCCTGTGTGCCGGAGCAAGCCGACAGCGCGAACACCCCGACAGAGCCCACGGGAAGCGGTCCATGGCTCCCCGAAGGCAGCTGCAGTTCAACACAGCCTACCAAGGCACCAGAAAGCACTCCTCCGAGTCACCTGGGCAAAGGCAGTGGGTTCAGGAGGCGGGACGAGCATAGGTCTCGGGCACGCGTAAACAGTAGAGGAGTAGGAAAAAATGGAAGAGTTTTGGGTGCATTTTAATTGCACATAAACAATCACTATTAAGTATTCCTAAAAACTTCAGTGAGAATGCTGCACTTTCAATACTATTGTCACACTCAATACAGCAAAACATGCATAAAATGCAAGCTGAAATAATACTGTGGCTTGCTATTTTGCTACTATGACATTTTCCATTCCATTAATTCCACTCAGTTATGCAAACCTCATACAAAAAAACTCTCAAAGCCTGACCAAATCTGTACTATGAATTTGTAGAGAAAAAAATTATCTTAATGTGAACACATGAAATGATGCATGACAGTGGGCTAGAACACGGTGTTATCACTTATTAAATTCTATAGTCCCCCTTTTCCGGTTTTTTGTTTTTTTTTTAATAAGCAGATTAAGCTAAAAGATCACTCTTGGCAAGATAAAGTGAATACTCTAAATACAACATGCAATGCTGTCAGAGGATGCTAGACAACCTTTAGAAAAGGTTTTTTTTTTTTAAATGTAAGGCATTACTGATGTTAGCAGCTCTTCAACAATCCACAGTAAAGCAGCAAATACACTAAGAGCGTGCAGTTCTGAACTTCTGAAAAACTTATCTCCAGTCTCCAGCCACAGAAAGATGCCGTTGCAAGAAACAGGGATACTCCGGGTTGTTACAAGCCTGATGGAAAGAACATAATGAATTTCTATCACATTCATTGAACAAATACAATCGGTGCAATTCCTGTAATGCTGTTTTTCATGCACTGACCTGTCCTCTTCTCCCTGCTGATGGCTTTTCCACTCCCCTGCACTAAGTGAACCTCAATGCAACCATGAACGCTGTGGAGTGTTCCTGCCCCCTCTTGTCACAGCTCCATTACTACCACACGGCGCCTCTATTTCCAAAGGCAATTCTGCCTCTAACTGAGAGTCGATCTGGTTTTACCCTAGAATTCTTTTAACTGCCTGACCATCTCCTCTTTCTTAGGGATCCTTCTCTTCCTATTTTTAATGCTGATATTCCTTCTTTAGTTTTCAACTCATAGTATTTCACGCAGCCTTTGTCTGCTGTTCCTGTGTGCTTTGAGTCAACGTACAGTTTCCAGGAAAGAGAAGATAAGACTTTTAAAACTGTTGTTTATACTGTTGATAATTCAGGTGTCTCTTCTCTTCCTAATAGCAGGGACTACTCAAACCTGCGTGACACTGTTAGGAAATGTGTATCCTCCAGCACAAAGCCATTCAAACACTCCCCAGTTATCACAACCTTCCCACTGGGCTCCTCACCCGGTGGGACACCGGCACCATGACATGCTCTGCTCCCAGCGCCGGCACCGAGCCGCTCCAGGCATGGAGACAGCCCAGGGTGCTGGTGGCACTGCCCAGGGCCTGCTGCAGGGAAAGAGAAGGTGGCAGAAGGGACCCTGCTGTGACAATGTACTAGTGAACGTGTCTAAACCTCAGCAGGCTCTGCTGGAAATAAACTGTCCAAAAGAGTACAAATTTGCCGGGCAAAACAGCCTGCATAGAGGAAGGTAGTTGTGGCCATTTCAGCTAAGGCAGAATAAAACGCGAGAAGTGTAAAAGACTTCTGTTTCCCAGAGACAAGTATGGACTGCAGATTCCCTTTAATTCTAATAAAAAACTGCTAAATAACTGTCATCATGCTTCAGAAGACAGACCTGAAAGATCTGGATACAGTAATTTTCTTTCTCCCCACTGCACATACTTTTCATCTGTTTCCACTGCATTGTACCCGTTACACTTTGCATGTGAAGACTTAACAATTTTCAGTACATTTCCCTTTGCAATGGGAAATACCCTGTCTCTATCTTATCAACAAGGAAACGGACTAATGATGTGATTTTTCAACAGCATCCGATTGCCACTCTGCTTGCCAAAAGCCGAAGGCTGTGGCAGAGGAACTCAGACCACCTAAGACCAGGTGATCACTTTTCAATGCCGTTCCTCTTCCGTGCCTCTCTTGCGGATCAATCTCTCACCCCCATCTCAGGCCCACTCCTTTGTGCCCAGCTCTGCTGACAGCCTTTCTTTCCCCCCTCTCTGTTTTTCCCACGTACAAGGTCCAGCGAGTGTGCAATGCTACCAAGTTCCAAGTGCAACCTAATCAAATGAAGCTACAAAAGTCCTTGTGGCTTCCCATACCCTTCAGGAATAATGAGATACATAGACATCTTCCCAAACCATATCTTTCCTGCTCTTGCCTGTACTGGTTTTTTCCTTTCTGTTTTTGTTCCCCTCCCCTCCTCCCCCTCCCCCCCTCCTGTTTCTTTTTTTGACAGTTTCTTTACTTTCTAGTTCAAAAAGCTTATCTGTGCAGGTCTTTGAGGTTGGAAAAATTTCTTGTCACAACCTGTAAAATAGTATCTTCCTTTAAAATTCAGGTCTATTCCCTGCTGTGATGTCACCTTTTTGAGTAATGCTACTCATGAAAGTCCTTCTGAAGGAGTTGTCTGCTCAGAATCTGGCTATTTCTGCACAAGAATTTTACTGATACAGGGCAATTCCCAGATGCAAAAATATACTGGACATGTTCTAAGGCCCAGGGCACCTCTAGCGTGACTGCGCAAATCTCAGCTTCACCTCAAAACCAGAACCCCAAAAGCTTGATTTCAACATGATGGCTCAAATATATTCTAAGGATCCATTAAAATGGAGAAAAATATTCCAATTAGCTTAACTGACTTTAAAAGCTCGTGAATCAAGATGTAAAAGCTGCTACATCCCCTTGTTTCACCCAAGACGTAATAGGAAATCCCCTACCCTCGCAGTGCACCCAGAAAAGCCTTCACCTTCGCTTCCAGCCAGCAGCAAAACCAGGAATGTTCCCGAGGCCCTGTCAGGCACGTGAGGAACCTCCAGGCAGCTGCCACTGCAGGCTCCCAGCACGTTGTGGCCTGGGAAGTCCCTGTCCTCCAGCCTCCGCCACTGGCGCAGTCACCTCTGTGGGGTGGCAGGGCTCGGAAAGGGCGGCTGTGACACAGATACTGTGTGCCCTGCATTCAGGTCTAGCACTGCAAGGCTGCCTTTGCAGAGGGACTTCTCCCGTGGAAGCCAGTTACAAAACTCCCATCTCCCAAATTAATACAGGGTCAGACCCAAAGTGAGGCTTTCCTTCATACCTTTAAAAATAAAACCGCAAATTTTGGAAAGGGATAAGGTGAAAAACATATCTCAAGAAAAAACAGCAGTGCCCAAGATGTCCTATTAAACCTATTTTCAATGACAATTGAAGATAAAACAGAAGTTCACAGCAGACCTCAGACTTAGGATGAACCTTTGAAAAGGAAAAGGGGGAGGGGGGATGAAGGATCAGATCCTTAATTATGAGACATTTGGTTTTAGGCCACCTGAAAGGCCAATCTGCACTCTCTCTGTTTTCAAAGCTACCTTACAAGATTTAGAAAGTGCCCATCAATCTCCCCTCCTGGCTTTGGTGCTCATGCCAAGGCCAAACGGTTGGGCAGTGGAAGTCTTCACATGAGGCTGAAACACAATAGTGCTGGGAATTCTTCCTAATTTTTACTTTAAACTTGATCTTTCAGCTGCATGACTGACCAGGTTATTACCTCTGCTGAGTAAGGTCTGCTCAGAGTGGAACCTTCTGGGTCCATAACCCAGAGACAAACACAGCCATTGTGTGGTACCTCCAGGAAATGGAGAGGCATTGACAACCATTACTATCCAAGGCAGAGGAAAGACAATACTTGTCTATCAATTCTGCTTGTTACTGTACATTACACTGTATCTATTACCAACTGCTGAAAATGACTTTTTAACATTTCCAGTTTGATTAGATAAAATAAAAAGCAGGTAAGAGTTCGTTTTTGTGCTCCTGATGTCTACTGTGGCGTTTCCATCTTGGAGAGCATGAGACCACTTTCCTTCATCATTATTTATGTAACACTCATCATTATTTATGTAAGACTATGCTTTTTCTCACTCTTACAGTCCATCTATTTTGACATCTAATGCTGCACAGAACCTGTGGCACCACAACTGTTCCAATATCAAAACCCTCACCAGTAACTCAGAAGAGCGGTTTCATCACAGAAGCGAACTAGATAAGAAGCCACACTCCCCTACCAGAAAGGAAACAACCTGCAAATCTTCAAACAGACATTTTGCCTTTCTCCTGTATTTCTCACACAGACATACCCTCATTCTGCCACATCTACCTGTCTCCTCGCTCAGCTGCAGACCTCTCTGACTGCTCACAACACTGCCGCGAACAACTCTGTCCTCCTTATCCCAACCACCGCCCAGCCTCCCAGGTCCTTCCTCTTGCGGCCGCTGCTCCCTGCGCACGGGCCGTGGGCTGGTGCTGACATGCTGGATGGGCCAGCATCAGTCATCCCCAGGCCCTCCTGAAGAGACCAGAGACGTAGCACCAAGCCATGTCCTACACCCTTACTCCACGTTCTGCTTTTAGCTGGAATAGCCCACACAAACTGCGTTCCCCCTTCATTCCTCTGGGCATGTTCCTGAGCTAGGCCAAAACCCGGCCTACGCTTCTGTAACTGATGGATACACAATTTCCTATTTACTAAGGAAAGCATTAACATCACCCAAAAGAAAATCTTTGTTCCTCGTTACAATTAATTCCTTCTTTAGTTCACTTAGCGTTCGGGTTTTGAATAAGTGATTGTTCTAAGGAACAGAGAATTACTCCACAAGCAGAAACTTGCTCTTAATTACAGGGAACGGAAATGCAGGAAGGAAAGAATCAATATGCCTGATTATATCTCCCCATATATTAAACTCCAAAGCCTGTGATATTTTTCATTTGTTATGTCCTCAGCATCAATCTTCAGGAACAGCAAATTAGTCAGAATAAGTATCAATCAATGACATCTCCATAAAAAACAAAAAAGGGATACAGACCTCATCTTTAAAGGGAGGGTAAGAAACAACTAATGACACAGAAAGATGAAATGTTTCAATTTCTTTCAAGACTATACTTGACACGATAGAAGAAGAGGGAGAAATTACATGAAATGAGGTTGGATCCACTGAAGTGACCCCAGAACAGCAGCTACTGTGTTGCAGAAGCTACCCATACCTGATGATCCTCACTAAGAACCATGTTTACTGTAATTCCCAATGCCAATCCCACAAAACGGGCAGGAACCCACCAAAGACTTTGTCCAACAAGGACAAATCCATTCCCTTTCCATGTAAGGAACTATCAGTAAACATAGCAGAACACTTTGTATTCCCGATTCCCCTTCTCACTGACCGCATCTCAGCTGTCGGGAACCAGACGGCAGTGAGTTACCACCATAGCACTTTCTGGATCCTCTTAGTTCTAAGGGGCAGCAGGAATGTTGTTGGAGATAAGGACCACCGGCAGGCAGAGAACAGGACAGGACAACTTTCATAACATGCCTCACCATCTACAGCTGGGGGCGATGCTCACGCACGTGCCCGTTTTTAAGGACACACAGAGATCTGGCTGTGCACAAAGACCTGTGGTGCTCATCAATAAGCACACTACTAGCGCTCTGCTGGATTTGTGCTTAACCTTAAACATGCAAAAGCTTTGCTCAAATGGAACCATTCAGCATATTTTATAATGTCGCTATTTATAGAATTTCCAGTACTCTTTTGGTGTACTAAGGTTTCATCCTTTCTCCTTTGTTCATAGATATTTTTCCATGAAAAGCAAACTTCACAGCTCTGCGATTAATGGACAGGCTCTCAGGGAAATATGGAAGAAAAAAATAACATCCCTCAGAGTTAAATCAAAAGAAGGGGAAGTTTTTCCTGGTGTGTCTTGGGCAATGGAAGACCGCCCATCATTCTGATGAAGCCAGAAAATTTCTTTTACATATACCAGTGAGCTCAGTAAACCTACCCCTAACTTGTTGAGTTATAAGGTTTATTTTATCAAAGTTTAGATCTTATCTCATATTTTATCTTCTTCTGCTAGTAGAAAAATCTTACACAATAGCTAATGGTTAAAAAGCAACAAGAAGTTAATTTTATTTTGCCTAAACACAGTATGTAGTCATAAAAACAAAGCGGACCTTCTGCAAACTGTCGCTCAAAGTAACTGGTGTTCCTTAGTGCAACCCTTTTGAGAAAACAATAAGTGATTGTAGAACATATTCTTAACGTAGACTTGCCCGTTTCATTCTGACGCGTTAGCTAATTTAGCAGAAATTTAGCAGAAATACAACAGAAAAGAAACACAGAGGGTAAGAACCTGTGGCTGATGTAAAGCAGCTGAATACGGTGCTTCTCTTCACTGGAAAGACTTTAAGAAATGTGGTTTGCCCTACAGTGATCTGAAGCTTTGCATGCTCCATTTGAACTGCGTTTGCTCCTACCTGCCAGCGTACTCTGCACATTGTGCAGGAGATGTTTGGACAGCTCTTGAGAAATCTCCCTCTGCTACACATAATTCTTAGGTACCTCAGAGTCTTCACTTTATTAGCTCTTGCTGACAACGGCTATCTTATACTCCATCAATGACTCTACTGGAGTCCCACAGACCAGGCAACAGAATGCCTGAGCATTTTCTTGAGCCTACTTTTGGCAGACAATCTGAAATTAGTGGATCTAATGGCTATATACATTCATAGGAGGCACTCATGCTTATTTTCCTCTACTTATGGAACCCCTTCCTGTGCAAACAGTGTTTTAAGACAACTCTTAAATAAGATCAAACCGCAGCCAAAAGCAAGCTGACATAAGGCAGGTCAGGACTTGTATGTCCTTATTCCTCCAAGCCAGGCTTGCTGATGTGGTGTTTAACTTCCTACTAAGGGAGTGGAGAGAACTAGTCCCTGTTCTTTAGCCCTGTAATTGCTGGGTCTGCACCCAAGGCCCCGTCAGGAGCCCGGCACCCGCAGTGAGGCCATGGGGATGGGAGACGCCTGAGGGAGTGCTAACTCGGCACGAGATCACTGGGAAAGCAATGGCAGACAGGATGGATGTTCTTGGCTTCAGCAGTTAAATACAGATTTAAATATTTACGAAAGAGACAAAGATGATTGGAGGAAAAGCAGGCAGGAAAAAATGAGAGAGAGATAAGATTTCTAAACAATAGAATTTTTCAGAAAAAGCTCTGTTCATCCAACCTTTTATTCAGCTCACTCTTTCTACCAGCACCAACACTGAGAAAGTGTCTTGGGGTTAAATCCAACAAATACTGACCACATAAAAGGCTGCATATCCAAAGAAATCTCTTCAGCAACCAGAATTTTGCTTGCTCTGTTACCAACAGCATGATGGTTCCCCTTTCAGCTGCAGCAGAAAGAAGCATGACAAAGACCATTGTAATCTCAAATTCCTTTCTCAGCGTTTTTTGTAACTAGTCTGAACAATAATTCACATTAATGCAATTTAGCTAAGACATGCATGAGCTACTTAAGTTCTTCTAGCAAAATTCAAAATCCCCTCCACTAGCCTAATTGCAGAGAAATTGAACAGCATTTTTCTGCACAAAACTAAGCAGAAGCTATGGGTTAAAATCCTAGCATCAATAAAAGCCAAGTGTTTTATCACCCAATTTGAGAACACATGTTATGCACAGTACTACTAAGACTTTAAAATTTCTTTGAAGGAAAAACAGATGAGGTTTCAGACAGAGAAGCAGCCCCTTGAAGCATGCTGAAATGCTACTGACACGGTGGAGGGATGAAAGAAGAAAGTGAAAAGCAAGAAACGAAGCAGGCACTGGCCTGGAAAGCACAAGAGCGGTGAGTGTTGGGGCAAGTCAGAGCAACCGTGGAGAAGCGTAACACAGGAGGAAATGAGAGCCATTAAAATAACATGGCAAGAGGCAAAGCCACCAAAAGTTGCCAAGACCATCAGTGAATTTAAAACTTGGCTCACTGCTTCTCCATCACTGCCCTTGTTTAAGGGATTGAGCTGACAACAGGAAAACGCAGCTAAATACAAACTTGTGATTTGTGGAGCACCCCCAGTCTTCCAGGAGAAACTGTTCTGCGCATGTACTAGCAGAGCCAAGAGGCCCTCCTTGTCCCAAAGGGCTGCCACACTCCGCAGGCAAACGGAGGGCGAGGTGAGACACGGGGAAGAAGGTGATCCTGAGGTGCTTTCTGAGGACACTACAGTCTCTCCACCTGAATTCCATTAACACAGCTTTATAGCCACTCGTGAGGCAACTGAGGCCTGAGCTCTACCCAGATATGACATGAAAAGGGGAGGGAGGGGAAGAAGACAGAGATGCTGCTGTTTAAGAAGCAGGGCCTTCTATCTTTCCTTCACTGGACCCCAACAGAAAGGGCATTGAGACTAGCCTTGCTCTGGCAGAAAAGGCTGATCAGCGACGGCTCACTTTGGACGACAGCACTGCCCAGCTGCAGACCTGCACAGCAAGGCTGTGTGTGCAAACGTTACAGTGAACTTCTACACCTCCCCCAACAGCTAGGGCTTAGCAATTTCTATTCTGTATTATATCGCATGGACTACATATTCTCCCAACAGGTAGACTTCACACACAGGGAAGCAAGAGTCCCCTGCAGTCCTTACAGGTCACTTACTATGAGCACTGAACTGAAAAACAAACAAAAAAAAGTGAAATGAACCCACTACAAAATAATTATACACACACAAGAGAAACCTGTCAACCAGTCCTGACATCAGCACAGACTTTGAATTAAAAGCAATGTGCCCATTTATGTGTTTTTTGCTAGGTTTGCACCGTAGCTTCTCTGTGGATTTCAGGGGGAAATTACCACTTTCACTATTTTCCTTTTTTTCTGCTTTATTTTGCTAGTAAACTGAAAAGACTGTTGAAAATGCTCTATTGACATTGGTCTCTTTTGGTCAATCCCATACAAAAGCATTTACTAAAAGAGATTGTTACAGGTATGAAAGCATAAGTTATCAGGAGTAGTAATTTAAGGAGAAAGGAACAAATGCATTCCTACATGACGACTGAAGCAGTGATTATGAACTCAGGCTTTTGGTTTACTTACAGAGCTACTGGATATCTATTTCCTTTTTCATTTAGGAGTGCTCAATCTCCCACCTGGTTTGCTTTCCACCTGCAACACCCACATAGCAGCTGACATTTACCCCCATTGTAAGGATGGATGCAACATAGTTTTTCAGAAAACACCTTATAAATGCCCGTTTCCAGGAACCTCAACAAACAATGATTAGAAAATACATTTGCCAGGTCTGCAGATTTAATTAAACTCTCCTCACACACGCCTTGTGTGTTAACCAACTTAAAAAGTAATATAACATGTCTCTGTTAAACAGTGATACACTCGGACACCTGACAGGTCAGTCTATGGACACCTGTAAGTTTGGATCAGGTTTCTCGCGTTCTCCCTTTGACCACAGCAGCTCTGTTTATTAAAGCAAACATTTCAGATCAGGGCAAGCTCTTTGGATGTTTTTGTGCCAAATGAGACATTTTGCATCTTCCCGGCACCACAGGCTCAACTAGATCGGTCTTGGTACCGCCAAGGGTGACATTTCAGACCCTCTGTGGTCCCTCGGGATGGTGAGCAGCCCCGCAGGGCTTGTGTCCCGAGCCTCCCACTGCTCCCTCCTGACCCTTGCCCATCTCCCCGCGCAGGTGTGAGCTGCAGCTGGTAAAGCATTAACTTTCTCTGTGTTAACACAACAGAGCTGCTGGCAGCAGCCCTTTGTGCCAGGTTACCGGCACCGCAAGGCTATCGGACCATACCTAAGGGAAGACCAACTATGCCAAGGGGCAAATTCTCGGCCAGTATTGCACTCAAGTGAAGTAATAGAGTCCCATTTTCTCCCGTCAGTTAGCCTTTGTTGTGGTGCATTTCTTCTTGCAACACCTGAGGCCTCTTACTCAGCTCAATTTCCAGTCCCTGATGTAATGTGTTATCTATTAGACTTCCAAAATTAATTTTCTAATCCTTTTGAAGCTTAAATTTTTCTGGATTTTGTCTTACATCCTCTTATACACAAACTGCGGCCCCATCTTGCGTGCATTGTCGGCTCCTCAGGAATCGAGCTCAGTTTCAGTGCACCACCTAAGAAGTCAGGGTAATACCTGCTGACTCCCCTTGCAAAGCCAGGATTTACTTTATGGCTACCTACACATCCTTCATAAAGCCAAACCCACGTGGATTTCACCTCAAGCTGAAACTGATCTGTGTAGGCAGAGACTACATCAAAAGAAGGTGCCTGTTCCTCCCAGTGTTGTCCATGGGCTCTCCATCGTGACCTTGGGGGTGGGACACAGACCCACGTGGCAGGACACAAGAGCAAGGTGTTGCTGACAACATGGTTCTGCTGCAGGACCAGGCAGACAACACACACCCAGCCCAGAACTACAATTGCTACTGCAGAGAGATGCAATTAATGATTCTTGCAAACCAAACCTGAAGAGGGAATTAACAACTCCCATTCTCAAGCACCGGAATCTATGTATGTTGTTATCAAGCGCAGGAAGAAAGAGCAGTTCAGAAAGATTGTAAGAAATGGTGTAGATGTCCCTGCTCGTTGCAGGGGGCTGGACTACATGAGCTTTAAAGGT
Source organism: Xenus cinereus (assembly GCA_025774025.1). NCBI lineage: Eukaryota > Metazoa > Chordata > Aves > Charadriiformes > Scolopacidae > Xenus > Xenus cinereus. The sequence goes on from JAOXJK010000032.1 coordinate 163,088, forward strand.
CCCCTTCATCACAAACTATTTTGTGATTCTACAGACTTAGCTTGTATTTCCCAGATTAAAAATAATTCCATTACTGAATATATGTATCTTAATAGGCCAAACTATGAATCTTCAACTCAAATGTAATTTACACTTTAAACACCACAGAGAAGTAAAACATGGAAAGCTGTCAAAGACACAAACACTTCAGAAGAAACCTAACCTTTTCTATTAAATAGATGAATGTTAAAAATTCAGTAGAGTGCAACAACTACTGTCTCTCAAGTCATCCAGGAAAAAAAAAACCTGCAAATATTCCCAGTCTGTGTTAAAAACAAAGCCAGAACCTTGGCAGCCTTGCTCCTAGGTAACGGGTGCAATAAATGAAAAAACAGGACTAAACATCTAAGTGACTCCATCCCACAACCCACCAAAAGGAGAACACTTAAGAGTTTTACAGATGCAGAAAACAAGCAAAGCACAGTCCGGGACTAAGAGGAACAGCATCACCTTGTTTGTGCCTAAAATCCCATCCGATAGCATGGGAGAGATTCAGATGCAAAATCTGGTCTTTATGTCCAAGCATTGTCAGAGGAATTAGATATTACTGTGCACCCAATTACACAGGCATCACTCCTGCTTGGTCTTCTAGTATGGGTGACATCTCCCATTTTTTACCACGGATGACAAAAAAGAAGGTATTGAAAGTAGCTCAAAAGAAAGGGAGAGTGTTGGCTGGTTTGCATGGGAGGACATATGTCCATCTACTTCCTTTTGTAAAAATGACAGAATGACAGAGTGACAAGAACACACATTACTGACAGGTGTAATTTCACCCCTGCTTGAAAGGCCATTGCTTAAAAGGGAGATGAAAGCCTCAAACTGATGAATGGGGATGAAAAAAACCTGGACAGAATTAACATTTGTGGTCTCAGAGGGGCTGAGTCACGGGGTTCGTGCAGTTTTCCATTGGGCTACGGAGTTGCACTGATTTACAGCATGCTTGGAAAGGACCTGATTGAAACTATTTTCATCTGCCTCCAGATGGCTCCTCAAACACATTGGGGCATTTACAAACACTACCAGGGGCACGTCCAGAGGACTCCACAGCAACTGCACACACCAGCAGCAGTAAGTACAATTAAACAATCCTTTTTAATTTATCTTATGCTAACAAGCATTACCCAAATGCCACAGCGGTCAGCAACAGTTTCACAACCAACTTTGATAGCACCAGAATTCAACTGTCCACGAACACCGACTTTTAAGTGTTATTAACTCTGTTAGTAGAGAGGTAACAGTCAGCTCCTGCCACGACAGACGTTAAGGAATTCCCCCACCGCAGTCAATGCCCAGTTTGAAGGGAAGGGTAGGTGAGCAGGTTTACACCCTGGAACTGAAGGCAGCCTGGGTCCGCGAAAGGAGGGGAGAAAAGGACCAAGAGGGGAACCTGGATGGAAGAAGAACCAGTTTATTGGTTAATAATAATGTGCGAGGGCAGGACAGGAAAAGCAGAAACGCTCCCCAGTACAGACTGTGTGCTCATCCTTCCCCATCAGACAGAGGACAAGGGCTGGAGCGTCTTTAGACCATCGTTCAGAGCACCCTGGGACTGATTAGGGGCAAGAAAAAAAAAAGGCAGAGAGCAGGGCGAAGGCAGCTTTCTAGAAGGAAGACAAAAGGTTCACAGGTTCAGGCATCATCACACTCCCTGGACATGGGATATAAGCAAGAGGTGCTCCTTAGAGCTCTACTTGCTGTTCCACAACAAAACCACTGTGACCTATGGAACATGTACTACTATTTTTTTTCTATTCCTGAATATCAGAACAATTATCTCCATTAGTTCAGATTTTATTCTTTGACCGAAGTTGTTTATTTGATCGCCTATGCTGTAAACTGACATTGCAGATAGCACCTCGCCACTGCAGGTTATCACCGCAAGAACCTTTGCCGGAGCCGGTTGTGCCTATCAGCTTCTCGGTTGTTTTTTAAACCTTCTGGAGAAAGCCCATTACAGTGTTACAGAACATGCGTGTACAGCCAGTTGTCTCCTTGCACAGGTGATTACAGAACACAAAAGAAGAGCTGATCCCTAATTTTAAGAATGTAAGTATTACCAGAAGCACTAAAAGACAATTTTTGTTTACAAAACAGAAAGATGTAAAAGACTAAACCAAGGTCACTGAACAGTAATGTTTCTGGTACACCCAGACTAGATCCAAGGCCCCGCAAGTGCTCAAATGTCTGTGAGCCCACAGGTTGATATTTATTAAATACTATTGTGATTTTTCAGAGAAGTAAATTCTCACAGCATCTTCACAGTGCAAACTGTGACCCCTCCGGTTGCAGAGATGTGAAAAATAGGTAAGTAAACGCTGAGTAATATACATATATATAGTACACAAGAAAAACAGCCAACTTAATGAAAAATATCTGCTGTCTGGTTCTCTCCTTTGACTTATTTTCAAGCCAAGGAGGAGGGAGGAGGACTAGTTTACCTTTGGCATTTTAGTGCATTTTAGGTTAACAATCTGTTTTCTCTTGTATTGTTTTATTTGGCATTTGTGGGGCACTTAGAGAGTTGTTAGGAGTATATACGCCAACACATATGCTCAGAAGAATTTCACTAAGGCAGATCTGACTCTCAAGTGTTTTTGTACGTTGCGGTTTATGATCCAGCACAGCCAAACTGAAGAGGGTTATTAGAACAACAATTCTGACTGCACATCATGAAAATAGACAATAATAAAGCAATTAAACGTGAGCGCTACATCTATTTAAGAAATAGTTTACAGGCTCTGTGAAAGCAAAGTAGGGTGGAGTTTCTCACATGCTGTCAAGAACCATTACTCGAGCACTGCAGGAACACAGTGATCCCATGATCAACACATCTGAAGAGAAGGTCTTCCCCAGCACTGCTGCAAAGTGCTTATGGCATGATGCAAAATACGTTTCTCTGTCTCTTAAAGGGAAAAACTCATCCCTTCTCACTTAGAGGATACCGGTCAAAAGTCATTATGATCTCTTCCAACTGTGCAATACCTAGTAAAAAGGGCTTCTGTTTGGGTTCTGCTACTTTAAGTATAAATAGACAGATATTTACAAGTGTTATTTGTTGAAATTTAGATTAGCTTCCTGGAGAAGTTGATCATTAAATCGTAAATGATTACGTTTCTCATGGTTCTCTCCCAGATAGCTCTATCTAGTTCTTTGATCTTGCTGTTCACAGTGAAAAATGTTTCCCAGATAAACACATCAGTCTGGAGATGTGAAAAGAATACTTTTTTTTCTCCGCCCATTGGGGAGCTGTTCAAAACTTAACCAGCGGTGGACAAACACACCCTGCTGTCTAGCTAGAACTGCAGTTTAAGCTTAAGCTGGAATAAAATTTAACTTAAGCACCTTTGAGATGCTTCCATTTAACACACCAAAATATATTTATCTACAAGCAACAAAAGTTGTGCTTCAAAACAAACATGGGTCAAAATAAACTTCTAAAATACCCAGAAATACTGATCTCTCAATCTCTCTTCCTTGCTTTTTCACTCATATTGAGATATAGACTTGGTACTCTCCCAAATTATTGAAGGGAAAGTATTTCATTTTCACACAACAGCATCCTGGAGAGAATTTTCTGGACTGCCTGCCCTAACAGAAGCTTTCAGCTTCAAGAAAAATGCGCGTAAAGTAGGTTTCACAGAACACGTATCTAGGCCTTCCTTGCCTCGAAGACGGTAGGTGCCATGGCCCCACTGTAACTGGCTTCTGTCCTCACGGACGTTCCCTCAGAGCAGCTCCAGAGACACCAGTCTCCTTCAGAGTAAAGAAGATGGAACCAAACAGGCGCAATGACAGCCTGAAGCTCTTTGAAGATACTCAGCTAGCTAGAAAATGCTCCTTACCAGTTATTCGGCGGTTGCAAAACCTTCTGTTAGCTAATCTGCTACAAAAGCAGCACTGCCATGCTGGAAAACCTCTGCACTGAGATTTTGGCGACGTAGGGAGCTCGGCTACCGTGTAACACAGTGCTCTCATACTCCAAGTGTGTTTTCCAGTAAGTGTAGCCTATTATTTATATCCAACCGCATCAGTGTGAATTCCACAAGAAATTGAACATCTCCCATGTATTGCAGGGTCACCACATTTCAAGTTCCTGTGAGATAAAAACCAAAGCATGTTGTCTTTGTCATTCACGGAGGGTTTTGACTGAGTCACATGGTTGACCTCAATTGTTTTGTAGGTCTGCGAGAAGTGACCTACAGGCATACTTTATGCACGTGCTCAGGTCATTTATTGCTCTACAATTCAAAAAGTATAGATCATAATGAAAGCACATGCTGTATTGGCTATTCTGAATTGTTTTGAATTAGGAGGTCACTGGGTACTTGGCAAGAACCTGCATGACCATCTGATGACTTGTTGACTCCATCTCAAGGTACCAGGTGGCTCTCTGCGTAAACATTTGATCACAGCAAATCGCTTTGTCAAAAAGCAACAATGTCCCCTCATAATAAACTGTGTTCTCAGTGCCATCCAACAGTCTGCAAGCATGGACAAAGTACAGCTGTAACGTTGTGCACATTAACAGGCAGGGTGACCAAGAATGTCACTCAAACGCTAAGGAGGGAAATACTCACAAATATGGCATATAACATACCAAACCCCCTTAAAGCCCATTAGTTCTCGCTCCAGCTGTCTTATTAAGCTTCTTTCAGTAATGCTTTGAATGTCTTTTCTTACAGCTGGTTTTCACTGAGTCTCACTTATCAGACCATTAGTTAATTTGAGCAAATGAAATGATCTGTTGACAGAATAACTGTTTATTTCATTCATTTCCACTAAAAGCTTTCATGCATCAGCTCTTTCCGCCTTTCTCCATTGCTTCCTTTAGAGGTAATAATTTATAATGTGAAAGTCATTATGTTTGATAACATTAGGCAGCCAGATGGTTGGGTTTTGTTTTCTATCACTAGGAAAGGATAAATATTCCTACAATAAAGTTTCAAGAGCTGAAAATACTAATAAATACATGCAAGCATAATGATTTTTAAGAGTCAGTGACCAAAGAATAAAAAGTAAATTATTTTTTAAAATATCACCATTTTCCTATCAGTACCATCATATTTCAATGAGCTTGCCCGCATATCTTTTTACCACACTGCTTATTTGTTTTAAACTAACATTATAAAATACATACAACCTGAAATATGATGTATAAGAACAAACACTGAAAGGCTCTTAAAACATGCACACACTATTGCAAAATACAGGTTTTCCAGTTAAACCTCGTTATTACTTATTTACTGAGAACTGACAATGTGTTTCACTAAGGTTCATTTTGTGCGTGCCCAGAAGCAATAGAGAACTATCTCCAGAGTTACAGGTACCATTTCCAACTGGGATCTTGTGCGTCACAGGTTACCCCCCGGGCTTACATTCACACCTGCAAAAATCTTGTGCTGTGTACACAGAGCGAACTAAACATCAAACTCAGCTTCCAGTTCAACACCGGGAGAACCCAGCTGACAGCAGCAGAGAAATACCAAGATCAATATGGAACTCGAGGTTCTTATTCACGCTGAAGAATTATTTTTTTTCCCATAAAATAGTGCTGTCTCAAGGAAAACTATAACTTAGCAGTACCCATACAAGGGAATGGGGCTCTGGCTCCATTTAGCTCAATGGTGGCAAAACAGCCACTGGCTTTTGCAGGGGCATAACTTCAACCTCCATTTCCAAGGAGACAAAACAGTGCATCCAGAGATGCAGTGAGCAGCCAGCTAGTACGTGTCCTCTGAACATGGTTACAGCTAAAAGGAAAATAAACATTTCTGTAATATCCTCTTTTTCTGGAGAAGGAACCCTTCATAGACGTTGGGAAGCAGTAAAGGGAAAAAAGACCACGTCGGCACAATATTGTTGGTCATATACAATACAATCTTCTCCTTCATCGAGTTTTCAACACAGGAAACAGGTATATTAGAAAGTGCCTAATTCACAAGTTTTTTTAAGTCAGATACAGTGGTTGCTTTGAACAGCCCTAAAGGAACAAGTAAACAGTGCTTTTATACAGCTTCAATAACACACATTTCAAAGCCAAAATGCCCAGCCATCTAACTGCTTTCACAGCCAATACCCAGTGCAGAAAAACCCTAAACAAGTTCCATTTTACTAGGCATGAATTTCATCTGATCTCCTAGCTGTAGCTCTCACACGACTGAGAACAGAAGCATCAGGTGGTCTTTTGTTGGATTTTTTTTTTGTGCGTGGAAACCTTTTTTTCCGCCCTAATCAGTGGAACAGGGAGAAGAACCCTTAGCTTACTAATGTCCCAAATTTCCATCAACAGATTCCACCTAATTATTTGAAGCGCCTAAATGCTTTTGATGCTGACATTGATGCCCGCAAGAAGGTAACTATAACTTGTTCCAACAGCCACAAAATCTAAATCTGAGCTTACAGGGTACCTATGTCTTCAGAGACATCAGTGCAACCATTGTCTTCCTCTGCCCTGCCACCCCGAGCTTCTCCCAGAGCCTCAAGGTGTGCACAGAGTAACTGCGAGACTTGCTCTGGGACACAAAAGGAGTTCCCCAGTATTGCGTAACTTCCTACAGCTTTTGTAAATACAAACTATGATATCCACGAAGCCCTTTATCACCTTGAATAAATAAGTAATATTTCATGCATACCAGAGTATAGGTGAGGGCTAGATAGGGTAAACACACACCTGTGTAAAGAAGTCAAGACCTGTCTGCCTGCCAAGTTCATCTGATCATGAGACTTGTCTTGGATTTCAGGTGAATTCTCATTTACGAGAGCATAGAGAAGTCACCAGTAATGCCACAATCCATCACTAGCTGGTGGCTACCTCACCTTGCAGCCCCTGCTCATGTTTGAAAACTATCTTCTACCTCATACATATTATTTCTCACATAAACTTTTCTGGATCAAGTTTTTCAATGGAAATGGTTAATAAGGAAATACACGCAACACTTCTGTCATGACGTGTTTGTTCAGAGAGGTAACCTCCCAGATCAGCTCAACACATGGATGATCTGCAAAAGCCAATATGAAACAAAGAGGAAATAGGAACCTCAGCTCATCAAGCCACACCGAGCAACCAAGCACAGCTGAGAGAGATGCTTTTTCCCAGCCCAGGCACAGTAAAGTGCAGTTTTTGAGACTGGATGTCTTTTAATCCTCCTCCTCCCAGTCTCTGTGAGAAAAGTAGGAGGCATTTTACCCTGCTATTTTGTTACTTTTTTGGTTTGGTTTTGTTGGGCTAGGGTTTTTATTTGTTTCTGTTTGATTGGGTTTGTTCTAGTTTTGTGGGTTTTGATGTTATGTGGTGGGTTTTTGTTTGGATTTTTGGTTGTTTTTTTGTTGTTGCATTTTTTTGTACAAACAGGATAGTCTGGCTGTATATCCAGAAAAGACAAACAGAAAATCAGTTTCTGGCAGAGTGATTTCTGAGGGTCTGGACGTACCAGCAGAGCTCGCACAGGTAAGGTGTGGGAGCGCTGCGACCGTTCGCTCCATCTCCGGGGTGTGACAGGTGTGTCAAGGTGACAGGCACAAGTGCTGCCAACCCTTGAAGAAAAGGGTTGAGCCTTGCTGTGGGTAATACTAGAGCAAAGTAAGAATCACAAAAAGCTTTGACAAGATCACGCCCATTCGGCTTCTGGAAAGTTTTTTAGCTCCTGCAGTAACCCTGAGGCCCAGCGCTGAAGCAGGTAACCCCGTGGAGCAGCATCGACTCCCGCTGTGCCAAGGGCCACCTCAGCAGATCAGCTCATCCTGACAATGCTGTCACATGTGCGCGGTGATTTTTGAGGTAGACCACAAAGCCTTATACAGCCTTCTCTGGATGGACTGAGGAAAGTTAGTCTTACACTGACCAATCTTTTGTAAGGAATCCCAAGGATTTAAGGAAATTGCCCACTGGCTGAGACAGACCCAAGTTACAGTTGTTTCGTGGTGCCATCCAGAGGAGGATGGGAAGTCACACGATGACTCCCTGCTGCATCTCTCCTGTTTATTAGTCCAACTTGTGTGACATGGGAGCAAGTCCCATGGCTTGCCCTGCCTTCATGTCACGATGAGGAGCAGGTTCCAGACACCAGACGCTGATGGGAGCAGCACAGAAACCAGGCAAGTGTCTCTGACCGAGCACACACAGGGCCCTGCAGGGGAAGCGTTGCTTGGCAGCGCTTTTACCTTTCCAAACAGGCAGTGTTTCCTCTGGGTAGGCTGGTCTTCTCAGCAGCCAGCGTACATGGGCTTAGAACTGAAGTGCAACCTCAAAAACTTACAGAACTGTCTATAGCCTGGGTAATAATACAAGTGGCACAGTCAAAAAAAAACAAACCAAACATGGTTTCATAAGCGAATACCTTCTCTCTGTTCATTAGGTGCACAAGAGTAAAACACAAAAATGCCTTTTGTGTGTATTTATGATTGCAGCCACCAGGTTTATGTTCTGAATCGCTATTTGAAATGCATTCTCACATTGAAGTGTATTAAGAAAACATTATGGGGTCTCCTGTAAACCAGCAAACTGCAGGAGAGACAGAGTCGAGGCCGAAATTGCACACTTGATATACTTCATTTATCTAGGTATGCACTGAAGAGCTTGTAATAATACTTGCTGTTCCAGAAACTTTTGATACATAACCAGAGGCTGTTTTGGGGGCCTAGAAATTTTATCCCTACAGGAGGCCTGGGAACTTGGGAACTGAGACCAGCTGTCTTCGTTTTGATGGGATGCTTACTATTTATTTTTTATTTTAATTTTAAAGGCTAGTCCATAATTTATTTACCTTCATTTTTCAGAGCCCCACATGTAAGTCACCAGGCAGAGTGCTAAGCCCTTACCGGTGCTTTCCGAATCCAGGCTCTGCTGACCTCAGCCATGGTGGCTCCCGCCTGCCGGTCTCAAGACCCTCTGCGACAGCAGCGTAGGGACACTCGGCACAAGAGCAGAGAGGGGAACCAAACCAGCCCCAACATAAAAATACATGCCTCAGAGCATGAGAAAAAGAAAATAAATGAAAAATTCCCCAGAAAAAAATCTTTTGGTTTAGTAAACCCAAGAAGTTCAAACTAAATAAATTAATTAATTAAGCATATGAACCTAATTCTACCTTTTTCTCTCCAAGATTCTCAGGGCTGAGTTTCACACCCAGGGAGGGGAATCTCTAGCAGAAGCTTCCAGGAGCTCCCAGACTGCACTGGATCCTCAAAGAATACTACTGCCTCTGTCCACAGACCGAGAAGCCCATCACTGACCTCAGCTCTTTCCAGTGCCCTCCTCAGGCTCTCTTCTGGCACCAGAAAAGCACATTTCATCCCCCCAAGCTCCAGGCAGCACCCCCCAGCACAGCGAGGGGTCGGGAGTCAGTCCCCAGAGACGTCTGAGCCAGCCCAAGCGCCTGGCTCTGCCCTGCAGCCCTTGCAGAAAGCCAGAAATACCCATCAGGATAAACTCACAGCCCGTTTCTGCACCAAGAGGGTCCTGCCTAACTCAGTGGTGTCCCCACCTGTACAATGAAGAAATTACATTTCCTTTACAGGATGCTCTGAAAACTACACCCAGAAAGGGAACTGTAAGGTGCTCCAATTAGCAATTGCTTTTTCTCAGAAGCACAGTTCCCAGGATATTTGTCGGCAGCTGAAACCCTAAGGTGTTTTAAGCTTCATGAGAAAGCTTGCTCGCGTATGTTGTGGAACCCCACTTCAGGCAGCATTTCCTCTACAAATTGTAGAGACTAACTAGCTAGCCATAAAAGAATAAATATGCACCCTAGAATAAAGGGAGGGAGGGGAGTTATGCATTTGCTTCAATTAGGAGAGCTGAAGGAAAGCAAAAAAAAAAATTAGTGTATGCCTGATCACTTTGGACTTCCAGAATGCCCAGCACTGCCTTTGCGGTTACTTTTATTATTTTTCTTTAACATGAGAGGCAAACAGACAGAAATCCAGGCTCCTGCTACCCTATGACGAGGGCAAGAAACAGCACTATTCTATCTAAACACAGCAGTAAGACCATTCTGGGCTCATTTTCAGTTGTGTTATGAAGTTTAAATGGAAGCAGACTGAACTTAAATTACGAAACTCAAAACTTTCCCCCCTTGTACTGCATGCAGGCACAAACTCTTCTTTGTGCAAAACTAAAGCTATTCAAAAGCCGAGGATATAGGACCACCCTCCCTTTGAATTGAAGGATACCGATCTAGCTGTATTAAGAAGCGGCAATTTAAACTTTAGCAACTCTGTCCCCAACCACATCTGCATGAGTGTGGGTGAGCGAGAAGTGAAGCAGCACGTTCCCCGGTGGCCTCTGCCAGCATTATGTGGTGAAGCAGAGCACGGGCAGGCACTGGCACAGCCCTACTAGCCTCTACCAGCACGCCCAGCCAGGAGGCATGTGGCCATATCCCTAACGCCTTCCTCTCAGACCCAGCACACCAACCACCCTGCCAAACTCAGCAGGGAAACTCCAAGAGCACCGATGTTCATCAGTGTCAAAGAGATTCTCCCAGCGATCAGACTGCATCTTCCCTCTTTAAAGCACACATGGGAATGAATTTTGCAAAGCAGGAATCTACAACTTCGTATAAAATCAAAGTAAATTTCACTCAATGTTTTTCCTCTTGTATCCTTCATCTCATCGCTTACCTTCTGCAGACTTCTGGGCAGTGTTTTCATATGCTTCCCTCATTTACACACAAAAAAAAAAATCGACATCAAGTATATAGGTTTCAAAAAATCTCTCCTAAATCAAATACTTTTTTTTCAAACGTTCCACTCGAGGTTTTCCCGTAAAATACCTTGTTTTCCTATTCAGATTCATTTTTAAGCTTTTAAGAAGATTGTATTCTCGCAGGTACTCACAGAAATTTTTCCAGTACGATTGGCTTCCTCTCTGTCTGCCAGGGCCCGCAAAAAGTTGTCTTTCAGTTCTTTTCCTACGCTTGCTAGTGACCTAGAAAAAAAGTGGTATAATCATACTATTAACTATTGCCACAGAGTTTGGGCTCACTGTTGGGTAAAGTGTTATGTAAATGTAAGGAGACAGTCTTCATGCTATCGTAGCTAATTTCTCTATTTCCTGCTCTGCTTTTACAAACCCTTTAAACTACTCTTCAAAATTCATCACTACTGCAGATGTATGATACAATAGTAGTTTATCAAAAGGTGACTTCTACTAAGACAGATGTTCAATTATATATCTGGAGTAATCTAAGCACTTATTTTATATCCCCAGAATTATGGCCAAAGTCATGTTTACATAAGAATACCAATTTTCACAGTGTGTCAATATAAACTTAAACAGATTTAATACCTTATTCTTCAGCCAGCAACTAATCAAATGAACTCCTACATACTTAGGCTGCTTGGTGTGATAGGGTCAATATAGTTTCTGTGTCAATACAAAGCATAAAAAGAAAAACCAATTTCACTCCAGAAAGATTGGCAAAAACAAAACAAAAAAAACCAAAAAAAAAAAACCCCAACCAACAAAAAAACCCCCAACCAAACCAAAAAAAAAAACCAAACCACAAAAAAGGATACTAGACACTAACATTTACTTATAAGCCTTTTAACATAGTGCCCTAGAACTCAGTCATTAAAAATATAAAGCACACACAGAATGATAGGATCATCTAGGTTGGAAGGGACTGTTAAGATCATTGAGTCCAACCATAACCTAACACATCAGACAGACAAAAGCACTGAATATTGGCCAAACCCTTCAACAAAAACGTGATTCTTTAAAATGGTTTATACAAGGCTCTCAGAGCAATCCAAAGCCCTTCTCCATCTGCGGGGGCATCGCACACACAAGAAGGAAGCAGAGACTTCCGAAATCTTGCACTGAAGTGGCTTCACTGGTAACTTTTCTCTTTTTGGTGTCTGAATTGGTGAATGTGAACTGGAAAGCACTCTCTCAGTCAACCCAAGGCAAACCAGTGCCTCCGAGTTCAGCACAGATCTACCTGAAAGGGGAAGGATTATTATGTTCCCCACTATCTTGATACGAATATTCCAATAAAAAGCAGTAACATTTGTCAATATAAGTAGAGTGAATACAACATCAGTAACGATCTTTCTATCAAGTGTATAATGTATCAAGTCTCAAATAAAAGAGCGCCACAAGCACTGAAAAATTCCAAGTTTTTAAATATAGACATGCATGGGAATGTCCTTAAACTGAGCGAAAAGCCTGCACCCAAGCTTCAAAACTCTGATGTAGAGCTATCAGGTCAATCCCTGGCCACTTTACCAGCTGTTATCGAGAAGTGCATTCGTTCAAAACTGTTTCAGAAGTGCATCTGCTGCACTCCAAAAACAAAAAACGAAAGACTAACATATGGATTAAAACTCCTCAATTAATGAGATGTAAAGGACAGATAAAAAAAATGGAGTATCAAATTCTCCTTTTCCTGTCCCGTTAAAAATTCAAGATTCCCAAAGTCTTCTTTTCTCTGGCAGAGGTTAACAATAAATCAACAGTAAATCCATGTTTAACAACTTTCTAGCCAACTTCACTTGATGCTTGTGGCTCCTATTTTGAACCAGAAGGCTGCAGGTGCCTGAAAGATTATGTGTTTTTATCCGCTTAAATCTTAGGCTCCACCTAAGAGACTTCACCTTTCCTTAAAAACCTTGTCTTCCTCCCCTCCTGCAATCACTAGCAAAATAATCACTGACCCACTTGTAGAACACTAAGACGTATCAAACGTTTTTAGCAAATATCATTATTTCTGCATTAGAAAACACCAAGCCATGCCTGAAATCAAGCTGTGCTGTTTCCGGAAAATGAGCTATCACTGCATGGCCCTGTCTAGGTCAAAAATCACAGAGTGTTAAGACACAGACCTAAAACATCGCAGGTGCATCACAGGTGTAAGGCAGCAGCTTTTCACAACCCTCGAGATTCCAAAAGGGCATTACTGTGCCTGACTTGCTGTGTCGACTACTCGGGGTCTATCTCAGCAAGTCCAACTTCTGAAAGATGCAAGATGAGAAAAGGCATCATCTGATACGTATGTATTTTCTATATGCTACTCTCAGCGACAAAGCCCCCCTTGCTCTGCAGAAGATGCTTCAACATCTACAAAACGTTAAAAAAACAAAACAAACAAACAAAAAAAACCAAAACCACAACACCCTGGATTTGACTAAAATAAATTCATTCTTCTATGGCCCACAAGAAAAACGATAAACAACAATATTATGGCTCAATACAACATTAGGAATGCAACACATCATGGTTGAAGTGACACAGAGGCAAGATCACCTGGAGTAGAGCTTAGTACTAACCAGCTGCTTTTTTGTAATAAAGAGGGGGGTGGGACAGAAGACACACACACACACACAAAAAAAAAAAAAAAATCAAGCAAAATTATTCTTGAGTCATATCTGAGAAAAAAATGAAACATTTGTTCATTTAGAGAAACATTTTTAGAATTATATTATCATTTCACCCTCATGACAATGTCCCTAGTGGCCTAAAAGTATAAAAAAAAAAAAGTTAATGCAACCATGAGTGCAGAAACAAAACATGTGTTCTCTGTATCAGACTCTTAACCTCTTCAAAATCCTCTCTTTTAAATATTTTAGTATTCCAGGTGGGCAGTGATGATGTGGAAAGAAGGAGCCCAAAATCAATTAAAAGAGATTTTAAAGCCTTGGGAAGGGTGCTTAAGGGATCAGGAGCACAAGTAGTGTTCTCCTCTATCCCATCAGTGGCTATCACGAGTGAGGAGATTAATAGGAAAAGACAGCAGGTCAATTTGTGGCTTCGGGACTGGTGTTACCGACAGGGCTTTGGGTTTTTTAATCATAGGTTGTCATATGAGACACCTGACCAGCTGCTGGCATGGGGGACCCGCCTATCCCAGAGGGGGAAAAGAATTTTGGGACAGGAATTAGCAGGGCTCGTTAACAAGGCTTTAAACTAGATACGAGGGGGGAGGGGGGGATAACTGGGCCTGTTAGGACTAAACTCAAGGGTAACATGCCAGGGCTAGAGGGGTGGTGGACTAGCAAAGACCCTACCAATTCGTTTCAGAGAAGTGATAGGCACCTAGAATATATGGAAACACCTGAGAGGGATCTGGTAGGAAATGGGGCCCACACTCACAAAAAGATGATGAAACCATTAGCTCGTCTGAAGTGCATCTATACCAATGCACGCAGTATGAACAACAAACAGGGGGAGCTTGAAGCCATGATGCACCAGGAAAAGTATGACATAGTGGCTATCACAGAAACGTGGTGGGATGCCTCACATGACTGGAGTGCCACAATCGAAGGCTACAAGCT